>CAUYUJ010013647.1:383189-440002 GCA_963575745.1 Prorocentrum cordatum | reverse complement strand
CATCATCATCATCATCATCATCATCCTGCCTTCCTTCCTCCTCCTCCCCGCCTTCCATCGTAAAACAACATATGGTTTCCCTGTCGCATCCCCAAAGCAAGTTGTTTCGAGGGCGGGCCGGGTATTTTTCATGTATGACTCTGAAGATTAGAAATCGGCAGCAGCTCCCAAGATGGAGGGCGGATGGTTTTCTATCTGCGGTTATCACCTTAGCGCCGCGCGCATTCGTTTGAAATATGTGCAAGAGCTTCGCGGATTGAGGGCGGGTGTTTTTTTTTAATGAGGTTCTCGCCTTAGCGCCGCGCACATTCGTTGCAATAACGCAAAAGAATCGCGAATTGACGGCGGGTGGTTTTCAAAATGTGGTTCTCGCCTTAGCGCCGCGCGCATCCGTTTTAAACATTTCCAAGAGCTTCACGGATTGCGGGCGGTTCCTTTTCAAAGTGTGAATCGCCTTAGCGCCGCGTATATTCGTTTTAAACCTTTGTCCGAGTTTTACGGATTCCCAGGACCAGCGTACCGGTACTGGTGTTTTGGAAGGGTTCAGGATTTTTGCGGGTACAACAATTATGTCGACTCGCGGTGTTGAAGTCCAAATAGTGGCGTCTTGGCACGACTTCAGATCGCCAAGACGCAGCAGTCTAATTAATCCGTGGCGTTGAAATCCCGGGAACAATGTTTGGGACAATTCAGGGTTTTCAAACGGTTGTTTTCCAACGAGGCAATTCCCTCTATGGACATGAACCGCTGCAAGCGCTTCTGAAGAGGGAGCTTGGAAGGAGCGTCACTTCCAACATCGTCGATGACTCTTGGCTCTATACTGGTCCTGCTCCTCCTCCTCACCCTCCCCATCGCCCTCCTCCTCCTCCTCCTCCTCCTCCTACGCCTTTTCTTCGTCCTCCTCCTGCTCCTCGATCTTCCTCGTCGCTCCCCCCTCGACCCTCGATCCCCGATCCTCCGCCTGCTGGCGGCGCGCGCCTCGGCGCCCGCGGCGGCGTCGCCGCGGCGCGGCTGGCCGGCGGGCGAGGCGGCGAACCCGGGCCCCCCCCTGGGGCGGGGCGTTTCGGAATCGGCGGCCCCCTGCGCCTTCCTCCCGCCTTCCTCTGGCATCACTCGTCCTGCTCCTCCTCCGAGCTTGCGTGGCTGGGTCGCGCCCAGCGCCACCTGCGTTGTGTCCACCACCATCAGTCGGCGCGGCCCCTCGGAGGCTGCATAGGGGTCCTCCTCCTCCGTGCCTCCGCGCTTCCTTTCCCCTCCCCCTCCCCCCCCTCCCCCCCCCCTCGTGCCTCCATCCTCCTTCCCCTCCCCCTCCTTTCCCCGCCCTCCCTCCTCCCTCCTTTCGCGGGCGTGCCGCGGGGGCGAGCGCTCGCGGCTGTCAGGAAGCGGACCGCGAGGCCCGCGCGCTCCCCCGATGGGCACGTCGCACGGGAGATATGGCAGAGACAGGAAGCACAGACACACGACGGCAGCAGCAGTGAGCAGCAGCTCCCCGGGTGGAGATTTTTAGGGTGTCATCATTGGCACTTCCTCCCAAGGGGCCCTGATGGGCACTGCAGCGGCTTGGCAAACGTGCTAACGAGGGGGGGGGCGACGGAATCATCGCTCGACTCTCCTGGCGTCAACGCCGCCGTCGCCGCTGCAGGAAGGACAGGGGGCCATGGTCTACAGCAGGCTCGGCCGGCAGGCAACAGCAAACGGTCTGGCCACTACTCCACTGAGGTCAGTCGGCCACGTTCTCGAAACGCTCGACCGCCCTTGAACATGAACACCATGAACAGATCGTCCGCGGTTGAGCAATCGCGCTAGCTCCGTGCTGCTGTTACAGTGACAGGTGAGATTAACCCATGGTTCGCTCGAGACTGCCATCGCCAAGCACGCAGCCATCGATAATGTGTTTTTTGAGGCCTGGCCTCCAGCAGCTGCATCGGATCAGGAACAAGGCTGGTCAAAAGAAACGCTTCATAGGGAATCACCAACGCCAATAATCCAGGCTTGCAGCCAGCAGCTCAAACTGAACTACATCTCTCAAGCTCTGATTGTCATTCATCTCTCTCCTCCTTCTCGCGGGTTCAAGCCCAATGATCCCTAATTGATGATGGTTGTCACGCATGGCTACCGCTGGCTTCGCCGACGACCGGTTTCGCCCGGCCGGTTCCGCCACCGGGCGAAACCAGCTGCCGTCGGCGAAACCAGCTGCCGTCGGCGAAACCAGCTGCAGTCGGCGAAACCCGCTGCCGTCTGCGAACCCAGCTGCCGTCGGCGAAACTGCCCAATCCGACCCGCCCGCCCGACACGGTCCGCCCGCCCGACCCGACCCGCTAGAATTAGCGCGCGCTCGTTCGAGCGCGCCCCGCACTTCACTGTCCCGCCCGCCCGACCCGACCCGCCAATTGAAGTCGGCCCACCCGACCCGACGCGACCCGCCCGCCAGGGTCCGCCCGCCCGACCCGACCCGACCGCCAAGGTTCGCGCGCGTTCGGTCCAGCGCGCCCCACACTTCAATGCCCCGCCTGCCCGACCCGACCCGCCCATTAAGGTCCGCCCGCCCGACCCGACCCGACCCGCCCGCTAGGGTCCGCCCGCCCGACCCGACCCGCCCGTCAAGTTTCGCGCGTGCGCGGCCCAGCGCGCCCCACACTTCAATGTCCCGCCTGCCCGACACGCCCCGCCCGTCAGGGTCCGCCCGCCCGACCCGACCCGACCCGCCCGCTAGGGTCCGCCCGCCCGCCCCAGCCCGCCCCAGCCCGCCTGCTAGGGTTCGCGCGCCTTCGGACAAGCGCGCCCCGCACTTTGATGCCCGACCCGACCTACCCGTTATTGAACGTCCCGCCCGCCCGACCCGACCTGCCCGTTAGGGCCCGCCGGCCCGAGCTAGGGCCCGCCCGCCCGACCCGACCCGCCCGCTAGGGTTCGCGAGCGCTCGGTCGAGCGCGCCGCGCACTTTGGTGGGCGCACGACGCCATCGAAAGCGCGCGCGCTCGCTCGTGCCGCGCCGGGCGCAAATTTCGCGCCCGCGCCTGGCCCGCGCGAGGGCGCGCGACCAGCGTGCGCGGGCCGCCCCCCGCTTTCTTGCGCCTCGCGGCGCGCGGCCCTGCGCGAAGGGCCCGCGCACGCGAGGGGGGGCGCGACTGCATGTGCGCGGCTGCGCGCGGCCCCACGCGAGAGGGCCACCGCGCGCACGAGGCAGCGTTTATGCTTCTGGTTGCATCGCGATGCGCGCCCCGTGCAGGCGCGCCGCGGGGATCGCGTCGGGGCGGTTCGCAGCGCGCCTCGGGGTTTTGCGGTTTGCAGGCGTTGGCGCTTGCATCTTGCAGGCATCTGCGCTTGCGTCCCGCCATTGCGGACGGCGCGCGCGCTTTCGCCCCGCCCTCCCGCTCCCAGTGCCATTTGCATCCCTGGCGCCCCGCGCGGCGGCTCAGACCGGCACCGCAAAGGCCTGCCCGTCAGGGCCCGCCCGCCCGACGCGACCCGACCCGCCCGCTAAGGCCCGACCCGACCCGCCCGCTAGGGTTCGCGCGCGTTCGGTCGAGCGCGCCACGCGCTTTAATACCCCGCCCGCCCGACCCGAGCCGCCAGAGTCCGCCCGCCCGACCCGACCCAACCCGCCCGCTAACCGTTTGCATGCTGCACAAGTGGATCCTGCACCCTGGGCCTTTCCCCAAGACCAGTTTTGTCCCGAGCCGCCGAGCTGTCTTCTGACAGCCCCAGGCCCGTGGAGGGCCCTGGAAGGCCCAGAGCGGCGAAAGGCCTCAGGACTCGTTGCCCTCAGGACTGGTTTGCTTCGTGACTCCGTACAAACAGGGTTGCTGAAATAAGGAGCTATAAGGCCACAAGAAGCCTCGAAGCGGCCCAAAAGAGGCCCCCAATAAGCCCCAAGAGGCCCAAGAGGCCCCAAAGAGCTCCTCAAACGCCTCATAAGACGCTTCAAAACTACCTCCAAGAGGCTCAACCAGGCCACCAAAAAGTCCCCAAGACGCCCACAAATGTCCCCAGATAGTGCCCAAAAAGCCCACGACGCCTCAACCGTGGACTCCTCTTGGATGAGAAACTATAAATACGGAACGGAACCTCCCTTTTTCCAAGCCGAGCCATGAACAAAGGAACGACCGAGCCCCTTTCTTGAGGCATTCCCTCGCTGTTGCCCTTCATTTTGAAAAATGACCGCCCCCTCTGCCGAGGCCTAAGGAACGAGGGGGGGCACGGGTTAAAAAACGAAGCAGAAGCGCCAACCGACTGCCCAGGAAGGAACGCCATGGGATGCTCGAAACAACCCCCGACGGGCCATAACTCGGGCTTCCGGCGGCCGTTCGGAACGATCCGGGCACCCCCGGAACGCCCTCGGCGATGCGCAGCTACTGTAACGCACCACGAGACTGGAAAACCGCCAAGAACCGACGAAAACGTCCGATGACCGCAGAGAAATGGCGAGATGCCAACGACAATCCGCGGCCCCGAGAGGTCCCGACCGCTTCCCCGGGAGTAGTCTTTCGTCCCACCCCTCTTTCTGATGGTCCCGGGCCCGCGTACCAGCCCTAGAGGCCAACATCGAAGAACAACAGCCGGTTGGAGAAACAGATCGTCGGAGATCTGGGGTTCCTTTTATGATTCATGACGGAATGGAGGGGAGGACGGAGAAGGAGGAGGAGGAGGAGGAGGAGGAGGAACAATTGCCCAGCTCGAGGAGGAGGGTCGAGGAGGAGGAGGATCGAGGAGGAGGAGGAGGAGGAGGAGGATCGAGGAGGAGGAGGAGGAGGAGCGAGGAGCGAGGAGCGAGGAGCGAGGAGGAGGAGCGAGGAGGAGGAGCGAGGAGGAGTGAGGCGAAAACGCCTGGCCCGACAAGAAAGTGGCGGAGAGCGCGCGCTGCCCCGCCGCCCCGCCCCGCCAGCTGGCGGGCACGGCCGGCACCGGGGAGGGCGGCAGCCCTGCGGCCTCCCGGCGGGCGGCGCGGGCGGGCCGCGGGCGGGCGGCAGCGCCGCGGCGCGCGTGGGCTCGGCATCGCTCCAGGCCGCTCCCCTGCGGCCCTGCTGGGCCTCGCTCCCGCGTTGGCGCGGTGCACATTGGCTCGGCGCTGCGGGGTCTTGGACGACGGAGCCGACGAGCACAAGGGGGTCTCACGCGAGGCGACGCAGCGACCTGGTGCCGCGGCGGACGCGGGCCGCCAGCGCGGCACGCCGCACTGCAGACGAAGGCGCTCACGCGCGACCTTTCACGCGCGACCCTACGCGGGAAGCTTACGCGCGAATGTCGGCACAATCGCACCCGTTCTTCTGAGTCGCTCAACTGTGCACCGTGCCACGCCTGGGTCGAAGATCGACGACGTGCATACAAGCCATCCGCGGATGCAGGCCACCAGACGTCACGCACCGTCAGGGAGCAACTCCTGGGAGGTCTTCGTGAGAACGATTATCAGGGCTATTCAGCCCGATTGCGGGGCCACTGAGCCGGATCAGGCCAGCTTCGGCCTGGATGAAGCGGGGCGGAGCCAGATCCGGCAGGTCTCAGACGACGTACACACCATCGCCGATCCTGCATTAAACCTCTTCGGAGTTGCTTCCTTCGCATCGCGCCCCGCGGTGCGCTGCGCGCGGTCATAGCTTCGCGCCCCCGCTCCGCGCCGCCATCTGGAGAAGGCCAGCTCTCTGGCTCGGGACGCGGCGCGCGATTACCCCTCGCGCGCAAGGGGGGCGATCTGTGGCCCTGTCCACACGGGGAAGGCCTTGGCCCCGCTGCCTGACCTGCTCAGCTACAGGCGGGGTTGGGGCGGTCTCCTTCCGGCTTCGCAGCGCCCGTCCCCACCTCAGGGGGTGGGCTGCTGAGGCGGGAGAGACAGCGTGATCCACCGCCGCTTTACTGTGGAAAATTCTCCCCCCTCTTCCTCCGGAACCCGGGGGTCACCCCCCCACCCCCCCCCTCCCCTCCCACGGCAACCCCCCTCCCTCTCCCCTAACCCCTCCCCCCCCCTCCCCCTCGAAAACCCGGGGGGGGGTCACTATACCGGTTCGAAGCCCCCTCTCGAAATCCGAAGGGGGGGTCACTATCGGTTCGAACCCCTCCCCACCCCCCCCACCGCCAGCAAACGACTCCCGGTCCCTACCACCGTCCTCACCACATCCCCCACTGTTGTTCCCAGCACCACTGTCCTCACCACCACTGTCCCCACTGGTTCCACCACCGCCCCTACTGTCCCCACCAGTGCCACCACCACTGTCGCACTGTCCCCACTGTTCCCACCACGGTTCCACTCTCCCCACTTTCTCCACGGCCCCAACCACTGCCCGACTATCCCCACTGTCCCCACTGTCCCACTGACTCCTCCGCTATCCCACTGAGCTGTCCCACTGTTCCCACCACTGTCCCCACTGTCCCCACCACTGTCCCCACTGTACCTCCGTACCATTGTCCCACCGCCGTCCTTGCCACCGCCTTCATCACTGTCCCCACCACCACTGCACCCTCCACTGGCCTACTGTTTCCACCACATTCCCACTGTCCCCACACCACTGTCCCCACCACCACCGTCCCCACCACTGTCCCACTGTCCCCACTGTTCCCACCATTGTCCTCACCCCTGTCCCCACCACTACCGTCCCCACCACTCTCCCAATGTCCCCACCACTGTCCCGCTGTCCCCTCACCACTGTCCCCACCACCACCGTCCCCACCACTGTCCGCACCCCCCCCCCCTGGTTTTCGAGGGGTGGGGGGTTCGAACCGGTAGTGACCCCCCCCCTTTTCATGATGGACTGGGGGGGGGAGGGGTTCGAACCGGTAGTGACCCCCCCCGGTTTTCCGAAGGGGGGGGGAGGGGTTCGAACCGGTAGTGACCCCCCCCGGTTTTCCGCCAGCAGCCGTAGAACACGCTCTTTCTGAGGTGGCGACATGCGAACCCCACCCCCACCAACCATCGCTTCTCCTGCATCGATGGGCCCTACCCCCGCCGCCCATCGAATTGCCTAAATCCTTGATCGGCGCGGGTAGGGTCCGCATTGCGCCGCCGACCTGGTGGCGCTGAGGAACCCTGGCCCACCGGAGACGGGGATATGATGAACCAGGGCGGACGGGCACCAAGACCCAATGCTCGGCCCCTCCGGCTCCCGCTTGTCGTTCGGGCGCTCCATGAGAGCAGGGTAACATAACGATTCGTCTCTCTCTCTCTCTCTTTTTCTCTTTTTCTCTCTTTCTCTTTTTAGTTCCCAGCCATCCTGAGGTGTTGGGTCGTCGTTTGAAGAGACCGCGCGCCGCGTTCTCCTGCTTCCTCCTCCCGCTGCCCCCTCCCTCCTCCCTCCTCCCATCCTGCTTCTGACCTCAGCATCATCATAACAAACATGCAATCCCCTCCACCGAAGGCCCCAGTGGCAGCGCACGCAGTTCCAACTCAATTTCGGTGCACCCCTCACACGCTTCGTGCTCCCATAGGGAGCTCCACCGAAGGCCCCACTGACAGCGCCCGCATGCGGTTCCACCCGAGCTCCACCGAGGGCTCGAACGGCAGCACCCCCGCATGCAGTTCCACCCTGCATTTCGGCACACCCTTCACACGTTTCGTGGCCGTCCATAGGGTGCTCCACCGAAAGTCCCAATAGCAGCGCCCCCATGCAATTCCACCCCAATTCGGTGCTCCGCTCACACGTTTCGTGGCCCCCCATAGGGAGCCACTTCCGAAGGCCCCAATGGCAGCGCCTGCATGCAGTTCCACCCTGCATGTCGGCACCCCGCACACCCTCTGTGGCCCCATAGGGAGCTCCACCGACGGCCCCAATGGCAGCGCTCGCATGAAGTTCCACCCCCGTGTTGGTGCACCCCTCACACTCTTCGTGGCCCCATAGGGAGCTCCACCGAAGGCCCCGGTGGCAGCGCTCGCATGCTGTTTCAATTCGATTTCGGTGCACCCGTCACACGCTTCGTGGCTCCATCGGAAGCTCCACCGACGGCACCATGGGGCAGCGCCCGCATGCAGTCCCACCCCCATTACGGTACAATTGTTCACACGTTTCGTGGCCCCATAGGGAGCTCCTCCGAAGGCCCGAATAGCAACGCCCGCATTCGGTTCCACCCTCCATGTCGGTGCACCCAACACACGCTTCGCGGCCCCATCAGGGGGCTCCACCCAAGGCCCCAGTGGCAGCGCCCGCTTGCAATTCCACCCTGCATTTCGGCACACCCCTGACACGTTTCGTGGCCCTCCATAAGGTGCTTCACCGAAGGTCCCAATGCCCCCTCGTTGCCAGCCCCCTTCCTTCATTTCATGTCCCTCGCGATGCTCGAAAGCCCATCGGCAGCGCCCGCGTGGCAGCCCCGCCACATTCCGGCACGCCCTTCCCTCACTTCGAGGCCTCATAAGGTGATCCACACTCACAACGACGGTACTCACAACTGCATATGGTTGAGGCCGTCGTCTGGCTAGTGGATCTTTGAATGTTTTTGTGATTATTTGTTTTTTATTATCTCTCTCTCTCTCTCTCTCTCTCTCTCTCTCCGTCTACGTAACATTTACTAAATACAATTAAGTTTAATCACATGATTGTGTGCTTTCGTTCGCTCCGAGTTCGTTTGACGAGGGCATTCGTCGCTCATTCGTTCCCTCGGCCGACGAAACCGTGGCGCGGTGTGAGACAAGACCAACAAGGATAGCGAGCAGGAGCAACATGCTTGCAGCCGCGAGCCGCTCCAGCTCCTCCTCCGCCCCCCGGCCCCCGGCACTTCCCCCTCCTCCTCCTCCTCCTCCTCCTCCTCCTCCTCCTCCTCCTCCTCCTCCCTCCTCCTCCTCCTCCTCCTCCTCTCCTCCTCCTCCTCCTCCCCCTCGTCATCATTCTCATCCTCATCCTCATCCTCATTTTCCTCATCCTCATCCTCGTCCTCATCCTCATCCTCATCATCACATCATCATCATCATCATCATCATCATCATCATCATCATCATCATCATCGTCATCGTCATCGTCATCGTCATCGTCATCGTCATCATCATCATCATCATCATCATCATCATTAGCAGAAGCATTAGCAGCATCATCAGCAACTTCATCATCATCATCATCATCATCACCATCAGCATCATCAGCATCACCATCACCATCACCATCATATATAATGGTGATGGTGATGATGATCAAAATGATATATGACTGACGATGACGACGAAGATGACGATGATGACTATGATAACGATGTTGTTGCTGATGGTGAGTATGTTGATGATGATGATGTTGATGCTGATGATGATGCTGTGGATAATGCCGAGAACGGCGGCGACGACAACGGTGACGATAATGATGATGGTGCTGCTGATGATGATGATGATGATGACCGTGGTGGGCGTGATAATGATGGTGGTGATGATTACGAGGATGGTGGTAATGATGATGGTTATGATGATGATACAAATGATCATAATGCAGGTGATGGTGGCAATGATGATGATGATGATGCCGATGATGATGATGATGATGAGAATTCTGGAGCTGGCGACGATGATGACGATGTTGGTGATGATGATGATGATGATGATGCGGTCATGGTTGATGATGATGATGATGTCAGGCTCCATAGGGGGCTAGGTGCCTTGGATCAGCAGCTCGCGGATGGCCCTCTTGCGCTTGGCTACTGCGCGGGCCCTCGCCCGCATCAAGGCCTCCACCCTAACAGGGCCAGCCTGAGATGACTGTGAACGGATGGCGTTATAAGTTGTGAGTAAAAGATCGTGCATTAGAATGGTACCATGCAAGGCTCGGCTGGACGGCATAAGAGGTCTCAACAGCAATCGATCGAGAGCATTCCACTCGAGAAAATCAGGCGGCAGCGACGGGATGATACTAGGAAGCAGTGGCAGCAGCACAGGACATTGAAAGTAATGCGTTATGTGGTCGGAGTCTGCGGCACCGCAGCCCATGACGCAACAACGGTTCCCTGAGCGAAATCTGGCCGACGTGGGCCACGCGTTACAAACGGATTTGAGGAGAGAGGAGGCAACGAAGGGGGCTTGTTCGGTAGCGGCGAGGAAAATGGCTCGAAAAATAAAATTGGCGTGGCTTACGGGGGCCTCACTCCAGAACTTCCGAATCCTTGGGAAGAGCAGGACTGGCATCGAGGGACGTCCCTGATTTTTGGCAACGGCAATGGTGACTTTTCGCTGTATGTCGTGCGCATACTCGTTGATCGTCGGGCAAATCGTCGTGAGCTCGTTCCAGTTCTTAATCAGGGAGCCGCACATAGACTCAGCAAGCCAAGATTTATGCCGAACAACAGCCAGCCGTTCGACATCTTCGTGCTCAAGAAAATGCAGACGCTCCTTCACTCTCGCGAAGGCTGAACTCTGGATGGCGATCCGAAACATCGCGGCCTTGTTCGTGGCCTGGAGGTTGCGGGGCTCGACAGGGAACCCAAAGTCCAGGGAGTTCTTGAGGACCAGGGAAGGGATGGCGTACCTCGGACCCATGGTCAGCCTTTGAAGAGCGTTCGTTTCGGCTCGGATCACTTCGGGCCTAACCGGTAGCACCTGCATCAGGTACGTCAAGATCGAGAAAGCTAGCGAGTTGTAGGCGTAGATGTTCTGAACTAAACCGAGCTTCAGCGTCTTAATATGCCCGATCCTGGAAAGAAATTTGACCAGAACAGGATGCCACGAAGCAGCAGGCCCAGTCGGGCCGATCATTACCCCAAGATATTTCCCGTGGGTGCCGACCTGGAAGGGCTTTATGTTGATCCCCCACCTTTTGAACTCTTTATTTAGCTCGGTTCTGTCGAACTCCACGGCAAGGACAATCACGCACTTCTTCAAATTCGGGAGAAGACCTGTCACGATCGAGCTCCTGAGAAAGTGCTTCATCGTCGCGGGCAAGGACTGCCTCAAGTCAGCCATCGCAGCGCCAACGTCGTCAGCGAAAGCGAACGGGGAGGTAGGTGTCGGTAAACGTGTTAAAATCCTTTCCAGCTTCCGTAACACGGGGTCGAAGGCCAGGGCGAAGAGGGCGCCCGAAAGAGGGCGCCCCTGTTTTATGCCGCGGGTGATACGGTACCCAGGGAACCTTTTTCCAGCAAAAATGATGAAGGAGTAGAGGTCGGAATACAGCTGGTCAACTGCATGAAGGATAAAATCGGGGATGCCCATGCGTTGCAGCACGTGCTGAATCCACCTGTGGGACAGCGACGGAAACGCCGCTTTCAGGTCCAGCAAGAACAGGCCGGCGAAAGGGCAGTCGTTATAACAAGCGTATTCGAGAAACCTGCCTTCAATATCGAGGATATTGTCGATCAGGTATCTGCCTTTGACGAAGCCTTTTTGCATCGGGTCGGTTGAAAATACTGCCTGCTGTCCCATGGGAACACAGATCGCACTAGCCAAGAGCTTGTTGTCGGTGTTGCTAAGTGTGATCGGCCGAACTTGGCTAGATGGACGGACTATAGACTCATGATCGTTTGGAAGAACATCTTTGGGAAGAAACACCGTTTGCCCGTGATTAAACCCCGAAGGCAAGCTGGCTCCTGCGCATAATGCTTGGTATGCTTCAAATATCACTCGGTGAGCGCGCTCTCCTGCGTGTCTCCAACACGAATATGGAATTCCATCAGGACCACAAGCTGATTCGCGGCGACTAACGACGATCCCTTGGAAGGTCCCGAAGTCGATTTCCCACTCAATACCAGGAGCAGCCCGAGGAATATCTTCAGAAAGCTCGCACAGGATTTCCAGAAATTTCGGGCGACGCCCAGGTCCCTGAGAATGTACCTCGCCCCAATGTGTCGCCAGCGCTTGGGCACTTTCCTCCAGAGAGCCAAGAGGGGGGCCGTCAGGCGCAGAAATGCCGCTCAAGTTGAGACGCCGCCGCTTCGGCGACCAAGATTTCAGACGCTGGTGAAGTCGAGTTCGCTGCTGCTCGACTTCCTGTAAACCGTGCTCAGCGCTAGGCAGCTGCGCGAGATCCTCCAGGATGACCGCGCTGCTGAGCTCATTCAAATGACCATGGAACGCGTTATAGTCGTAATAACTGCAGCTGTCAGAATCAATAAACCTAGCCAACTCGGGATAAGCTTTCATACACTTTTTGACCCAGGAAGAGGATTGGCTCCAGGACGAACCAGGCGAGTGAGCCCGAAGGGCCCGCATGGCTTTTAAACACACAGCGATATTTTGCTTGTCGGTCAGGACCCCGCCCTTGAACATCCGATGTGTCAGCTCCTCCCTAGCGGCGAAAAAGATGTCCTTCAGCAGGCGCAGCTGCTGAAAGGGGGAGCCGTCGAGGCCTACCTCTTCGATGAGGGATTCAATCAACTGACCGAACTCGGGATGCTCGGAGACCCACCTAGGGATGCTCTGGCACATCGAGGACCCAGGAGACAGCAGCAGAAACACAGGAATGTGATCGGACACCTCATCGATGTTGTGTGCGAGACCAATAGTTCCAGATTTGGGGTGCCAGTCTAATATTTCACCGGTGGGGGCATTCGTGTAGATCCTGTCGAGCCGAGCGACCGAGGTGACCACGTTGCGCACTTGAGTCCTGTGGGTGCAGTCCGTCTGCGCAATCTCGCAGAAGGACGGGAAGACGGCGCCGAAGTGCCTGGCCAGAGTGGTGCCCCCTACCGTGGGCTCGCTGCCGTCGAGGGGGATGCGCACATCATCCTCTTCAACAAAGTTGAAATCTCCAGCCAAGAAGGAGAGGCACGTGTTGCTGCTAGGTATACTTCGAGCTGCACGCGACATGAGATCATATTTTGCTTGATGAGGGAGGAGGGGCTCGATGTGTATGTTCATGATCAGCATCGTGCCTTTCGCACCCGTCACCCGTACGGAGAAGCATCGCCCTCCACTGATATGGGTGATCTCAGGCTGGCCTTCAAACCAGTTCATCACAGACTTAGGTATTGAAATAGTGCAGCCACCACTAGACGAGATAGAGCAGAAGGAGCCGAAGTGGACGTGAGATGGGAAGTCGCGCTCTAGAGAGCTTAATTAAGTCGCCTTCAGAACCGTGAGTTTCCTGACACAGGACAATGTCATACTTGTTGATAAGCTGTGTTATCTTTGCTAGTTTCTTGCTTTGCCGTGCATGTGAGCCGCGCACGCTACCAAACAGAGTGGCCGAATTATATGAAACGATACTTAACTTGTTGCGAATTATGAAAGCTGCACTCTCTTCAGCACCAAATGGAGGAGGAGGCAAGGGAGGAGGAGATCTGCCATCCAGCGGATCTTGTGTGTGGGCACCCATAGCCTGCGAGGCTTCGCCGCGCGCGCGATCTGCAAAGCTCGGCGAACAAGAGCCGTCCTCCAGACGGCGACGCGAGAGGGGCGGTGCGAGAGTGGCACAGGATATCTGCTCAGGAATTTCCTACTCAGCCAGCAGCGCCTGGACACGGTCCGAGAGCCCGTTCGTGAACGATTCCTCCAGGCGGAAGTGCTTGAAGCTCTCAGCGTCGACGTCGATCTCGAAGCGTCCGTCACCGTTGCCGATCACCTCCTTCAGTTTGACCATCTCGAATGGGTCGCCGTTCTCCATCAAGTAGAGGATGCCCTGGAACGGGTTGGTGCCGAGTTTCATGGCGGCTGCGTTCCACAACCCCTTGCTCTTCATCTCAGTCTGGATGATGTTGTAGGCGAGTCCCAGCGCGTAGGCTTTGTGCCGCACGGGCAATGGCTGGTCCTTGCCGAGCCGAAGGTCGTGGGTCAGCGAGGTGCGCGGGTCGATCCACCTCATCGTGATGCCCTTGAAGTGGCCCCAGCAGCTGTCGGCTTGGGCCTTGCTCTCGAAGTCGATTGCGCACGAGTACTTGAAGTTCTGGAATTTCGGCGTCACCTTGGATGCCAGCTCAGATGGAAGATTGGACCTGAGGACCGAGTAGTGCGCCTCAAACTGCGTCTGCATCAGCTTGCGCGGGAAGCCTCTGACCCAGAGGCGGCACGGGTTGCTTTCGTCATATGGTCCGGCTGCGGCAGCGCGAGGACGTCGCACTTGGGAGCCAGACGAAGCTGTAGAAGTAAGCGATGGAGGCCGCGAAATTGTCGAGACCTGCGAGCTCAGCGTGGTGACCTGCTCCTGCAGCTTGATGAGGACGTCGGCCTTGTCCGTGGAGATGCCAGAGTTCATGGCGTCTAGCTTGGAGCGGAGTTCGGCGAAGCTTTTGTTGGTGCTCTCCTCGAATAGGGCCATCTTGGCCTCGTTGGCTTGGACTCTTTCGCCAAGCTTCTTGCAATCTGCGAGTCCCTGATCCACGGCGTTGAAACGGGCCATGATCTGAGCTAGAGCATCACCGCTCGCGGCAGGCGAGCCCATGGTTCCAATCGAGAGTTGGGAATTGAAAGGTGCAAACAGGTGCAACCTGGATGCGAGAGAGATGACTCCCACCCACTGAAGGGCCACTGGTCGGGAGTCGGCGAAATCGGTCGGGAAGGCCCTGTGCCTCCCAAAGCAGCTCGAGCTCCCCGTCGGCTGCGACCAAGGTCGAAGCGCCAGGGAAACGTTTCGACCTTGAGCCAAAATGGCTACGGATGGTTGATGATGATGATGACGATGAGGACGATGATGCTGACGATGATGATGATGATGATGATGATGATGATGATGATGATGATGATGATGATGATGATGATGATGATGATGATGATGATGATGAACTCGGCGTTCGGCGGACGGTTCACCCTCGAATCGTCCGTCGCTTCTTCGCGATGGCACGGTCTTTCGCGGCAAGAAGCCCTCGGAGCTGCTGGCCACCCCATTTGTTGTGATGACGGAGGTAGTTAAACAGGGAAAGAGCTGATCCTGCACGAGAACGGCAAGATTCCGGTCTCGCTGGGGCAAACAACACCGAGTGACGAGCAGCAGACGGTCGATATCGGACCATCGAACATACTCATACGAAAGCTGAAGCACAACAGACGACAAGATGGGAAGCACAGCTGGGCAAGACAAGCACTGGAGAATATGGTCGCCTCCAGCAGCGTGGCAGCCGGAGCAAAAAGACCGGCGCCCTTGGCAGAAACCAGCGGAGGTGCACCACCCGCTGCACAGAGCGAAGATGGGCGGCGGCGGTAAAAAAGGCGATATAGGCGGCAACGCGAATGCATTGAATACATATGTCGGAATGCCAGGGCTGTGCCAGGGGCCAAAAATTACGAAGTCTAGGGGGGCGCTCAGAGGCTACCGGGGGCTTACTCACTTGGGCCACATCCATCAGGGCAAGGCCGATCTCGCGCTGCAGTTGGGTCTCGTCGGGGTCAGCGAGGATCCTCGGCATGGCCGTGAACCTCTGGAAGAGAGGGAGTAGGGGCCGTGGGCGACGGACTCTCGGACCCAGAAGGAAACTAAGGGAACCACGAGGCGATCCACTTCCACATCTCGGAGCTCGCGCCAGCGATCGTACATGCTAAGGAAGACCTCTGATCGAATGCAGACGCGATGCTTGGCCGCCTGATTCTCGACATTTCGAAAACGGGGACGGACAGGGGGGCCCAGGAGATCAACCTGACCGAGAACGACAGCGGGAATGCGCCGACCCCTTGTGGGTCTCTAGGCGTGTGAGATAGTTCCCCCCCTATAACCCCCCCGGGGACCCCAAACCGGAGATTTGACCCCCCCCCCCCTCGCGCAGGGTGAGCGCGTCACGGGGCTTTTCGGGGCCGAATAGGGCCTAAAGACTGGCCTAGAAGGCCCCAAAAGGCCTCCAAGACGGGCCACGAGGGCCCCGAGACGCCAAACGAGCGCTCCAAGACGGTCAAGATGGCCCAGTGACGAGCTCAGAGGCCTCCTGGACGGCCCCAGAGGTCCCCACGAGGCCCCAAGAGGCCTCCAAGATGCGTCCCGAGAAGGTCCCTAGACGCAAAAATTGGCCCATTCCCTTCGCAAAACGTACAATTTGCACAAATTCGCCTTCTGGGCTTTCCGATGCTCCCAGACGGCCCAAGAGGCCCCCAAAACCGCCCTAAGACGGCCCAAGAAACTTCCAAAAGGGTCCCAAGATAACCCAAGAGGACCCCAAGACGGCTCAACAGGCGTCCAAGACGGCCCACGAGGGCCCCATAAACGGCCCCAAGAGCGCTCCAGGAACGCTCCAAGTGGCCTCCAAGAGAGCTCAATATGGTCCCAGACGGTCCAAGAGCGATCAAAGACACCGAAGATGGCCTCCAGACGGCCCAAGATGCCCCCAAGAGGCCCCAGAAGGCATCCAAGATGCGTCCCAAGAGGGCCTCTAAACGCAAAAATGTGCCCGTTCCCTTGTTAAAACATACGCTTGTTTCACAAATTCGCCTTTTGGGCTTTCCGACGCTCCCAGACGGCCCAAGAGGCCCCCAAGACCGCCCCAAAACGGTCCAAGAAACCACCAAGAGGGCCCCAAGACAGCCCAATACGGCCCCAAGACGGCTCAAGAGGCGCCGAAGACGGCCCAAGAGAGCCCCGAAGACGGCCCCAAAAGCGCTCCAAGTGGCTTCCAAGAGACGGTCCAAGAGCGATGCAAGACACCCGAGATGGCCTCCAGATGGCCCAAGACGCCCCCAAGAGGCCTCCAAGACACGACCCAAGAGGGCCCCTAGACGCAAAAGTTTGCTCATTTCCTTCGTAAAACGTATATGTTTCACAGATTCGCCTTCTGGGCTTTCCGACGCTCCAAGACGGCCCAAAAGGCCCCGAAGACCGCCCCAAGACGGCCCAAGAGGCCCCCAAGACGGCCCCACGACGGCCCAAGCTGGCCCCAAGACGGCCCAAAAGGTCCCCAAGACGGCCCAACCCCAAGACGGCACCAAGAGGGGCCCTAGAGGGCAGCCAAAAATTCAAAATCTAGTTTTCTGCCCCCGCGAGCCCCAGGGGGCCCCAAGAGTGCCCCAAGAGGCCGCAAGAGGCCCCCAAGAGGCCGCCAAGACGCCCCAAGGAGCTCCCAAAAGGCCCGCAGGATACCCCAAAAGGCCCCCAGACGCTTCCGTATTGCGAGCCGCGAAGCCAACTGCAATGCATTCCGCGCATACAGCCTTGCTCTTCCTCGTGAAGTGCTCACTATCTTGCTCGGCGCTAATGCGCTGCTGCCGCGCGAACTGTTCCGTGCGCGCTGCGAACGTCAACGGCCTCTTCACCCGTTTCGACTCATCGTGCGCGCTGCGAACGTCAACGGCCTATTCGCCCGTTTCGACTCATCTGCCACATCTTTCGCGGCGATGCCTCGCTGATCGCAGCTTCCGCACGCCACTCTTGCTCCTTTCGTCTTCCGGTGGTCCTCCACTTGGTTGCGGGTCGAAAGACCGACCTCCCAGAAGGACACCCCGCACTCGGGTGCACAGCGCGCAAGGCGCTCGCAAAACACGCCCCAGACCACCGGCATCACGCAAAAATTTGGACCCCCTACGTATCTGCCACCACCCGCGCGCGACACCGCACCCTCGCACAAGACGCCGCTGGCCAGAAACTCCTGGCCTCGCAACACTCACAGAAAGGGGTCGGCGGATGTGGCGTAAGCCTGTAGAATCCACGTCCGGAAGTGACGTGCTGAGCGGCAGCGTTTTTCGGCGAACGCCTTAATGCAACGTATCCAATGTATCCAAAGATTCCATAATTGCAACATATTGTGTTTTGTTACATTATTATGTCACCCCCCTAACCCCCCCTGCCAAGGACGGCCCAACAGGGCCCAAGAGCGCCCATAACTGCGCCTCCAGAAGCCAAAATCATTGATTTTCCGATGGTGTTTGCAATTTCTTAGCGTTATCATCTTTTTCGGTTATCATAAATCCACAACGGCCCAAGCAGCTTCCATAATCGCCCCAGAACAACCCAAAAAAGACCCCAAGAGGGCCCCAAGACGGCCCAAGAGGGCCCCAAAACGACCCAAAGAGGCCCCCAAGACGGTCCAAGAGGCAGCGAAGACGGCCCAAGAGGACCACAAGAGGGCTCCAATGCGGCCGCGAGAGGCCCCCAAGACAGCCTCCGAAGGGGCGAAACGGCGCAAAAGCGCCCCAAGACGGCCCAAGACGCCCCCAAGAGGCCCGAAGAGGCCCCCAACAAGCCTCCAAGAAGTCCCCCAGAAGCCTCCAAAAGGCCTCCAACAAGCCCCCCAAAGGCCACACGGCGACTGGTGCGTAATGTTATTTTCCCCCCTCTGGGCGAACTGCGGCGCAGCGCCAGCCAGGTGGAAGTTGGTCACTGCGGCGCCCATGATTGGAGCCGGCGATGGAAGGGAAGATGGGGAGGGTGTATGAAAAGGAGGGAGGGGGGAAAACACCCAAAGAAGCCCCCAAAAGGCCAAAAGAAACTCCCAGGCGGCCTCCAGGAGGCCCCCAAAAGGCTCCCAAGAGGCCCCGCGACGACGTGACTGTACGTGCTCCGGACGTGCACCCCGCGAAGCGAGAGGAATCACCCACCCTGCAGTCAGAAACTGGCGAGCGCCTCGCTCGGCACGAAGAAGAGCTCCAGGCGCAGGCCGAAATTGAGCAAGGGAACGCAACCAAGGGAACGCGAACGCACTTCCTGGCTTATATGTTTTCCGTCAGTCCCAGGGATAGGCCGCGGATGCAAACAAAAACGTTTCCCGAATTTCTCCAGAAAGGTAACTTCCAGCTCGCGCGCGGCCCGCCAGGCCAAAGATGCGTACCTAAGCACCTCGCGTTGTCACCTATTGGCGGTGCGCACAAGGGGATGGAGGGAGGGGGGCGGCTTCTCAGTTTCTTAGAAGGCGCCAGCCTTACATCTATAGACAAGGCCCGCGCCTTCTAAGAAGCAGGGGTGTTTCTAAGAAACCTTCCCCCTCTCGCCACCCCCCTCTGCGCGTGGCTGACCTATCTTGAAGCTCGAAACGTCAAGCCCGACCCCCAGGAACATCCGAAAGACGTCGGCCTTCGCGAGGCCGGCGGGGGCCACGAGGAAACGCTGGGAACGATTCAGGGACATGCCAGCGACCGGGAGGATTTCTTCATGATGCGCAGGGCGACAGGCGCCGGCGCGAGAAGATCGTGGGCAATGATGCCGATGTCGTCGGCAATCGTAAACGGACGGGCGGGATGCGATCATCGGTCGAAGCAAACCTGGCCCCTTAAGAGAATCTCCGTGGCCGCGCCCCTATAGAACTCGCTGATGGCGAGTAAGGCATTACTCGGGACTCCGAGGCCGGCCATGCAATCTGCGATCCAGTCGTGGTCAAGCGATGGAAACACGGCCGCGATGTCCAGCATAGAAAGCCCTGCCTGCTTGCACCCTTGCAACGCGAAGAGGTCGAGGCAAGGCCTCGATCTCGAGGATATGGCCATTCATCTGCCGACGTTTGATGAAGCCCTTCTGGGCCAGGCCAATCGAGAATTGAGTGTGTTCCATGAAGCGGCAATCAATGATAGCAGCAATAATTCTGGTGTCGCAAAGAGACAACGCAGTGGGCGGAGTGGCCCCAGCAACGCACGCGAGCAATCTGCCCAGGGTCGATTTGCTCCTGCGCCCAGATGGCTTCTAGATCCCCGCCCTCGGGGGTGAAAGCCGCACGGGGCCTTAAGATCCTCAGATAGGTTAGAGCAGTCGAGGAGGGGGGGGGGTCAAGTCAAACTGGCAATCGTGGCACAGCGCTCCGCCCGCGAGCAAGGCGGCGCGCCCGATGTCGTCGGGGCCAAGCGCTGACTCCTTCCGCGCGCGCAGGAGACCTGAGAACTCGGACGCGCGAGCGCTCCACTGGGTCCCTGGAGAGATCTGCTGGGACCTCTCCGAAGGCCAGGCCCCCGTCTCACGACGCGGGCCTGCGCGAGGCCGTGGGGCATGGGCCTTTCCCCAGTGCTTGACCAGATTGGCCGCGCGGGCCTCGGCGGTCGGAGCGCGGGGGCAGCCGGGGCCGGGGGCCCGGGGGCAACGTCGACGGCGTCCATCGTCCGGGGGCCACAGACTGCGTAGATCGCGCATTCGAGAAGGCTCAGGGCCCGCGCGTGACGCGGAGGGGCTGCCAGCGAAAAATCGGACAGCTCAGAGCGCGGGGCGTCGCTGCGCAACCCATGCAAGTACGTCAGGAACGCTGCAAAGTCGACCATCCTCTCAAGGTCGCCATCAAAGCACAGACCCAGTACTGACGGCGATCGAAGGCAGGGGCGGACAATATGGACGTCGCCCCGTTGAGCAGCTTGCGTAAATCTCAAGCAGACAGCTACCTTCTGCCAGTCTGAGATGGGCCCGAAGCGAAATACCCCACCCAAGAGAGCGCCCTTCACAGCAAACGCGCAAAAAACCTTGAGCTTCAGAATGCGGCCCCGAGGGCCATTCGAGAGGCCAGCCCGAGCAGCGGCTTCTTGGAGCAACTCTGGAACTCAGGGCGCAACGTGACCCGCTTGGGGGGCTTCAGGGAGGAGCTCGTAGCGGGGGCCAACTGGAAAGCCACGAGAACATGATCGGAGGGTTCGCGTCGATCGCGCGCCATTCCCATGGCGAAACTTCGCGGCCCAAAGTCCAGGAGAGCAGAGCTCGGCAGGTTAGAGTACCACAGACACAAACGACCGACGCTAACAGCGGTTTTGTGAACTTCGCACCTATGAATGGAATCTATTTGCTCAACTTCAACAAACTAAAGAAACAACTATTGAATAATCCGATTAGCCGAGCCGAAGACGTGATCCTTGGAGCTGTGTCAAAGACCACGGGGAAATCTTGCTCGCCGAACTCCGGAAAATTCCAGTCGCCGTCCAAGAATACCCACGCCGAGTTGAGCCCCTGGGCGTGCGTTTCGGACTCGACGAAGAAGCCCCATCTCCCGATCGCGGCGACGCTGCGGGTCGACGCGAACAAGAATTAGCTGGTGGCTGCCGTGAACACCGTGAAACGCGAGAGCGAGAGAGAGAGAGGGAAAGAGAGAGAGAGAGAGAGAGAGAGGAAGAGAGGAAGAGAGAGAGAGAGAGAGAAACACAAAAAAAGAAAACGAAAACCACAAAGATAGAGAGAGAGAGAGAGGAAGCGAGAGAGGGGGAGAGAGAGAGAGAGAAAGAGAGACAACAAAAGAGAGAGAGAGAGAGAAAAAGAGAGAGAGAGAGAGAGGGAGAGGGAAAGAGAGATGGAAAGGGAGATATATATATATAGATATATACATATATATATATATATAGAGAGAAGTAATATATGTATATATAGAGAGAGAAAGAGAAGGAGAGAGACAGAGAGAGATACCAAATAGAGAGAGAGAGAGAGATTGATATACATATATATATATATATATATATTGAGAGAGAGAGAGAAAGAAAGAGAGAGGGGACAAGAGAGAGAGAGAGAGGGCCTCACGCTGGTTCCTCTGCAAACATGCTGCAAAAGGTCTCCCGCTCAGAAATTAAAGCGCCTCCCGCGCGCGCATCTAGGAAGGGCCAAAGCAGGGGGGGGCCCAGGTCGGGCCTGTCCCCCTACAGGGGGATTTTGGACGACACATTAAAAATGCTCAAACCTATTCAAAGTATGCCCAACAATGCCCAAACAGAAGGTCTTAGCATTTTTCGGTTATGTTTGAACACTTCCCCTGTCGAAGAACAGGCCCGACTTGCAGGAGATCGGGGAAACCACTCTCCAAACTTGACAAATCCGCACTAGAACCGATGGTTCCTGCAAGAATCCAATCTCGTTAAATCAATCGAGTCTGCTGTCAGGTCCGTTCGCGGCGAGATGCGGGGTGCGCCGCGGCTGCAAGAATAATGCCCGAATTCCAGGATACACCATTCAAAGCTCGCGAACGGAAGCACATGCACGTTGCATTCCGACGCTTCAGCTGAAGGGGGGGGGGGGGGATGGGGGGCAGAAGGGGGGGGGGCGGGGGGGGGGGGGGCGCGCCGGGCCGCGCTTCCGACCTTCCCCCAGCCGCTGGCGTTTGGCAGCAGGCTCAGCATTCGCAGAATGATCGAATGGGGCCCTCATGCCTTCGATCGTTGAACCTGCGTCCGAGGCCGCGCCGCGCGTTCGATGGCGGGGCGGCGCGGCCAGCGCCCCGCACTGCTGCGGGCTAGGCGCTGTCGGGGAGGCCTCGTAGGAGGCCAGGGGTGAACTGGGCAGAGTTCTGGTCAATGCCGATGCTTGCCAGCGCTCGGCGCCGCGGCTCGAATGCGAACGCGCACGCCAGGCCGTCGACGCAGCGCGCCAACTCGTTGGCCCCATGATCGCGGATCAGGGGGCGAGCAGCCTGGAAAGGAATTGCAGCCGAGCTTCATCTCGGGGCCCCAGAGCGATTTTTCGCTGAGCATGTTTTTGCACGCGGTCCAGCACTTGCTGAGGGCGAAACTGTGCTCGCGCACGCCGATCGGGAGGCCCCGCCCCGCGCGCAGGGCACGCGCCCGCTGATCTCGAGCGTCGCGCCACGTCGGCGGCTCGAGGCGGCGCTCGTCGTGAAAGCTCACCGCGCCCTGCTGGCTCTCAAACATGATCACGCAGGTGCAGTTGCGCGCCCGCGCCTTGCATCTCTCGCGGTGGGAGCCAGACATCGCGCTCTGCAGGTCCTCGAAGCGGGCATCCAGCGAGGCGACGAGAAGCTTGAGCGGAAATCCACGAGCCCAGATGCTGGAGGGGCCGGCCTCGTCGCCATTGATGGTGACAACCTCGGGGCCAAAGCGCCTGCTCTTGGAGCGCCTGCCCGAGCTGGTGTCGTGCGAGCGGAGCGAACCAGTCGCAGAAGCTGAAGATTGAGCCGCCTGGGGGTCATCTAAGCATTGTCTCGGTGTCCTGGAGCTGCTGTAGCAGCCGCGGGGGCACCTGAACGGCACCTCCCCCAGTGCCCATCGCCTCGTAGCCGCCAACCTGAGTAGGGCCTCCTCGTCGAAGCTCGTCGAACTCAACCGCTGGTCGCTCTCGGTTTGAACGGCGTCGAACTTCAACGACAGCTGGCTGGCCACCGCCTGGGCTGCTGCCATCCAGTCCATTGGCGCCTTCAGCGAGGTGCACATCTCATCGGCCTGGCGGGTCGACGTGGCCTGCTGAACCTTCAACAGCGCCGTGATGCTCTCGGGAGGAGCCATGGATCGCGAGACAAGGGAACATAACATGTGGGATGTGCAAGCAAAATGCCCGAACGGAACGCGCTTGGGCCCACGACTGTGAATGCGAGGCCTAACCTTAGAAGGGGCGCTCGGTCCTCCCCCCGGCAGCGTCCAAGTCCGAAACGCCAGGGACGCACGTTGCGAACTTGAGCCGGCATGGTTACAGATGACGACGGTGGTGATGATGATTGTACGGATGTCGACGGTAATGACTACGATGACAATGGAACTGTTGCTGTTGCTGCGGATGATTAAGATGGCGATGATGGTGATGGTGATGATGATGATTGTGCTGATGGTGTGGACGGTGGATATGATGGCAATGAAACTGCTGCCGCTGCTGCGGAATCTGATGATGGGGATGAGGATGATGAGGATGATGAAGATGACGGTGATGAGGATGACGATGATGACGATGATGGTGATGGAGTCGTTCCTCTGGGAACCGTGGTCGGATGTAAAAGGAACATGGGTCTCATGATCTTCAATCGTCAAGCCTGGGGCTTCACTATGCGCGGTCGTAGATCTATTCTGGGGAAGCTCAGGGAAAGAATTTTTTGGGGGAGCCATGTCTTTGACAGCAATAAAGTCCGTTAAGCAATATGTGAATGCGTGCGCACGCGCCGAGCTGGCCAGCCGAAGGGCGAGGGGAGGCGCGCGCGCGGAGACCTTCTCCACTTGACTCACAAAGATAGCTGCGGACAGTACTGTTGCATACATCATCGATAGATCGGCGAGTATGCATACATATAATACAGTCAACCTACTGGAGCGAAGCGGCGGCTGCAGCGGCAAAAGAGAGGATGCGGAGAGGAGCACATTAACTCCCCCCGGCGGCGGGGCGCGTAGCATCGCGTCGACCCACGCCGCCGCAGCTCTGCACATATGTACAACTCGGAGGAGCCGAAAGAACTCCGAACCGCTGCGGGGCGATAGATCGAAGCAACCCGACGTACCCCACCTCCGCATAGAGCCGGCCGTTGATTTCTGGAAGATCTTCCACTTGAGTCGCCAGGGGTTGACCTGTTGATAGTTATGCCGCACAGTTGACTACAATCTCTTCTTTTGCCAGCAATGGTCAAAATCATAATAGTGTGCATCTTTACGGTGATGTTAGTCCGGCTTCGCCTTGCACTTGTCCTTGCCGTGGCCCATGTCTCTTCCATCGGCCGCAGGCAGCGGCGGGGAAGTCAGCAGCGTATAGACATTTCGATGCAAAAGATCTTCACTGTCGAGTGCTAGACGAGGGATTCGATCCCAAGGCAGACGTGCTGAAGGTAAACTGTGCAACCTTGTCGCTCAAGAGCTGGCTTCACGTCTATTCAGATCCATCGCGCGGCTGAACGCCCTTGCCCTCGGTGCAGTTCTTGTTGCACCGGAAGTGCCAGTCATAGGAACGGCCTGCCGCAAGGGCTTCGCCCTTGCCGGAGCCGGCGCGCGGTCCTGATCGGACCGACGGCTGGCCAGTGCCCTTGGTCTTGCTCTTGCCCCTGTTCGCCAGGAAGGCGCGGAGGCGGCGCCGCCAGGAGGCGCCGAGGAATAGCGCCCATCAACCTGCAGCCCGGACATTGGCAAACCCACGCATAGCGAGGTCGCGCAGAAGAAGCGGCCGATGACACCGATGACGGTCGGCCATCATTCCTGCGACCGTCGAGGCTTGACCGTTGGTCACCCACACATAATGAGAGGCAGGAGGAATCAAGTCAAACGCTGCCCCCCCGCTTCGCCAACAGCACGGGCAAGCTCCATAAGGCGCTGGAAGAACTACACCGGGTATAGAGCAAACGGAGAAACAAGGATTGGGATATCAAGCAAAAGCAAATCGAGCTAATAAGGCTGGCAAAAATGGAATGTCGCATTGGGCTGGAATGCACATACTGCCCCTCATCAAATCAAATCTTATGTTGCTAACGTTGAGGTAATAGTGGTGACCAAATCAATTCCTCAAAAACGTTGAGGCAACGCTGGTGCGCGAGACCGTAAGTGGGCAGTGCCTCTGGCCGCGGCGGCTGGGCTGCTGGCCGGCCCAAGGCCACGCTGAGGGTGATAGAATGATGGGCGCAGCAGGCGGAGTGGGCGGTAGAACCGCCGCGCTGGCAGCTGTTCCCGGGGCGGCTTGGCCGACGGCGACGCAGGGAGTGTTAAGACCGCTGGCGGCATGTCGGCATCCGTCCCCTGAACGGCTTGGCCGTCAGAGTCACCCACTGTCTGATCCTCGTTCTCACGGGCCTCGCGCTGCTGCTTGGCATACCGCGAAAACGAATCCAACATCACTTCTCAGTTGAAGCTGGGAAAAAAATCCGGCCAATGGAAGAGGAATAAGTCGCACCCCAATGCAAGACGCAACAAAAATGTCACGAATTTCGCTGCTATGATGGTGTTAATTGATTCCACCGAACGCACGAGTGGAAGAAAAACTGTTGCACATGTTGGGTCCTTTTTTCCTTCCATCAAGAAACGTTCGTGCCGTTCAAGGGTCACTACTGCATGGTGCTCTACTCATTGCCGCTTCAATCGGTGATCGTGGGGGTCTCGGCTGTTCTCCGCGACTCTTGGGTCTTCACAAACCAATGAAAAAAAGCGGAAACCACGGAGTTCTCATCAGGTTTCTGCCGTGGCCTGCCCATGATATACAAAGTCCATCAAAGTGAAGCCGGTGCCGATGTGTCCTGTTAGCTCGGCGCATCGGGCACTGGCCCTCGCAAATTCACGCCCCATTCGTGACAGATCCAATGCGCCCAAGTCGCTCACACCTTCGGTCAACGCAAACATTTTGCTCACTTATTTATCTTTTTTGACCGCTACAACATGTTCTAAAGGAAATTCTTAGAGTGTGCACGCAATCATTCGCTTGATGGAGCTTTTCCTGGAACCTTCTGGAGAAGGTGCTGTGCCTTTCGCATCCTCGGCTTGGCCGGGTGCGGGAACAGCAGGGAGTTGCTGGCTCTACGCTAACTGGTTTGACCAGGAGCGCCGGCGGCTTTCCTTTGTATCCAACGCAGGGAAAACACCACGTGTAAAGCGCTCTGTGAGCTTCTTCTTGACACTGTGTCTGGCTTCACGCTCGGTGGCTGCATTTGCCCGAAGATAAGTCGCCAGCTACACTGGGTGAACCAGGAGCGGGAGCCGCATAGCGTCACTCGTACGTCTACTGCAACTGATGGCCTGTCGGCCGACCCCCTATTACACTGCCTCCAAGCGTAGTTCATTGCTTTGCATAACACAACAGCTCCTGTCCGCACACCCCCCGGGTCTCAGGGGAAGGCCGTCGGAAAATAGAGTTCCAACGTACCCGGGGAAATTGCGCGGATACGGCAGCGGCGCCGAAACGATGAGCGCGAGGGAGGTGCACAAGTATCATAGACCCCCCCGCGCAAATGATATCGCATACCGCTCCACATCGGCATTCTAAATGGGATCTGTGATCTAAGCAAGATCCACTCTGGCAGCTAAGTATAGTTCGAGTGCGATTCGGTAATCGGCAAAATAAAAGTGACTGGGCAGTCTGTCGATGTCTGAGTGACTGGGCAAGGTAGCCGAGCAGAGCTGCAACGGCATGCGAGGCGCGCTACGCCGCAGGACGGCGGCCGCCGATCACGCGGAAAGGCTTGCCTCCCCAGCCCTCGCCGACTTCGTCGGTGGGCCTCCCTTGAGCCAAAGGTCCTCGACGACTGAGTCGGTCTGGAATGTCGCTGGTGCCCCCGCCCCCGCATGGCCACGCGCCTGTCATCCACGAGCACCCCCCCCGGACTGTCATTCTTGGACTCGTCCTCGGAGTCGTGGCGCGGCGCGGCCTTGCCTCCTAGTGGAGGCGGTGGCGGTGGCAAGCCGGGATCTTCGTCACAAAACGGCTGGGCCGATTGCGCGCTAGACCTGGCCCCCGCACCGTCTGCGACGGCTGAGGCCGCAGCAGGCGGGGCGGTCACTGAGCGCACTTCGGCCATGGTCTTGTCATGCGCTTTCCTCATGGGAAATTGGGGCTCTCGGTCCTCTGCGGGACCGTTCCTCTGCGGGACCGTCTAGGATGTCGTTGTGAACTTCCGGCCAAATACCAAAGGCGCGACGTAACTCTCTGGCCCAATCATACCCCCCGCTTTGTGGACATACCTGGGTGCATCCCTGTGATCATCACATGTCCAGTTATGACAACACTGAACAACGACTCTGGCGGGGCATATAGCGCATGCAGGATTCTGAAGAACAGCTGGAGCATTATACGCACCACGCTGGGCAGTTATACGCACTCGGTTGGGGCTCCCAGACACGCGCCTAACAAAGAGGGCCCTGCGCATAATGCTTCTTGCTCCAGCACCCAGACATGTACACATAGGCGCAACAGTTTGGGCCCAGACCGCTCGGCCGCTGAGCCACATTCAGGGATCCTCGCATCGTGGCAAAGGCAAAACACAGTTGCACCAAAAACGACTCTTGTCCGCGTCATATTCCTTCCTGCGTCAGATGAATAAGGAGGAAATGAGGAAACGAACGTTGCCAAGTCAACCAGAAATACATCAGGAAACCTGAACAAGTTTCTCTGCTGCGCGTCATCCACGTAATCAGCGCCATATAGCCTCAGCCCGGATACACAGCGAACAAAAAGGGTCCTGGGATTACGAACTGGGGGGCGCGTGAGGGAGGCTGCGACCGTTGTGAATCGCTCGGCAGGAGTTGCCGACACCTCAACCCCAGCAACTTCTGGGTCTGAACCAGATGGGTCGCCGATGTTGTTGGCCGCGCCAACGCCATCTGAGCCCTCGCGGTCAACGGCCACTGATGCTTTAGCTGCGTCACGCGCGTCGGGGTCCAACCTCGGATCTTAGCCGAAAAGAAGGTACGTATCCTGAGATTCCGTCTGTACACGGGCACGCATACGCGGCGACGCAGCCCTCAGCTTAGCCGGGCTGCGCGCGTCCACACAGCCTGTGGCTTGGCCGCGGCCGGGTGACTGAGAGGGGCTTACATAGGCAGCGATACCGGTGGGTGTCCGACTCCAACCGCATTCGGGTGCCTTGCGAGGCGAACAATAGAAGTAGATGGCGGCAGACACAGAATCTAACGAGAACGGGAAACGGGACGCGGACTCAGCCGGCCGTCCGTCAACTTAGCTGTGGGAGCCAATCAACACATGTGTATGCAAGTCTATGGTTACACGCGACTCTGAACTGACTGGGGTGGGGAACCTCCCACCAAATCCACATCGTCCAGAACTGCCTTGGACCCTAGCGTCACGCAACGCAACCGCCCGGGGGTCGCAGACTTTACCATCGCAACCGCACACATCTACTGACCCAGCGCCTCTTTGCCCAATTGGGTCAAGTACGAAGACCTGCCCACAACGGTTTGGTTAATTTGAGACCGTTGGGCAAAAGTTGAACATTGAGACTGGCGACGCAACTGGACCGAGGGCCAAGAAGGAACCACGGCAGTATTCAGAGTGACCGACTGCGAGCCCGCAGACCAAACTCATTGCATCTCTACCAACAAAATTTTCCGCACTAAGGTTGCGCCCACATCCTGGGACA
The DNA here is from genome assembly GCA_963575745.1 of Prorocentrum cordatum. Classification (NCBI taxonomy): domain Eukaryota; class Dinophyceae; order Prorocentrales; family Prorocentraceae; genus Prorocentrum; species Prorocentrum cordatum. The sequence goes on along the minus strand of CAUYUJ010013647.1, from coordinate 411,532 downwards.
AGAATGAAACTCAGCAGCTGGGGGTGCACGGAGCCTGCGTCCTTGCACTCCACTACGGATGAGCCGTGTGAAACAACAACCTTTCGCCCCTCTGGCTCCAAGCATGGGTGCCAAAATCCACTCGCAAGGGCTGACTCCATGGGTGAAGCCTCCATCGACAATGCCTGCCAAAATCCACTCACAAAGTTTGACGCGCGTCGATGACCACCACGCTGTGTGGGACGGAACTACCACCTATGCTGCCACTCAACGGCAGCTCTATGAGACTGTGGCGGCGCACCTTCCGTCAAGCGATGGTGGCTCCGCGATCGAGGGATCGATTCGGACGCGGATGCTGCAACGATCTTTCTTGGTGGACCTGAAGCAGCTCTAACTGGGGCACGCCGCAATACAGCGCACTGAGAAAACTTGGCCACAATACAGCTCAGCAAACGTCTAACTGCGGCGTTCCGAGAAAACTGGGGCAAGAGAACAGGGATTCTGACAAGCTCTCCAACATGTTCCTTGCGCTCTTGTGCTGAGTGGTCAGGCGCGCGAGCACCACAGCGCCCGGGCCGGGTGCGCCAGCTTGCTGGCTGTGCGCACCGGCGCCCGCCCAAACAGGACTGCTGACGCACTCTGACAAGCGCCGACAAGACATCCGCGCGCGAGCTCAGCAATCTAAGGATTTCAACAAGCTCGAACGAACGCTGCCATGGGGCCACCAACCAGAGGCGGGAGCAGCTGTAGGAGAAATAATTAATTCCATTGCAAGTTGTGTTACTAGAAGCCTGTGGGAAATATGCGCCGGCCTGCTTCAGCTCTTGGGCGCCCCGCGCGAGCGGGGCTGGGCATGCGCTGACGCCCGGATTGGTTGGACTAGCGGTCTGTCTCTCGCCCCCCCGCGACTGGCCTGGCCGACGCAAGTGTCGGAACATCCCTTTTAACGAAGAGAATGAGAAACAGCGCGAGGGTCTTGCCTCGACCTTACAGCCCCCCCCCCGGCACTGGCGGCAGGGCCGCCAGTGCCCAGCCGTCGTCAAGGGTGGCCTGGGGTGCTTGCGGCATACCGACACTCCTCGCCGCGTGAGCGCTCGCCCGTGTCCCTGAAAGCGTAGCAGATCTTCTTTCTGCCTTTGCCGCGGCCCTTGCCCTTGCGGCGGTCCTTGCGCGAGCTGCCGCTGTTGGCCGGTTCATCAGCAGCGGCGTCGATCTGTTCGCTCGCCGGGCCCTCTGGGGCAGCCAGTTCGTCGTCTGTGTCCTCTGTGTAAGCGGCGTCGATCTGACCGCTCTCCAGGTCATCTGGGGCAACCAGATCGTCGTCTGTGTCCTCCTGGGCAAAACGTCCGTCTCCTGCCGTCGGCTGGGCCGGGGCAGCGGTCTGCCTGCTTCCGCCTCCGCCGGTTGGGCCGGTGGGCAAAGCACCCCAACCCCGGCCTCGCTGATTAAGGGTCGATTCGTGCTTGTCGATGTTATAATCTTCCTTCTCTCGCAACATAAGGATCTCAATCTGAGCTATGAGCCACTCGTATGTGCGCATGCCCGTGCCGGGCTTGTCTGAGGACATATCGCAAAACTGGCAAACCATGTTCAACTCCTCTGGTTTCCTGCATTGCTCGAGGAAGTGGGCATGGATCGAAGCTCGCATCTCGTCGGAAGGGGGCCGTGCGCCATAGAGCTGCCGGCGCACGCCCGCATGGCAGATCAGCATCTGGGCGATTCGGATCTATAGCGAACATGGGGATATCACGAGAAATGCGATGCTGTCCAAGCTCAGACCTAACAGAGCACCAATAACATATGGCTCTGATCATTTCGCGACCAGTCAATAACCTTTTCTCGTTCTGAGCGGCGAATTCCACATCAAGGAAGTGCTGATGATGAACAGAAAGGTTGCGAGATCGAGCGAGCTTCGCAAACTTCTCGATCAAGTGAGTGGGAATCACGAGGTCAAGGCGCGGAAAGCGGCCCGGGTCACGAAGGGCCTCCTTTGGAACAGCAGGGCCCATGGCCTGCGTGATCCAGATCTGGGCCCCTCGAATTTCAGGGGGGGGTCCCGCCGCAGCTCGGATGGTGCGCATCTGCCTTTCGCGGACATTCGCAACGTCAGGGGCGCCCATCAAATCGATCTCTGCGTCGTTGCCAACCTGTCGCCATTGGTCCAACGGATTAAAGCTGCAGGGGTCTATGGGGCCGTTGGGCCCGCCCGATCCGTCTCCACCGCCCGGGGGCCCAGGTCGGCCAGGACCTCCTGCGTCGCCCGACGGCCTGGCCGCTGGCGCCCCGCCTCCACCAACACCTGACGGCTGGACCGCTGATGTCCTCCGCGGCGGGTCTTGGGTGAAATGGTGAAAATGGGCAAGGTTCAAATCGTCGGCCACGCCATGAAGCTCGGCGCTGAATACGTTGTTGCCTGACGCACCCGGCTGGTGCGATTTCTCCAGCGCGGGCCCTGTCACGGCGAGATGGGGATTCAATGGCGGCTTAGAATTGAAACCGAGACTGCATGTAAAGGTCCTTCTGCCTGAGGGACTCAGCGACGGCCGCTTCTAGGGCTAGCGCCTCTCCGTCAGATGCAGCTTCGTCAGCGGCCATTGCAGCCAAGGCCTCCTCCTTTGCAAGAATGTCGGCTGCTGATGTCTCAGAGCTTCGACGGAGCTGGTCTTTGGCCTGCTCCACTAACCTTTTCATGGCAGCTCTTTCGGCATGAGTATCGTCGAGCAGCTTCTGTTGCTGGGCCAAAAGATGGGGATCTCTCCTGTCGCGCTTCCATTGTTCATCCCATGCTGCCTCAGCCTCTGGCAAAGTCTTCTTTTGATCACAAGCAGTACATCGCGTCGTGCCTATGTCGAAATGCTCTTTGCAGCTGGGACAACCACAAGTCACGCAAAATCCAATCTTTGGCTTAGTGCAAATGTAGCAGCTCTCGTCACGGCCCCCTCGAATGGGCTGAGGCCTTGGGAAAGCCTTAACATGCCAGGGACAATCAAAAGTTGACTGCGGAGGCGGCTGGACAGCCGCCGGCTTGGCCGGGTCCGACGCCTTGAGAGGCGGGGGCGAGGGCGGCCCCCCCTTGGGAGGGGCCAAACTAGACCAGGCCTGGTTACTGGCACCTGGCGGCTTGCCATTGGCGGCTGCTGCCCCTGCATCCCTGCCAGCTGAGCCGGTGGGCCCGCAGCCAAGAATGCAGGACGCTGCTCGGCCTCTTTCGCTATCTCCGCTGTTTTAACCTCCGCCTGCACCGCAAGCTGCTTGGCAGCTGCAGCCATCTCGGAGAACTGAGACTCGAGTTGCTGCTCGCGCTGCTGGGCGGCCTGGGCAATCGCGATCTTCTCGCCCTCGGCCTTGGACTGACGGACGATAGCAAGTTTCTGGGCGTCTGACTCGGAGAGCTTCTTCTGAACTTCTTCAACAAATGCTTCCATCCGAGCTCGATCGATCTTGGCCTGCCCATCTCTCTGGGCCTTCTCAGCTTTGGCTTGTCTCGCATGGCCTGGATCAAAAGATGCTGGCAGTTATGCATGCTCTTCCAAATTCATGCAGTCACGACAAAGCCAACTGAGGCTGCATGTGGGACAAACATCTGAGTATTGCCCGCAGACGGGGCGCTTGCAGGGCCCCCCCCCTTTTTGCGGGTTTTGCCCGGGCATCTGTTTTCAGCTCGAGGCGGGCACATTGGGCCCGGACCCCAACAAGCATCACGCATGGAAATCGTACTGACAGTTCGCGACGACCCCGAACCTGATCGAGCTCCAGACCTATGGATCCGAGGTCTGGCTCGACTCGAGGCTGGAGATCGCGCCTCTCTGGGCCTCAAGTGAGCAGTACTTGGCGGCTGAGGTGGCTCCGACGGCGTAGCCGCTGGCTCGTCTTGTTCATCACGCTCAACCAACTGGCGAAATGATGCTATGGGGTATTCGGCCTCGTCCGCTTCCGCTGCCTCAGGGCTCGTAGGCTGCCAGTTGGTTGAACCGATGACACGCCTGAAGAATCCCTCTTCAAGAGGACAGTGCTTCAAGTCGTCGTCCTCACTCTTGTGTTTCTTAGTCTGCGGAACTGACGTGCGGCCTAAGGCTTCCTTAACATGCCTAGACGGCGGAAGGGACCTAGACGAGGGCTCCTCCGACTTGGTCGGGGCCCCGTCTGTCGGGAGAAGTGGTGGGCGAACCTCAGGCGGGATCTCAGCTTGCCCCGGATTCGCGCCCGAGGGCTCTGAGGCACCTTCGAGCGCGCCGACTGGGTCGGGGGCCGTCGGTCCTTGCCACGAGAGGGTAACATGATCTGACGACGGCGGCTGTCCACCCTCTGGTTCAAATAAGGCATTTCCGAGGTCAGCGTGTTCTTGGTGATGGACTGCTTCTGCCTCGGATCGCTCACCGTCTGGGACGGGGCAATCGATAAGGTCCTGGAGCGGGAGCTCTGGGTCAGCCCGACCTGGAGACGCATGGAAATCAGCATGCTCGAAGTTTCTTTCATGCGAGTTCGCCTCTTCTTCGTCTCGTAAATGCCCGTCACTGTCGTGACCGTCTTGCCCGTCCAAAGCAATCGGAACGATCTGAGCGCCCTGGGGTTCGTCCCAATCGTCTGGGACGATGGGAGTCACCCCGGGTTGCTCGTCCTCGTCGTGGCCTCTGCTGGCTGGGCCAGCGATCCTGGGGCCCCACTGGCCGGGCTGCGTGGGGCTGCACCAAAATGCTAAGGTTCTGCGCCTGACAGCGCCGGCATTGCCGGTCTGTCTCACAGGGGTCTGGACCCGATCCTCCAGTAACGAGCGTCCTGGGGTATCGTCGCGGGACAAATCAATCGCAAGAGCCTTGTCCCTCTGGATTCGCGGGCTCTCTGGCACTAAGTGTGAGGAATGCCAACTCGATAATGGCCTCCGTCTCGCAGCGCCGGCTTGGCCGGTCTGCCTCCCGGGTGTCTGATCTCTCTCCTCTAACTCTTTATTATCTGGGGAATCGTCGAGAGACAAATCAATCTGAGGAACGTTCGAGAGGTTGAGAAGAGACGGCCCTTCAGGCCGCGTCCTTCCCGAAATTACTCAACATGATGTTCGGATTGCGACGTGTCGAGCAAATATACTGCCTGAGCCTGGCTCATCGAACCCAAAACGACTTGGTCGTTGGTTTCGGCTGATAACCAGTCGTTCTTCTGGGAATCGTGGTTGAATGTAAAAGGAACATGAGTCTCATGATCTTCAATAGTCAAACCTGGGGTTTCACTATGTGTGGTCGTAGATCTATTCTGGGGAAGCTCAGGGAGAGAACTACTGGGGAGAGCCATGGTTTTGGCAGCTATGAAGTGCGTTACGCAATATGTGAATACGTGCGCACGCGCCGAGCTGGCCGGCCGAAGGGCGAGGGGAGGCGCGCGCGCGGAGACCTTTTCTCCACTTGACTCACAAAGATAGCTGCGGACAGTACTGATGCATGCATCATCGATAGATCGGCGAGTATATATATATATATATATATATATATATATATATATAATATATATATATACATTACAGTCAAGCTAATTAAGCGAAGCGGCGGCGGCAGCGGCAAAAGAGAGGATGTGGAGAGGAGCAAATTAACTGATGACGATGATGGTGATGAGGACGATGACGATGACGAAAGTATGCCTCTCTCGCTCGAGCTCGTCGGCCTCCTCCGCCCCCTCCCCGCTCTCCGCGCCTCGTGGGCGTCCTCGCCCCAGCGCCTCGGGAAGCCTCGCGAAGGGGGGGCGAGTCAGAGCGCTGGCCGGGCACCCGGCAGCGCCCGGCAGCGAGGCAGGGAGCGAGCGGAGGAACGGTCCCGGACCCGAACAGCCTCGCGGGTATGAAAAGAGTAACCGCGACAATTGTTTTGCCGTTTTGGATCTCTTTAGCCTTCGCTGGGCCCCAGGGCCGTTGAAAAACGATCCGGGACGAAAGCGGGCCCTGGGGACATGGTCCAGGTCCCCGGGGACCCTGCATTGAGCAACCCAAGGACTCGGACAATTACACGTCGGTCTGAAAAATTTGTAAAAACATGAAGCAGGAAGGTGGATACACTAGGTTGGGTCCAGGCCCTCCCAGAGATTAACAAAACCACAAAACCACATCGATTATCGAAGTATGAAGGCGCTTGAAATAGATTGGGATCTGCGAGTTCCAAAATTACCTACGTCAGGTTCGTGTCGTGTCGACTTCGGCCTTGGTTTCTGACACCGCGGGGATCGTTCAACCTTGAACGATCGGCCGTTCCCGAAACGTCCAAATCGTTCCACCTCAAACGATTCCGAGTCGCCCGCGGCGTTCAAAGTTGAACGCCACTGGCGGGGTCCACGAAAGTCGAGACGACGCGAACCTGCCGTACTCTCCACGACCGGCGTGCATCTGGGGACACCACCCGGCGCGGCGGCAAGAACCGGGGGGCGGGCCCCTCGGGGCCGGCCTCGGGCCCCAGGACCGTCCATCGAGGACGGCGAGGAGGTCTGGTGCAGGAGTGGTGATCTCGGCTGCTGCTGGGGCGCCTCGGATCGTGCCGGGGTGCCTGGGGGTCGGGCGGGGGGGACCTCGAGTCCAGCAAGACCAACCTTGTCCAGCGAACCCTTTTGACAGCCTCCGAGTCAAGGCGTCGCTCGGGATGGGGGGCCGGCCCTGGGGGAGGGCTCCAAGAGGTCCTGGGGCCCACGAATGATTCGGCGGCGAGTGAGGGGGGGAAGTGACAAGGGGCGGACCTTCTCAGAAGGCTCGGAAGTCTCCCAGCCTTCTGAAAAGCTTTCCAAACCTTCCACGAAGACACAGAAACCTTCTCCGAAGGCGTGAGGTCTTCTGAAAAGCCCCGCCGCCTTCTGAGAAGACCTTCTCCTTCCCCCCATCGCTCGCCGCTGAATGATGGAAAATGCTTCGATCCACAGTCGCACTTCTGGCACGCGCCAGTGTCCCAGCTTTTCATTTCGTCGTCTTCGTCTTCGGCGTCGTTGTCGTTTTCGTAATTGTTTTCGTCGTCGTCATCGGCCTTGCCACGCTTCCGCTTCGCCGCCTCCACGCGCAGCTTGCCCTGCTCCAGCTCCCATGCTCCCTGCATAGGGCGACGAGGTCTATGCATACTATGTCCACTGCCCTTGGCCAAGCCCATCCTGGGCCCAGGAGCTGTTTGTGCAGTCGGACTTGATTGGAGAGGACGTGCGAGAGGACACAAGCCCCTTCTGAGGGCCACGCTGCCACAGAAATGCAGGAGGCATGGGTCGCGAAGCACAAGACACAGAGGTACCCTTGACTTGGCGGGGTCGACCTTCTGGCCCCCTGGCCCACGAGGTCCCCTCTTTCAGGGGGCCCCCCCGCCAGCAGCACACGGCGGCGCCCGGCGAACATCGGTGTGCGGGCGGCGGGTCTACTCTTTCCTGGCCTTGGCGGGGTCGACCTTCTGGCCCCCTGGCCCATGAGGTCCCCTCTTTCAGGGGGCCCCCCCGCCAGCAGCACACGGCGGCGCCCGGCGAACATCGGTGTCTGGCCTTCTCTCGGGCGGGTGGTGCTGGAGGGTGGCCTCCACGAGGGGTGAAGCAAGAGGCCCTAGAGGGGCCCTGCAGGGCCACTGAGCCAGCAGGACCCTCGCGGCGCGACGACGAGGCGAGGTTGGACCCCCGTCGGGGGGGTGCCCCCCCCCCCCCCACGCTCATGAAGAAACCCAGAGTGCACCACGCGTGGCCCTGAAGGGCCCCGTCTGGGCCCTCCTCTTCTCCCCTCCTTCGGGTCACCCCCCCTTCCCACTCGCCCGGCCTTCCTGGCGGCCGGCCCCGGGCCCCAGGGCCGTCTGGGCACGGCTCGGGAGGGAGGCCCGCCCTGGGCCTCTGGGAGGCGCCCCGAGGCTGAAAAACCGCCGAGGACCAACGAAATCGCGCGAACACCTCGAACCTCGAGCCTCTTCCTCGTCCAGAAGCCAGTTCCTATCGAGACGCGTTTTGCCACTACTGTAGCCGTTTGGCTTAGAGCAAGGTGAGGCAAACGTTCAATGTATACATTTAAAGCGTAGGAACAAATATCGACGCGAAACCCTAAGACAAATATCGACGCGAACTCCTCGAACCTCGAACCTGATCTCCATGAGTCGTCAAAGATCGCCCCCTGGACCTCTGCTGGGGTGCCTTCTGCCCAGAACTGAGGCGGATCCAGTCGTGGCCACAAGGGCACTCCAGGATGATCAAAAACGTCCAGACGTAATGGGCCAATGTTCCACCACTACTACCATCATAGGTAGGACGGGCGAGAAGGGAGGATGAGGAGGTCCTCCTCCTCCTCCTCCTCCTCCTCCTCCTCCTCCTCCCTCTCCTCCTCCCTCTCCTGCCTATGGCACTGGTGGTACAAAGTCGGCCCACTTAGAAAGCCCATGTACCCTGACGCTGAGGAGCGTGACGCAGGCGCCACCGCCCGCGGGCTCGGAGGGGCACCGTGGGGCACGCCGCCCCCGAGGAGCGTCCGAAAACATCCTCGATCCTCGATCCTCGATCCTCGATCCTCCTCCTCCTGCTCCTCCTCCTCCTCCTCCTCCTCGCTCCTCAGTCCTCGCTCCTCGATCGAGACCCCCGGCGGACGTCCGAAAACGCCTCGAGCGGTGGGCGCCCTCGCGGCCCCGCCCCCCGCCCCGCGCCCGGCGGCCGAGGCGCGCGGCGCCTCCGAAGCGGGCGGGGCCCGGGGGCGCGGCGCCGGCGCGGGCCGGGGGCGACCTGCGCTCCCGGCGCGCGCCCCGCCCGGCCAGCCATCGCGACGGGGGAGGGGCTGCAGTAATAGAGGCCCGGCCGTGAGTGGAGCAGGGGCCGACCGTCCCGGCACTCCTGCAGGCCTACCACGGAATGGTCTCGGAGCCCAAACGTGTTCTCAGAACAGAAGCAGCTGTTTTAGAGCAGAAGCGCGGTGTGTTAAAACAAGACAGTCCCAGCAAGAGATGTTCTAAGAACATTTCGCGGAAACCACGACAGGTTCTTAGAACATTGTTTGGTAGGCCTATAGGCACGCCAGGACGCTTCGCCACTGCTTGAATAAGAAACCTTCCACAAGAAGCCCAACCCTGAGACCCCAGGACATCCATGTATTTTTGGTTTGAAGCGTCACGCCTTCCACCGCAAAACCATCGAAACCCAGGGCACCCTGGAGGCAAGCACGGTGTTTCTTGGCCTGGGCCTCCACTGCACAGTCGACCGAGTGACTGACGCGCCCCTACACGGCGAAATCCCCGAACGAGACCAGAGCCACACGGACTCCAGAGAGGGCAGTGGGGCCGTTGTCGGACTCGGATTCGGGCCAGGGGCGACCTGCGCTCCCGGCGCGCATATCGCGTCGCTCTAGCACGCTTGCCAGGAAGCTTGCCAGGAGGCCGAACTCCTCCTCCTCCTCCTCCTCCTCCTCCTCCTCCTCCTCCCCCTCCTCCTCCTCCTCCTCCTCCTCCTCCCTCCTCCTCCTTCTCCTCCTCCTCCTCCATCGCGACAGGGGAAGGGTTGCAGTCGACCGAAGTGGCTGACGCGCCCCTACACGGCGGAATCCCCGAACTGGACTAGATCCGCACGGACTCCCAAAAGAGCCATGCGACCGTTGCCGGACTCGGACGCGAACTAGCGACAGCATGTCTCCAGCTGAAGCCCCTCAGGGCTTGGGGCCACGGGTTGCAGTCAAGGCGCATAGTAAGGACGCACGATGAAGGCGCAAGGGCCTCGGGAAGGCCACGCCGACACTTTTTCGAGGTGGGCGCGGCCAGCGAAAAAGGCCAAGGATAAGTGCGTCCTTGGGAAATCGTTCATCCTTACTGTGCGATTTGACTGTGCCTACAAGAGAGATGCGATTGAAATGAGGAAACCCTGCTTCGTCTGTGGCCCTCCTTCCGTTCCGCCTGGGCACTTGCTGATTTCATCTGCAGGCCTGTGCGCCCGACTACCTTGCCGTTCTCTTTTCCAGAAACAAAAATTAGCCTGACGAAAGACCCAACCATGCGTAGTTGTGAATACTGCAATTGTGGATATATTCTTCGGTGGCGCCCCCGGGCCACGAAACGTGTGAGGGGTGTGCCAGAATGGGGGGTGGAACCGCATGCGGGCGCAGCCACTGGGGCCTTCGGTGGAGCTCCCTATGGGGCCACGAAACGTGTGAGGGGTGTGCCAGAATGGGGGGTGGAACCGCATGCGGGCGCAGCCACTGGGGCCTTCGGTGGAGCTCCCTATGGGGCCACGAAACGTGTGAGGGGTGTGCCAGAATGGGGGGTGGAACCGCATGCGGGCGCAGCCACTGGGGCCTTCGGTGGAGCTCCCTATGGGGCCACGAAACGTGTGAGGGGTGTGCCAGAATGGGGGGTGGAACCGCATGCGGGCGCAGCCACTGGGGCCTTCGGTGGAGCTCCCTATGGGGCCACGAAACGTGTGAGGGGTGTGCCAGAATGGGGGGTGGAACCGCATGCGGCGCAGCCACTGGGGCCTTCGGTGGAGCTCCCTATGGGGCCACGAAACGTGTGAGGGGTGTGCCAGAATGGGGGGTGGAACCGCATGCGGGCGCAGCCACTGGGGCCTTCGGTGGAGCTCCCTATGGGGCCACGAAACGTGTGAGGGGTGTGCCAGAATGGTGGGTGGAACCGCATGCGGGCGCAGCCACTGGGGCCTTCGGTGGAGCTCCCTATGGGGCCACGAAACGTGTGAGGGGTGTGCCAGAATGGGGGGTGGAACCGCATGCGGGCGCAGCCACTGGGGCCTTCGGTGGAGCTCCCTATGGGGCCACGAAACGTGTGAGGGGTGTGCCAGAATGGGGGGTGGAACCGCATGCGGGCGCAACCACTGGGGCCTTCGGTGGAGCTCCCTATGGGGCCACGAAACGTGTGAGGGGTGTGCCAGAATGGGGGGTGGAACCGCATGCGGGCGCAGCCACTGGGGCCTTCGGTGGAGCTCCCTATGGGGCCACGAAACGTGTGAGGGGTGTGCCAGAATGGGGGGTGGAACCGCATGCGGGCGCAGCCACTGGGGCCTTCGGTGGAGCTCCCTATGGGGCCACGAAACGTGTGAGGGGTGTGCCAGAATGGGGGGTGGAACCGCATGCGGGCGCAGCCACTGGGGCCTTCGGTGGAGCTCCCTATGGGGCCACGAAACGTGTGAGGGGTGTGCCAGAATGGGGGGTGGAACCGCATGCGGGCGCAGCCACTGGGGCCTTCGGTGGAGCTCCCTATGGGGCCACGAAACGTGTGAGGGGTGTGCCAGAATGGGGGGTGGAACCGCATGCGGGCGCAGCCACTGGGGCCTTCGGTGGAGCTCCCTATGGGGCCACGAAACGTGTGAGGGGTGTGCCAGAATGGGGGGTGGAACCGCATGCGGGCGCAGCCACTGGGGCCTTCGGTGGAGCTCCCTATGGGGCCACGAAACGTGTGAGGGGTGTGCCAGAATGGGGGGTGGAACCGCATGCGGGCGCAGCCACTGGGGCCTTCGGTGGAGCTCCCTATGGGGCCACGAAACGTGTGAGGGGTGTGCCAGAATGGGGGGTGGAACCGCATGCGGGCGCAGCCACTGGGGCCTTCGGTGGAGCTCCCTATGGGGCCACGAAACGTGTGAGGGGTGTGCCAGAATGGGGGGTGGAACCGCATGCGGGCGCAGCCACTGGGGCCTTCGGTGGAGCTCCCTATGGGGCCACGAAACGTGTGAGGGGTGTGCCAGAATGGGGGGTGGAACCGCATGCGGGCGCAGCCACTGGGGCCTTCGGTGGAGCTCCCTATGGGGCCACGAAACGTGTGAGGGGTGTGCCAGAAGGGAGGGGGAGGAGGGAGGAGGAAGGAGAGGAGGAGGAGGAGGGAGGGGGCAGCGGGAGGAAGGAAGGAGACGCGGGGCACCGTCTCTTCAAAACGAGGACCCAACAACACAGGGTGGTTGGGAGAAAACGTAAGAGTTCCGTCGCTGATGTCTGCCTGGCCCCCAGACAAAAGAGGAGAAAGAGAAGGAGGAGGAGAAGGAGGAGGAGAAGGAAGAACGACCCCCATCAGGAGGGGGAGAGGGAGGTCCAGTCCACCGCCGTCAACGCCAATAACCCTGCCTCCCTTCGGGATCCATGGATCTGGCGCGCAGTCGCCAAATCCATGGATCGGGGGAGGTGCCCTCCCCAAAACGCGGCCGGTGCCGCCCGTTCGGCGGCGGAAATCCGCGATGCCCCACGGAAACGGGGCCCGTCGCTAGTCAAGGGCTCCCATCTTCGCGCTTCGCGCTCCGCGAAGCGCGAATACCTTCGCGCCCTCGCGCCGCCCCCCCAAAGGGAGAAAAAGGAGGACGAGGAGGGGGAGGAGGAGCGAGGCCCGCGAAGCGCGAAGCGTGAATAGCTTCGCGCCCTCGCGGGAGCCCGTGTTGAGATCCGTGCCTACGGTCGCCTGCCTCCCCCAGGCGCAGCTTGGCAGCCCGCCCGCGCCAGCGCCGCAGCCGCCCGCCGTCCGCCAGCGACAGGCCGAGGCGCGCAGACGTGCGAGGAGAGAGCCCCGCCGGCCCGCGCGGGCGACGGGGAGAGCGCGGAAGCACGCAAGGACTAGCAGGAGGAGCAGGAGGAGAGGGAGGAGGAAGAGGAGGAGAAGGAACAGGAGGAGCAGGAGGAACAGGAGGAGGTGGTGGAGGAAGGAGGAGGAGGAGGAGGAGGAGGAGGAGGGAGGAGGAGACGAGACGAGACGAGACGAGACGAGACGAGACGAGACGAGACGAGACGAGACGAGACGAGACGAGACGCAAAAAGAAGAGAAGATAAGGTAATACCTAGATAATTTTTGACAGAGACATGACATATAGTAGAAGAGAAGAGCAGAGCAGAGAAGCGAAGATAACAGAAGACAAAGAGGAGGAGGGTATCGGAGCCAGAGTCCCCCTCTCCACCTCCTCCGTTGCACCAGAGCGGAGATATCCGCCATGGGACGCGCCGAGTTCCCGAGCGATGATCCAGCGGCGAGCCTTCTCAGAAGACGGCGGGAGGGGGAGGAGGAGGAGGAAAAGGAGGAGGAGGAGGAGGAAGAGGAGGAGGAGAGGGAGGAGGAGGAAGAGGATGAGGAGAGGGAGGAGGAGGAGGAGGAGGAGGAGGAGGAGAGAGGGAGGAGGAGGAGGAGGAGGAGGAGCCGTGAGGAGGAGGAGGGAGGAGGAGGAGGAGGAGGAGGAGGAGGAGGAGGAGGGGGAGGAGGGAGGAGGAGGGAGGAGGAGGAGGAAGAGGAGGAGGAGGAGGAGGAGAGAGGAGGAAGGAGGAGGAGGAGGAGGAGGAGGAGGAGGAGGAGCAGGAGGAGGTTGTTCGCCGTTCTGCGCCTCCCGGGGCCCTCCACGGGCCCCAGGAGACGGCAGAAGCTGCTCGGGGTGGGAAATGAGAAGGAGAAGGCCTTCTCAGAAGGCGGCGGGACCTTTCAAAGACCTCGCGCCTTCTGAGAAATTCGTGGTGTGTCTTCGGGGAAGGCTTAGACCACTTCTCAGAAGGCTAGGAGACTTCCGAGCCTTCTGAAAATGCCTTCTCCTTCTCACTTCCCCCCCTCGCTCGCCGCCGAATGAAGGAGCGCTTGGTGACCAAGCGCCTTTCAGCAGAGGAGACCAGAAACTGCAGTGCTGCGAGGAAAGTCGACAACAACGCGCAGTTCCAACACGCCCCGAAGCCCCCCGCAGCGGTGAAGACCAGAGGCGGCTGCGTGGCGTGCGATCACGCAGGCACTACAGGGCGGCCTGTGCGAGGGTGAGGAGGAGGAGGAGGAGGAGGAGGAGGAGGAGGAGGAGGAGGAGGAGGAGGAGGAGGAGGCGGAGAGGAGGAGGAGGAGGAGGAGGAGGAGGGGGAGGGAGGAGGAGGAGGAGGAGGAGGAGGAGGAGGAGGCGGAGCAGGAGGGAGGAGGAGGAGGAGGAGGAGGAGGAGGAGGAGGAGGAGGAGGAGGAGGAGGAGAGGAGGGAGGAGGAGGGAAGGGCACGCATCGTTCGAGAGATCTGAGCTTCTTCGTTAGCACGCGTGCCTGGGGTCGCAGAATGCCCCGTGCAATCTCTGCCGAACTTGAGATTTCTGCCTCCAGCCACGCTGTACGTGCCACAAGCCACATGAGTCACGAACGAAACAAGCCTTTCGGCCTCGCGGCAGAAACCTCGATGAGCTTCGACCTCCAAATTGCGCTCCTCGTGCCTGCCCCCCCTTCCTCCCCTCCCCGCGGTCGGCGACCTCCGCCGACGGATCGGGGGCGCGCATGCACCGCCTACGCCGACGAGGCCGTCCTGACGGGCAGCCTGTTGCAGAGCGATCTGCACGGCCTTGAGGGGGGAAGAGGACCTCGGGGCAGCAACGGAAGAAGCGGTCTGCCGACCCTTGTCTGAGGTCCTGCCTGTCGCAACGTCTGGATCTGAACGCACGGAGCGTACCAGCTGCCCCAGAAAACCTACGGCACCACCTGCGCCTGCGCTTGAACAGCTTGCCGCAAAGCAGGAACTCGTGCTCAATAGGCCCACTGGGCGGCATCACTCAGGGGGGCCTTCTGCGCCCGAGGGGTCTCGCCCCTGGGATCCACTTCCATGGACAACATTGCAGCAGACTGAGCCATCCAAGCGAAAACCACAGCATCCTTCTCGGCGATCTGGGGGCTGATTAGGTGAACGCCTTTCACAACCTTGGCGACTGAGGGGCAATGTGCCCCAGACGTGGAGCAATCAACGCCCACTCATTGCCCCCCAAAATGGGGCGCCTGAAACTCGCCACTGTCAAACATATTCCCGAGTTCTCCATGAGCTGGGGCCCGCTCGAATCCAGGGGGCCCCTGATTGACATGGAACATCAGCATTGTCCTCCAGATGCATGCTCTGACCGAGACCCTCCCGCGGTGAACTGCCACGCTTGTCTATCTCCTACAAGTTTGAGGTGGCCCGCGATTGCGCGAGCAAGCTCGGCAGCAACCTCCAAGGCATAGAACGCAACGAAAATTATGAGTGCGGGGCCTTCTGAAACCGGCCTGGCAACGCCCCGTAAATTGCACGCGCTGGTATTTCAGAGGGGCCCATCTCAACGACGGACCACCTGCATTGGGTAATTAACGAGACCTGGCAGTCACGAGGCTCGGCCAGACCCATCTGCGAACGCCGTCGTCCATCCCCGCTCGCCCCGCCAGCCCTCCCATCCTAAGGCAAGATCGCTGTCCTTCGCTGCCGCGGGAAAAGCGGCAAGCGCGGCATCCCGTAGCTCAAACGACAGTCATCATTGCCATCAGGCTGATCAAGCTCCTCGTTCATTGCCGACCTGCGCTCTAGCACGTCGTCTGACATATGGTCATGCAACCAAACCTCTGATGAACCTTTGTGCCGACTGTTCGCTGCAGGCAGAACGGAATGGCGTGCTGCGGAATTGAATGGGATGGAGCCAGACAGGGATCCAAACGCGAGCAGCCTGCAAGACCCTCAAAGCCCCGCGTCTGCCTGGGCCCCTGATGGCCAGCACAGGACGTCACAGAGATCTCCTCCATAAAGGGCTCTCCTGCGAAGCGCCGTAGAAATTTGCCAGCGCCAAATTTGTTCTTCTAGCTTGAGTTGCACATCGACTGGGCAAGCGCGCATCAAGTCGACGCGATTATCCTGATCGGTGACAAGCACTCTCAGGAATTCCATCGGCCAGTTGACACACTACAGCGAGACTCAACAGTATCAATGGGTCCCCTGACCCGAGCCCAGGACGCATATGCTGCATCCTAGACCTGACAGCCTGCCAAGCTCTAAACAAGCGGCTCGGCTGCACTCTCGCATCCCAGGGGAAGGACGCCAACCCCTGCACCAATTGGCGCAATTGCATCCCAAAGTGGGGTCAAACCAATCGTCCCTTCGGGTAGCAAGATTAAATGCGAGAAAAAGAGCTGGGCTTTGCCCCGCACGTGCCTTTCGGGAACATCCTGAGGGATCTGATGAACGAGTCCGTGACCCCCAACGAAAACTCCAGAGCCATGCCAGGCATATGGAAGGAGCCCAGTTCTCCAGAAGGCCTTGACAGCCTCCCCTGCCGAGCGTTTCAGACCCCAGGCCTTGCGTTTCTTGGGCAGTAGCGAATTAACCGGGCCATCTCATGGACCCTGTGCACCCTGGACGCGCGCGTCTCGCGCCCTAAGTTTGTCGTGGAGCGCTTGGCCAGGATGCCTCGCGACTTCATGGTCCTGCTAAGTCTGTTCCCACCTCTGACGGCGATGGAAACGAACCCGCTCTTGGCTGCGTGCAAAAGAAGGCCCGGCGGACTCAAATCCCGACGAATCGCGCCGAGGGGGGGGCCGCCCTGGCAGCGCTTGCGGTCGGCGACGCTCGCGGCGCGGGCCGCGCGCCAGCGCGCGCGTCGCCCCCGCGCAGGGAGGCGCGCGCCAAGCCGCTTGCGACAGCGGCCCGCGCCGTGCGGATTGCGTTGAGCTCGACGCGTCCGCGGGTCGCGGCCTGCATGAACTCCGCGGGGCCAGCAGATGCCAGCACTGAGCTCAGAAAGCCCAAACCACAGACGGCGGACAGAGCATCCGGCGGGGCCAGGCGCAGGCGCAGCTCCGCCTCGGCCGCCAGCGCGCGGGCGGGCGCGACCTCGTCGAGGGCGGACAGCACCGCGGTTTTCCCAGGGACGGCCTCTGGTGGGCCCCCGCTCCCAGGGCCTAAACCTTGCGCAGAGCGCGCGGCGGGGCCGCCCGCGCTAGCGCCGGCACCCGCAGGCCGCGCCTTGGCCAGTGCTGCGCAGGCCTGCACAAGCCTGGCGTTGGCGTCGCGAGGCGAGCGCCAGCGGGTCGCCTGCGCCTCCGCGGACTCGGCGGCCCCGCCCCCGACGGGCGCCTTGTCGGGGTGGCGCGACGCTGAGGCTCGACACAAAGCGGCCTCAATGATGGCCTGGGGCGCGCCCAGAGGCGCGCCCGGCCGATCGGCGGCCGTCCGCGGGCGCTCGCCGCTCGCGACCCGACGCGGCGCCACGGAGGTGCGCCCTGCAGACGCCGAAGACGAGCAGCGCTGGCTCGGGCGAACGCTCGCCGATGGAGGCGGCGGGCGGGCGCAAGGGGCCAGCCCGAAGGCCGGGCGGCCCTGGGCGAGGGCGCGGGGGAGGCTAAAGCGAGAGCCTCACTTCCCGCGCGTCCGCCCGGGACGTCTTGACCGGGCCCGCCGCGAGGCCAGGGGGGGGGGGCCTGGAGCCGCCGACGGACTGGGCTCGGCGGGGCCCCCGCCCCCGCGCCCGCGGGGAAGGCGACCGCCCGCCCGGGGGCCCGCGCCCCCCGGGCGCTGAGCTAGCAGGAGCGCGACCAGGCGACCGCGCAGACAGGCGGGGCAAGGCGCGCGCGAATCCGCCAATGCTACACAATGAAATCTGGAGACCGCGTCCGCCAACCATGCTGGGGGACCCCGAGAGAGGGCGGACGGAACGGCGTCGCGTGGGACCGTCAGCTCCGCTCATTTCAGCAGGCGCGTCAACGCCTCCAAGGTAGGGGCTTCTCCGATGATGTATGGCAACATGGCGCTGAAGACGCGCGGCAGCCTAGAGGAGCTGCTCCGGCCGCGCGCGGTAGCGCCTGAAGCCACTTTGGAGCCCAGCAGCACCGGAACCCGCATACTGGGGTGCCTCATGCAACAATGCTTGCAGAAGCTTTCGTGCGCGGCTTGTCGCCAGAATGTTGATGCGGCCAGGCGCGTGGAATTCCAAGCTATAGGCCAGGCGGAAGTGCAAGGCTTCCGACAGCTCCGTTATCAAGCGCGGCGCAACTGGAGGGCCCTGGGAATGGGACCTCAGCCCTTGACGCAGCTGGGCGATCTCAGGCCCTAAAGGGGCTCCGCGGCTCAGCGCGGCGAGCAATCGGCGGTCGCGCAACGCTGCGCGCCAGCCGCCGCGCTCCGATCGGCGCCGCAGCTAAGCCGACAGGCGCGGGCTAACTGGCGCGCGGGCAACTCCCCCCCGCGAGAGGGGCGCGCCCGCGCCAAACACATCGGGGACAGAGCCCAAACGAGGGTCGGTCACGGCCGCGAAGGCCAAGAACGAGCAGGCGAGCAGCTCGTCTTGAACGAGACGGGCAGGGCGCGCTCCACTCCTTGTCCGACCTCAAGAGAGGATAGGAATGTCCAAGCGCGGGTAAGGACCGACTGGAGGTCGGCGAAACAGGAAAACCTGAACCCAACGCCCCACAAGCGACGCCAAGACGGCGCGCGTCGCACGACCGAGGCACACTTGGATCAGACTGAGCCTGCAGAGAGCCACCGTCCGAACGAGCGGCGCGCGGACGACTCCAATCCCACCTTCCACCTCGGCGCCGACGACGACCTTATAAGGGTCGCAGCGCGGGCGCGCTTCCTTGGATGTTGGATGAGGCCCACGCTTGGGCGCGCGCGGTCGCAGGCGGCGAACGCTGCGTGGCCCCTGCGCGCGGGGCCATTGGGCCGCGGGGCTGAACCATTCCAGGAGAGCTCCTGAAACCCCGCGCGGTCGTCGATCTTCAACGCTTCGGCGCGCGAGCCGCGCTGAAACGGCGAACGGCGCGCGGCTCGCTCCTCAGGGAGAAGAGCGTCGAAGCCGCGCGGCGCGCCCTCGCGGGCGGAGTTGGCGATTTCTACCGCCAGATTGTCGCCCATTGCGAGCGCGTTCAGGCCGGGGGGCGCATCGGGCCCTTCCTACTCGGATCGCCAGGCCCTGAACGACATCGAGCGGCTCACGGAGAGCCGCGCTCGCAACGCGTTGCGCTTGGTCCGAGGCGGCGGCGCCTTGAAGGCGCAGTAGGACTCGCGCGCGCCATCGCGCGACGCAACTAGCAAGTGGCCAGGGGCAAGGCCCGCGCGGCAGAACAAGACACCCAATCCAAAACGCTGGGTACTGGAAGAGATGCTCTGGTAGCGACTGTTCGCCACCGTGGGATTCAAGGTCAGGAGACCGTAGTCGTCGCCCATGGGGGCTCCGAATGCCCCGCGCGCCTCGCCACGACGGAGGTCCGAGGAGGGGGTCGCATGCAGATCGCCGCGGGACTACCCCTTCCGAAAGGGCCCCCGCGTCGAAGAGGTGCGGGGCGGGATCGCACGTTGGCGCATAGACCATTTGGCGCGAGCAGCCTTGACCTTCGGGCGAAAATGCCCAGCGCGGGCGGAACCCCGGGCCGACGCGGAAGCCGGCGGGCCTGCCATTGGAATGCTGATCGGGCATTGCGCATTGCCGCGCGGGGGTAGGCGCGGATGGGGGGGGGGGGCCTCTATAGCTGCAACGTGGGCGGCCAGGCCATGGCGCGAGACCTCGGCGGAATCGAACTCATCACCTCTGACCGGCATGCAGAACACATTCATCCAATTTTTTCGTCGTTCGGAGGGTCGCCCGACCCTTTGGCAAACAACGCGGCGCCCTTTGCGCGAAGGCCTTGCGCAAATACGCGCAAGTGAAACTCGCGATGAACCCGCGGCGCCCCCGCTTGCCCCAAACGAAAAACAAGCGCGCAGAAGCTGGCAACGGGACATTTGCACTGGCGGTGCCGTCGCGAACAAACAACTCCACGCGTGCTACACCTTTCCATCCAATACTTTAGCACGCGCGCGGCAGCGCGGAACGCCCGCGAACGCTGGGCCGCCGACGCAAGGGCGCGGCACTGGCGAGGCGCGCGCGCGTGCAAAAGAGCGCGGCTGAACGAACCGCTCCACAAACGAAGGGGGGAGCACGAACAATATTGGCGTAACGGCGAAATTCAGACGATCTTGGGCGTCGTCGAAGAAACGCTTGCGACGCAGCGTCGCACTTGGCCCCGCTACCAGTGACGGCGCGCACCCCGCAAACACACAGCGCAGCACCCGCGCCAACGCTGGGCTCGTTGCCCAAAGGCTCGGCGAAGACGCGAGCAGGGCTTGGAACCGAGGTTGTAAATAGGCGTGCCGAAGGTCGCTCGGCGACGAGGGGAGCGGGCGATAGAGGGGGGGGAGTGGCAGGAAGTGAGCAAGGACTCAAGGGTGTAGAGAGCAAGGAGGGCAAGCAAGGCCCGGTCGAATCGAATCGGTCCGCAAGCGGACGTGGGCAGAAAGCTATAAATTCGCGCGGGCGATGGAAAATCTGCATGCAAAGCTGAACTCAGAAGTCTTGCGTGTAGCCCTCGGCCTGCGCACGCGATTTCCTGCGGTCTCGAGCAGCGACGTACCATGGCTCACCAAACTTTGCAAGCGAGTACTTTTGCAAGTGATCGTCCCAACGACATGCTGGGCGACCTCGTCCACGGCCTGCCTCGGGATAAGTTGAGGGCGGGCTCCAGCTTGATACGCGGTGCGCCCAGCTGTCGGGTTTCTGCCCAAGCTGGCCGGCGAAATTGCACTGCAGGTGGGCCAGCCTTCCCCGCCAACTTCGAACAGGGTACAACGACAGAGCCCTGTCGACCCGGTCGCTCATTCGACGCATGGTGACGTTCCACGTCTTCGTCGTCAAGCCGCACCCACCCCACAATCAAGCGCAGCATGCGCCGTTGCAGGACGTCCAGCTGTTCCTTCTGGCGCGCCGTCAGGGCAAGCGTTGGCAGACCGAACAGCACCGTAGGCGTTACGACTGAATCGAAAAGCTTGAGGCGGCGACGGATTGAAATCTGTCTGTCGGTAAGTATACTCCGTCGCTCATGGAACTTGCCCCAAACGGCCTGCAAGCGGTGCGACAACTCAACGTCAGCGCACTGACGCAAGGACCCCGGCACTTCCCAAATATAAATGAGTGTCGCTGCCGAACAAAATTTCGACCATGTCGTCGCCAATCTCGACGTATGCCGGCCCACTAAGGTCCTCCGTCGTCAGGATTTTCGTTTTCGCCGCATTGACGTGCAGGCCAAGCCGGCGTAGTTCAACGCACAGTGACTCGATCATATCGCACAATTCGCTGCAGGATATGGCCTACACAATGAGATCGTCAGCGTTTCGGACGTTGATGAGCCTCTCGCCGGACACGCCGCCCACGTCAAGTCCACGATTGCCACGAGAGAGAGTCCACCTGGAAAGTGCGAGCTCCAAGCTGGCGCTGAACAGCATGGAGCTGATGACGTCCCCCTGCTTGACACCTTTGTTAATGCCGAAGTTCTGCGAGCCTTGCACGCGCCCCGTCTGATGATTGTACAGCATCGCAAGTAGAGCTATGTACGACTGCTCCACACCTCGTACCCGCAAGGCCTCGAACAGAGCAGGATACTCGATTTGGTCGAAAACTTTTTTCAGATCAATGCTTGCAACCCAACATGGGATATTCCACTCCAGAGATTTGCCGCACACGTTTTCCAGCAAGGAGGGGGGAGGGGGAAAAGGGCGAAAGGGAAACGGGCAAGGAGGGGCGAAAACACACAGAAGAGAGGGCACGAGGACAGCGAAGGCAACAAAAATGGGGGCGAAGGAGGGAACGGGGGAGAATGAGGGAGGGAGCAAGGGGAAGCGGAAGACGAGGGAGGTGAATGGAAGGAGGTGGGAAAAACGAAAGGAGGGAGGAAACATGTAAGCGGGGGGTCGCAGTCCCGACAGGGCGTCTACTTGACAACGCCCGCTCCGGTCCCGACAGGGCGCCTACTTGACAACGCCCGCTCCGGTCCCGACAGGGAGCCTACTTGACAACGCCCGCTCCGGTCCCAACAGGGCGCCTACTTGACAACGCCCGCTCCGGTCCTGACAAGGCGCTTAGTTGACAACGCCCGCTCCGGTCCCGAAAAGGCGTTTCCTGGACAACGCCCGCCCCACTCCCGACAGGGCGTTTCCTTGACAAAGCCCGCTCCGCTCCCGACAGGGCGCATACTTGACAACGCCAGATCTGGTCCCGCCAGGGCGCCTACTTGACAACGCCCGCTCTGGTCCCGACAGGGCGCCTACTTGACAACGCCCGCTCCGGTCCGGACAGGGCACCTACTTGACAACGCCCGCTCCAATC
Source organism: Prorocentrum cordatum (assembly GCA_963575745.1). Lineage (NCBI taxonomy): Eukaryota > Dinophyceae > Prorocentrales > Prorocentraceae > Prorocentrum > Prorocentrum cordatum. Next base: position 389,742 of record CAUYUJ010013647.1, on the reverse strand, counting down.
CCGACAGGGCGTTTACTTGACAACGCCAGCCGCGGCTTTCAGCGCATAGCGTGCGCCACATTTGCGCAACAGAACTCGCCCCACATAGATTGCACCACATAGGTTACGCCGCACAGCTTGCATCCACATGGCTTGCGCCACATCGCGTGCAACCCATAGCTTGCACCACATAGCTTGCGCCACAGAAATCACGCCACGTAGCCTGCACCACATCGTTTCGGACGCATAGGTTGCACCGCACAACTTGCACCACATAGATAACACCACATAGCTTGCACCACGTGGCTTCCCTCGCATAGCGTACACCACATACTTTGCAACATGTAGCTTGCACCGCATAGTTTGCGCCACGCGGGGACAGCAGCCTGGAATCTGGAGCACCGTCGAGACCCCCCGGGGCCATCCAGAAACCACCCGTCGGGCCACCCCCGGGGCCATCCCAAAACGCCGGCAGGCCCCCCCCCCGCGGCCATCCAAAAACTGCGCCTGGGACACTCGAAAGAACCTCCCGCCGAAAATTCCGCCCAAAACCATGTCAGATTCCATCGCCAATTTTTCCCCCAATTTTTTAAAAGCAGGAATCCCGCCATAAGAAAATTGGCGGAGAAATTGGCGACCGTCCCCCAGGGCGCTTGCGGGGTCCCCCGCGGGGGAGGGGCGGGAGGGTGGAGGGGGAGGGCCGGTGGAAACCGAGGGAGGAGGTGGAGGGCGAGGGAGCGCGAGGGGGAGTCGATGGTAAGGGTGGAAGGTCAGGGAAGGTGAGGAAGGGTGGGGGGTGGGGTGGACGGATGGTGAAGAAGGGTGGCAGGGCAAGTGAGATGAGGGAGGGCGGGGCGAAGGAGAATGGGTGAGGGCGGAGGGTGAAGGAGGGCGGAGGGCGGGGAGCGGATGCGGGGGGGCGAGGGAAAGCGAACGCATGGCGCGGAAGAGGACGGGGGAGGGCGGAGGGGGGGGCAGGGCGGGGGAAGAGGGAAAAGGGGGGGTGAGGGAGCTCGGGGGAGCGAAGAGAGGGAAAGGAGGAGGAACAAGGAAGGTGGAATATAAGAGGAAGAAAGAGGGGGGCAGGAAGACGGGGGCAGGGAGAACGAGGGCGAAGGAAAGGGGGACGAGCGACCGCGGAGGGGGGGAAGTGGTTGATGGGGGGGCGGGGCAGGGCAGGGGCAGGCGGAAGGGTGCAGGACGGGTAGGGAGGGCGGAAGGAGGCAGGCACCGGGAGAAAAGGCGCAGGAGAAGGGAAGAGGCAGGAGAGGGGACCACGTCGTAGAGACACCTGGGCTCTTGGGTTTCCTTAGGGTCCCCTGACACTGTCCTTCGGGGCCCCTGGGTTTCCCAAAGGCTCCCTCGGGGAATTCAATAAGATTTCCTTAAATGCCCGCGCCTCCCCGCGCAGACATTGGGGAAGCGATGTTCCAGAGAAAACAACCCCGCCGACTGGTGAGGGAGGCCCCTGGGGGCTCCCCCGCTTGACTCTGGACGCCGGCGGTCGCGCCGAAAGGGCGGGGACGCGTCGAAACGAACGCCCGGCGATGAGTAGGGGGGGCAGGATCGTCGCGGTTTGGGGCGCCCGTGCAACGGGCCGACGGTCCCCCCTGGGCGACGCTGACAGGGCGCTCGCCGAGACAAAAGAGTTCGCCACCCACGCGATTCGGCCCCCCAGCGATTGAGCGAAATCCAAAAAGAGTCCGAAAAACAAGATGAGAAGAAGGACGACGGAAGGAGGGCCGACGCGAGGCGCCACGGCCGCCACCCAACGATCAAATGAACGAGGATGATCAAGGATCAGTCCGTCGGAACCTCCGAGCACGCTCGCGCAAAATAAAGGCAGCCATATTACTACTTTGAATCGTGGGCCCTGGGAGGCGATGCGGAACTGGGCACCCCGATATTGGAAAAAGGGCTGCCACGCCCGTCGGCCGCCGCGCCCCCCAAGGAGCGGGGCGCCGGGGGTGCCACGAAGGGAAGTTGCCCAGCAACGATATATGTAGCCGCGGACTGGGCCCGCGCGAGGGCCCCTTCCAGGCGGGCGGCTCGCGGGCTCGCGGGCAAGATGGGGCGGCGCCCCTTGCGCGCGCAGCGACAAGGACAGGGGGGGGGGGGTCGAGCGCAAGAACGGCGGGGTGCCCCAGAAGGGGGGGGAGGGGACTGACAGCTCCCCTCCTCCCGCCCGCCATCGCCCTCGGCCCGCCCTACGCCCCTCTTGGGGAGGACAGAACCCCCCCGGTTGTGGCGATGGAGCAACACATGTGAACATCGCGCATACCCATGGGCTGGGCGACGCAACGCGGCGGTGGCCCGACGTAGGCCCGATGGCTTTGGATCAAAAAGCGCGCTACAAATTGAACGCAGCGTGGAAATCGCGCCAAATCTGGGGGGGGGGGGGCAAAGCGGGCCCTGTCCAACCGCCGATCTACGAATATCCAAAAGAAAATCAAAACATGAAAATTAGCCAAACTTTCTGCCATTGGTCAGAGCTGAGAACTCAGCGAACGTCCGCCCCGCGTCGCTCTCGCCGCCGCTGGCCAGGAAAACTGCGATCACGCAGAGCCGCTCGACGCGGCAACGCGCGACCTCCACCAGGACAAGACCGTCGCGCGCGCAGGCCCCGGCGGGCGCGAGGCCAGGCCCCCCGAGTCCGCCCATTGAGCGCAGCCACATCACGTTGCGCCAGCGCGCGCGCGGCCCGCATTAGCCGCCCACGCCCCCGAGACCTGCCCGACGCAAGCGCGGGGGCCCGAGGGCGCGGCCAGGGATCGCGGGGGAAATGCCCCCTTGAAGCAGGCGCGCCCAGAGACGGCGCATGGAGTTGGCGGCGGGGGAACATGCATGAGGACTTCGAGCGCCTCGCCCGACCTGGGCCAGCGCAGTGGCCCAGCGGGCGACAGCGACGCTCGCGCCCCGCAATGGGCGGAGCAAGACAAAAAAGTCCGCGACAAAGGGCGCGACCTCGCCAGCGGCAGGAGCGGCGGCCGAGGCAAGAAGTGGCCCAGCGCCTGTTCCGCCAAAGCATGGAGGGCCCGAGGGCCCCGGCGGGGCCTGAGGGGGGGGGCGAGGCGCAGCGAGAGCCGCGACCGCGGAGCGCGCATCTCCCTGCAGGGCCGCAACAGCATCGCCAGAGTAGCGGGCCCCTGCGGTCGCGGCCCCGCTCGGCCCAGGCACGCTCGGCAGCCGCAACGTCGTCGAGTTGATCGACTCGCTGCGACTCCTGCTCTCGGCCGCCGCGCGCAAAATGCGCGAGCCCCCCGCGTTGGGCGCCGCTGGCCTCCTTCGGGGTGGATTTCGAAAGGGGCCTTGCCCCCTCTAGGCTTCGCCTGGGACGAAGTGACGAAGTGCCCGGCCGCGCGGGCGCTGGCGGTGCTCTTGTCTGCCCCGCCGCCCGCTCGTTCTCCGGGCGCGATCGGGAGAAGGCTTCCCCCTTCGCGCAGTCGCCCTGCGCCGAGCCGGGGGAAAGGCCGCGGGCCCCCCCTCCCCGCGTCGAGGGGGCCCGCCCGAACAGGCGAGGCGCCCCCGGCCCCGCGAGGAGCCAGGCGGCCTCCAGATGGCCGCGGCCCCCCGCCAATTGATCGACGAACATGCACTGGCCGCCGCGCGCCGCAGCTCTGCGTCGCAGCTCCGCGCGGGGCCGCGCGCGCGGGGGTCTCGCGCGTCGCTACGCGGCCCCCCGCTGGGCCGCGGTCGCGGAAATTCGGGAGCCACGGGGGCGGGCGCAGAAAACCCCGCCACCGGAGCGCGAGCGAGGTTCGCCCTCGGAATGGATCGAACCCGGCGCCCGCGCTGCATCGACACTTGCCGCCGTCCCCCGCGACGCGCGACGCCGACCATCGATGTTCTGGCAGCCCCCCTCCGCCCCCGCATGGGCGGCCGAGCGTAGATCGCCGATCGCGCCCAGCAGAGGGCGCGTCGCCGCCCTCTGCGGGCCCGCTCGGTGGAGAGACTTCCGCGGGCAGTGCAAAGCCAACTCGAAAGTGGGCCCGGGGCAACCGCGCGCGCGCGGCTCGCCCCCCACGGAGCGCCCCCCGCCGAAGCCGCCGCCCCTCCGGGCCCGGCGAGCCCCCCGCTCCGGGCCAACGGCGGCGGAAGCGGCGGGCGGGTGCCCCCCGGCCCGCTCTTCCTCCAAGACGCCACCCACTGACGTCGAGTCTGGCGCGGTGGCGCGGCTCTGGGCGCGCTGGGGCGGAGGGGGCGACTGAGCCAGCATCGCCCAGAGATCATCCTAGAGCGCGCCTGCGCGCGCCACCTCGTCGGCGAACAACTGCGGCGCCTCGAGGCGGGCCCCCCGCAGATTGGCGCGGCCCCCCGGAGGAGGAGCCATTGGTTTGGCCGCGCTCGTGGCCAGCGGCCGCTGGATCTCCAACTGGACCTCCGCGCAGGCCATCGGCGCCCCGCCCTCCAAGGCCGCGGCATTGCACCCCCCTGCCCGAGGACGGGCCGCGCCCGACCAAGGCTTCGGCCGCGCGCCGAGGCGCCCCGCGCAAGCGCGGGAAGCGCCTCTGGGGGCGGGGGGGGGGGCGCGCCAGAGGAGGGCGGTCCTCGGCGTCGGCGTCGCCCTCGGGCCGCCACCCTCGAATCCGTCCGCCGACTGGCTCGGGGAACCCCTCTCCGCGCCGGGCGCCGCCGCGCCCCCTGCGACGGGCGCGGCGCAACGAATGGCAGCGAGGCCATCACGAAGGCCGATGACCCCGTGGGGGGCGCGGCCAACGCGCGCGACCGCGAGCCGATCCGAACGGGACCAGCCCGTCGGCGTCGCCCTCGCCCAGAGGGACGAGAGCCTCCAGATCCGTGTCGGAGATATCCAAGTCGACCACCAACGCAGGGGCGGTCGTGCTCAGCGGGCGCGAGGCCGCGCCGAGCAAGGACACGCTGACCAACTGGAAGGGGCCAGAGAATCCTCCCGTCCCCGCCAAACTGATACTGTCGGGGGCGCGGAAGGACCCAGGCAACGCCGGTATAATATCCCCGGGCCGAGCGGCCAGAGGGATCGCGGCGTAGCTCTCCTCGCCCCCATCCAACCGCCAGCGTTCGTGGCGAGTGGCTGACGGAGGAGCGCAGGGGTGGAGGTCGGGCCAGATTGGCCCGTCGGGGATGGCGAGCCCCCTCTGCCGCCGAAGCAGCGCTCATCCTCATCCTATCTTCCTCCTCCTCCTCCTCCTCCTCCTCAACACCATCACCATCACCATCACCATCACCATCATCATCATCATCATCATCATCATCATCATCATCATCATCATCATCATCATCATCATCGTCATCATCATCATCATCACCACCACCACCACCACCACCACCATCATCATCATCATCATCATCATCATCATCATCATCAGCATCAGCATCAGCATCAGCATCATCATCAGCCTCATCATCATCATCATCATCATCATCATCATCATCATCATCATCATCATCATCATCGTCGTCATCATCATCATCAACATAATCAGCATCATCAGCATCATCATCACCATCAGCATCAGCATCATCACCACCATAATCCTCATCAGCATCATCATCATCAGCATCACCATAATCATAACCATAGTCAACATCATCAGCATCAGCATCAACATCACCAGCATCATCATAAACACAACCACCACCACTATCATAATCATCATCAGCAGCATCCTCCTCATCATCATCATCCTCATCATCCTCATCATCATACTCATCATCATCCACAACAACAGCAGCTTGATTGTCAGCATGGTCATCGCCGTCACCATCAGTGTAATCATCATCATCAGCATCATCATCAGCATCAGCATCAGCATCAGCATCCGCATCCGCATCCGCATCAGCATCAGCATCAGCATCAGCATCATCAGCATCAGCATCAGCATCAGCATCAGCATCAGCATCAGCATCAGCATCAGCATCAGCATCAGCATCATCATCATCATCATCATCATCATCATCATCATCATCATCATCATCATCATCATCGATCATCCCGAGACTAGAGATCCGCTAAGAACCGACGAAAACACCCGAAACTCTCCTCTGAGTTTTTCTCCCCACCTCCTTAACCCAGATCTCCTAATTTCGCGCATCGCGTTCCGCCATGCGTGACGCGCGGTTATGTTCGCGCTCCCGCGCCGCCGCCCTGGAGAAGGGCACATCCCCAACCCAAGCTGCGCTGCGCGAAGCTTGACCATCCTCGCGCCCCTGGGGGTGACCTAGCTAGCGTTGACCGGCCTGGCGCGCCCCTGCTGCAACTGCCCAAGCACTCCCCCCCGAGGAGCGCGCCAGTCTGCCACCGCGGCCGCCGACAAGGCCGAGGACGGCGCGGACGGAGGGAAGCCTCCCGAGGGCGGAGGGCGGGGTTCGACGAGGATCGTCGTCCTCCTGTTCCTCCAATCATCCTCCTCTTCCTCCTCCTCCTCCTCCTCGTCCTTTTCCTCCTCCTCCTCCTCCTCCTCCTCCTCTTCCTCCTCCTCCTCCTCCTGCTCGCCCTCCTCCGTTTCATTATCATCCCCCTTATCCTCCATCCCACTCGTCCCCACTCCTCCTCACAACGTCCCATCCTCCTCCTCCTCCTCCTCCTCCTCCTCCT
>CAUYUJ010013647.1:341958-383089 GCA_963575745.1 Prorocentrum cordatum | reverse complement strand
TTTTCTCGGTCCTCTCCTCTGTTCCAGACTCTGACGACGACGAGGGCGGCGGCAGTGACCACGACTATGACGACGACGACGGCGACCACGGCGGCAGCGGCGACGGCGACGGCGACGACGATGGCGATCGCGACGGCGGCGGCGGCGAGGGTGACGACGACGACGACGTCGACGACCACGACGGCGGCGACGACCTCGACGGCGACGGCGACGGCGGCGGCGACGACACCGACGACACGCAGCATTGGGTGACCGAAGGGATGCTCGGATTGCCGAGGTCCCGCCTGCCTCTCCACTCCTTCTTCCCCTCCCCTTCCCCCTCCCTCCCCTTCCCCTTCCACCCCCCTCTCCCCCCCTCACCCTCTCCTTCTCCCGCTTCCGCGTCCTCCCTCCCGCCCTCCCTCCCACGCCCCCCATCCCTCTCCTCCTCCCCCTCTTCCTCCTCTTTCTCCCCATTCCTCCTCCTCCTCCTCCTCCTCCTCCCTCTTTCTCCTCCTCCTCCTCCTCTTCCTCCTCCTCCTCCTCCTCTTCTTTCTCCTCCTCTTCCTTCGTTGGCCCGAGATGCAGCGAGCATTTATCAATTTTCAGTGGGGCTTTCGCGTTTGGGTGTGGGCCCCCCCCGTCGGATGGGTTGCCATCGAATGTTTCCCTCGGGCTAACCTGTGGCGGTGGCGGCCGCGGACTTAGCGGCCCCTGAGGGCCCCCGAGACCCGATCCTTGAACTGAACGACGATCAATCGATCGATCAACAAACCGATCGATTGTCTGCGTTCGGCTTAAGAACACCCCCGAGGCCCCCCGATGACATCGAGTATATCACCAGCTCCGAAGACAGCGAACCCGAGACGATCAGCAGCGGCGGGGGCGAGTGCGTCGAGACAATCTAGGAGATGGGGGGGATTCTGTGAAGTTATTTCCTCGATCTGTTTCTCCCCCCCCTCCCTCTTCCTCCTCACCCCATCATCCTCCTCCCCCTCCTCTTCCTCTCTCTTTGCGTGCGCGTGCGAAGCGGGCGGACGATCGTTATCGCTATCATCATGCTAATGTGTGGCTCGGTCCCATCATCACCATCATAATGTTTATCGTTTCATTTCGCTTTTTATGATTTACTTACATTGCAACGATTTAAGCATGATCCATGCGATGCCGGTTCTATCCATGCGGCTATAGCAGAACCGGTTCTATCCGATAGATCCAAGGATCCTCTGGGTTCGCCTCGGGGTAAACGGTGCCCATGTGCCCCGGGGCCCCCAACGTCGAGCCGGCGAGGGAGATGAGCTTCTTCTCGTCCATCGTCTGCACCATGACCGCACGGGATTAACCCGCCAGGCCGCGGCGCCGCGAGTGCGATCGCGGGAGGGGCGGCCAAGGAGACAGAAAACGGCCCGGGCCCCCTCGGCACGACGAGGACCAACGGCGGCAAGGAAGCCAGGTCGCACGAGCACAAAGGGAAAAGTGAGACGGGGTAAGGAGGGGTGCCAGGGGAGAAAGGGCGAGGGACTAAGAGCTGGGCCCGGGCAAGTGGGGGCGAGTGGAGCGGGGGGGGGAGAGGGCCAAGCGATGCCCGAACATCAGCCGAAGTCCGCACCAACGGTCGCATCGCCTGGTCTGGTCGACCCGATCCGACCGCATCGGCCCGAGGCTGACAATTCTCATTCGGGATCGGCGGCGGAGCCATCAGGCTGGCAGCTTGGCGAGGTTTTTCTGCAAAGCCTCATCGCCGACGAGACGGAAGTTGCCCAGGAGGCTGCTCGGGGGGGCGCACTTGTAGATGACGTCGACAAGCTCGGAAGCCCTCTGGTCAAAGAGCCCCGAGATCTTCTGCTCCATCTTCGTTAGTGCCTTCACTGCCGCCGACCTCCTGCGCTGAATGTCCATGTCATTGTTCCAGCCCTCCTGGGCCTCATACTTAGACGCTGATGAACTCGTCAACCATGCAGTGTACGTGTCGAGCTGAGCCTCGAACTTCAGTAAGGTGTCCGCAACGCAGCCGGTAACCTTCAGTTTCGCGACGCTACCTGCTTCAATGTTGCTCAAGGTGTCGACGGCCGCCGAGACAACGAGGTTGTGCCGCTGGAGGAAGAACATGCGCCCGCTGTCAATGTCTCCGAGGCTCACGTCCTTGACCCGCTCGACTGCGCCAGCGACATTCACCTTCAGGGCGCCATACCTTCCTAGAACCTCTGCCAAGTCAGGCGCGTGGCCCTCGGGCGCGTCGATAGCCTTCTCCACCGAGGTGATCGCGTCGTCAGCAACCTTGCACGCCGCGAGCGACGTCTGCGCGGGCGCCTCGAGGGTTCGCAGGAGGACATCTGAACAGGCGGGCATGATGGAGGTTGTTAGGCACTGCACAAATGTGGCGAGCTTGGGTAAGAAGGAGCCCATATCCGCAGACGAAGCCCTCGGGCCCTGCCAAGCGTCGAGCGGCGCAGCAATCTCGGATCTGCAATTCATGAAACTTTCGAACACACGGCTCATCCTCTCGCACATACCAGATGCGCACTGCAAACTGGACGCCGGCTGCTCCGACGACTTGCCTGCCGCTATAGCTGGGATGGTGCCGTCGGAATAGAGCAAAACGAACTCGTGTTCCCACTGTGCGGTCTCGCGAACCGCTCGTAACCACTGCCGCTGCATCTGCGCCTCGCAGTCAGGCCCCCCCTCCATCTTGCCAGGGCGCGGGCCCGGATCAATGGCGTCGACGAGGGCCTTCAAGAAGGGCGGGGGAAGGGCGGGGCGGGAATGTCAAACTCCCGGCCCTATTCTGAACAACCCCACGCCGCCCCACTCGCAGCGCAGGAGGAGGGGGGGGAAGAGGAGGAGGAGGAGGAGGAGGGAGGGAGGAGGAGCAGGGAGGAGGAGCAGGGAAGCGGAGCAGGGAGGATGAGGATGACAGTGAGGAGGAGGAGGAGGAGGAGGAGGAGGAGGAGAAGGAAGGAAGGAAGGAAGGAAGGAAGAGGAGAAGGAGGAGGAGGACTGTTCTGCGAGCTAGCCGCCATGCGAAGCGTAAACAGAACGAATCATTGATCTAGCCTCGGGGCCAATGGGACTGGACTACCAAACATGAAATCAGTTCCCCCTCCTCCTCCTTGCTCCACTCCCTCCTCCTTCCTCCTCTCCCTCCTCCTTCAAGCCCTGTATGTGTCGACAGGAAGAGCGACTGCTCCTGCCCCTTGTAGCTGCGGCGCGCCGTTGTCGTCCACGAGGAGCTTCTCAATCAAATGGACTCCGCCCGCCCAAGTAGCGGCCGCAACCGCGGACCGAACGGCGTCGGCGTACTTGCGGGCATCCGCGGGGCAGAACTCGTTGAACATGTCCAGCCGAGCTTTGCCCTCCGTCGACTGTGGCCTGATCGTCAATGTCGAGGTAGTCAAGGTGGCCACTTGGTCTTCAAACGAGGGCTTGGCGCCCTCCTGCTGCGTCGATCTGGACAACGTCTCCGTTTCGGCCTTCACCTTGCGCAGCCAATCGGACAGCTGGGTAAACTCGCGGCGTCGCTCCGTGGCCATTTTATCAAGGGCGCCCCGTGCTTGGGGAAACTGACGAAGTAGTTGGCTAGGTGATCGCTCTGCCCATCGGTGAATCGGAAAGTCGCGCGGGCAAGCGGGCCAGGGGGGAAGGCGAGAGGCCGGAGGCAGCGGATGAACAGGGAAGGGCAAGAAGCGGGGGAAGGGGGAGAGGACGGTGGTCGAGAAGGGGGGTGGGGAACGGGGCAGCACCATTCAAGCGGCGAGGGTTGGCGGCCAGGGGGGCAGGGCAGCGCCAATTCGAACCTTGCCCTCGCAACTCATCGCCATTCCAATTTCACCCATTGCCACGCCTGCTCTGTCCAGGCGCGGGCAACCCGCCCCGATAACCATGAGAGCACAGCAATGGTGCGCCTCGAGCCCCAGCCCCCAACGGATGAGGAGGGACGGAGAAGGAAGGGGAGGGAGGGGGGAAAGGTGGAAGAGGAGGGGAGGGAAGGAGGAGGAGGGGGAGGAGGAAAATGGGGACGGGCATTTCGCGACCCAGGTCAGGCCATGGCCACCGACGCGTCGGCCTTCACCAGACGCTGCAGCGGCTCCACCTGGAACGTCGCCTTCGGCAACTGGACGAGCGCCTGGGCGTCTCGCAACTGCGCCGCGACGCTTGGGTCGCACTCCTCGGGGGCACTCGCGATCTGCTTCAAGATAACATTCAACGCCTTGCCCAGCTCTGCCTTGACGTAGCCCAACGGGCGCGCGCTCGTCAGCGCAGCCGCGAGAAACTCGCCAAACTACTTCGCCCGCTTCGACGCGGCCTCCAAGAGGTGGGCCGGCAGAGGGCCGGCCTCCTTGACGGAGCCAGCCTCGTCACTCGCGGGGATCCGCTCATCGGCCATCAGGATGTCCGTCAACGGCACCGCGCCATGCGGCGCCCGGGCCTCGGGGGGCTCGGCCGAAGGCGAAGGCAGCGGCGGGGCGCAAGCCTCGAACATCGTCGCCAATTGCGAGCGCGTGAGCAACTGCACCAGGGAGTCCGCACAGTCGAACGGTCTCGCGGCCCGAGCGGGGCGCTCGAGCAATGAGCAGAATAGAGCGCGAGAAGGGGGGGGGGCGGAAGGGCGAAGGGACAGGGGAATGATGAACGGAAAACTAAGACCAGAAGAAAAGAAACAAAAAAAGGAACGAGAAGGGCAGATGGCGGGCGGGGGCCGAAGCAGCGGGGGAGAGGGGGAGGATAGGAGGGGGGGGGGGGGACAGAGACAGAGACAGAGAGAGAGAGAGGGAGAGAGGGATAGAGACGCACAAACAGCACTTCCCATCCGCCAGGCTCCAGAGGCCTTCCTCATCACGTCTGAATCCCAGCGAGAAGCAACTCCCCGATCGCTAAAATCTAAAGCCGTGCGGCGCGACAAGGCCTGGGCCCGGGGCGCCCCGAACAAATGCCCTATGAGCAACAGCGCAGAGATGGCGCAGCAAAAGGCTCCTTGAGCGCGATGTTGGTGCGCCACAAGAACTCGCAATCGATCTCGACGGGCGGGTCGGCCAGCGCGAGGGCGGTCAACGAGTTCCACTCCTCGTCGAAGCTCACGAAATGCTTGTCAGCATCTCCTCCTTGGCGGTTCTTCCATTTCTTATGACGCTTACAGCCCATCTCCATCACCTGGAACGTTCTGGCAATGAGTTCGAAGGCATGCTTCTCTGTCTCGTCTTTGGTAGCTGCTGCTTTGTTGCGCGCAACCCCAGCCCAACGCACGAGGGAACGGATCTTGGTCGTCGCATCGCTGCCGAAGTAATTGGACCGCTCGTTGCACTGCCTCCGCGAGCGACGATGTTCCTTAAACGTCTCCTTGACGTCCAGTTTTGGTCGACATCGTCGCCTACTCCATCTTTGTCACCAGTGTCACCCACCTTCGCCGCCTTTGCCTTTGTCTTCGACTTCGATGTTGCCTTTACCACCTTTGTCGTGCTGGCTGAAGTTGAAGCCCTCTTGGCAATTGGCGCGCCTCCGTCGTCCGAGTAGAGGTCGTCGTCGGTGTCGGAGTCGTTCGCCGCCCGGGCGAAGAAGCACATGGAATTGGCCTTCTTGGCCGGCGCCTTGGCCTTGGCAGCGCGCCGCTTTTTCTGCTGATGCGCCCTCTTCAGCTCGGCAGCCTCGTTCTGTCGATCTTCTTCGTCCACCATGCATTCCTGGAGCACGCTGAACACGGCGCCCCTGCATACGCTGTTGTACGCTTCCGTGCTTGCCTTCGCCAAGTCGGCGAACTTCTCGGCTGCCGCGGACTCCCCAGACTCGCTGCCCAAATCCTCGGACTCCTCGTGCTCCAAGGTGGAGACGAGCTGAGTCTTGATCTTCATTGGCTCGTCGCCTTTCGATCCCGGGACGGCCGCGCCGCGGATGCCTTCTATGACGCGCACGACGTGGTTGAGAGCTTTATTATTGGGCAACTTCGGGTCACCGAAAAGTTTGCGATACTGCGCCATCGGGTAACATAAATCATCAGGTTTCTCCTGGAAACGATTCTGATACCTCTTCTTCCCCACGTGGAACCTCTGCTTCGTCTTGCGGCCTGAGGGCCGCAAGCAACGCGACAAGGCCGCGGCTGCAGCCTTCCCCGGCCCGCCCTGTGGAGCCCTGCCCCAAGGGCAAGCCGGGGCCGCGGGGGGGCCCGAGGTCGGCGACAGCCGCGGACTTGAAGTGGGGGAGAGCGGGGAAGGCGAGAGCGGCTGCCGAGCCTGGACCCCTCTTTGTCTTCAGCATCCTCTTCATCACGGACTCCTTGGTCTCGCTGCGCTTCTGCTGGAAGGCCTCCCTTTTCGTGTTGTCCTTGCCAAGATGCTTGGCATAGTGCTCCCTCTCCTGGTCAGGCCCCTCCTGCAAGTGCCTCACTGTGGTGCGCCAAGTCTTGCCGCATAGCCAGCAACACGAGCCCTGCGAGGACGAGGGGGCCGACGCGTCCTCGGCGTCGCACCCCCACCTGATGACCTTGCGCTGCGGGTCGCACGGGCCAGGGCTCTCGTTCCAGATCGCCCCGCACTGCATGGCGCAGAACTTCTTCAGCCCCTTCCGCTGCTCCGCCACCTGCCCCGAAGCAGCGCGAGGGGCAACGGCGGGGGGCGCAGCAGGATGACGGCGGCGTCGGGCGTCTCGGCTGGGCGGGCCCGCGATCGAGGAGAGAGGAGGGGAGGGCCGGGCGGGCCGGGCGGGCCCGCGATCGAAGAGATCGAGAGACACGAGAGGCGGCGAAGCTCGAGGCAATAAAAACCTGGAGGGCCGAGAACAAACGAGGGGCGAGGAAGGGGGGGGCAAGGCAAGGGCACAAGTGGGGGAAGGGAGACGACGGCGAACAGGACGGAGACTACAAATACCGCCCGATTCGCCAGTGGACACCTCAGGCTCATCTGCCTCGCCTGCGGCGTCGGCGCCCTCGTGCGCAACCGACGGGCGGTAGCCGCGGCGACGTCGATGCGCCCGCCTCCCCCTTTTGCCGCCCCCTCCCCCCGCACTCACCCGCGCCCCCGCAACGTCGCTCTGGCGCATGCCGCATGGCTGGGAGAGCATCGCGGGAGAGGCGGGGGCGGGCGGGGGCAGCGGGCGCGGCAACGGCGCTGCGGCACGCGCGCTTCGACTGTGGAACTCGGGCGCATCCTCTAGCGCGCCGGCCGCGTCTCCGTCGGGCGATCTCTGCTTCTACTTCTGCCTCGTCTTCTTCGCCCTGGAGCCCTCGCAGCCCTCGGGCGGCTCCGGGGGCGGGGCGCACGCGGATCCGCTCGAGCCGCTCAGCGGAGCGCCCCGCGCGCCCTGGCGGGGCGAGAGCTGGGCTGGGACGAATGACGAGGGAGGGGCGGGCAACTGGCTGCCCTCCTCCTCCTCTCCCACCTCCTCCCCCCCCATCCTCCTCCTCCTCCTCCTCCCCCTTGCGTAACCAACCCCCATCCATTGACCCTCCTCCCCCTCCTCCTCCTCCGCCTCCTCCTCCTCCTCCTCCCCCTTCTCCCTTTAGCCGTAGCCGTAACCCTCCTCCCCGTTTCCCCATCAACCCCTGCCCGTCCTCTTTCAACCCGCCCTTGGGCGGGTCAGGCCCTTCGCTCCTTGTCGTCCGCGACCTCCTCCTCCTGCTCTGCGACCTCCCCCTTCTTGGTGCGTTTCTTCTTGTCCGCGACCTCGTCCTCCTGCTCTTTCTTCTCCTTCTTCTCCTTGCCCTCCTTGGACCTGTCCTTGTCCTTGTCCTTGTCCTTGCCCTTGATCTTGTCCTCAGAGGGCGGCCCAAGGGGGCAATGGCAAGCAGGAGTGGAGACTGGGGGTGGTAAGGAGGAATCAACTCTGAATCATGTCCTGTTTCTTCTCCTTCTTGCCCTTCGCCATGGAGGCCGCGCGCCCCAGGCCAGTGGCGGCCAGGGCTCCGGCGGGGAGCGCGCCCCAGGCCCTGGGCCCTGGGCCCCCGGGCAGCCTCGCGCGGGGGCGAACCAACTGGCTGGCTGCAGGAGCCGCCCCCGCCGTCGCACAGGGAGGAGGAGGGAGGGAGTGAGAGGGGGGGAGAGGGAGAGGGAGAGGGAGAGGGAGGGAGGGAGGGGGATGGAGGGAGGAGGGAGGGAGAGGGGAGAGAGAGGAGAGGGAGAGGGGAGAGAGGGAGAGAGGGTGAGGAGGGAGAGAGGAGAGGGAAGAGGGAGAGGAGAGGGAGGGAGGGGGAGAGGGAGGAGAAGGGAGAGGGAGAGGGAGGGAGAGGGGAGGGATGAGGGAGAGGGGAGGAGGGGAGAGGAGGGGGGGATGGGGGAGAGGGAGAGGGGGAGAGGGGGAGAGGGGAGAGAGAGGGGGAGAGGGGGAGATCGGACAAGTAGGCGGACCAGGGTCCGTCCGCGAGGCGCACTGCGGTGCGACAACTCGCATACACTATTTGCGGCGGTGCAGCCTTTAGATACGAGGGCGGGCAACAAAAAAAACCCTCCCCCGGCGCAGTGCGACAGACGCTACAGACGGCGGACAGACGATGATGATCTCACCTGTCAGACCGCGTGAGGAAATAGGCCCCAACAAGAAAGGCGACGTGCTGACACGTGGCTAGGCGGCTTGGCAGACCGCCAGTTGGGCGCTTGGCCGCTAAGCGGCGCGCAGTGACGGGGCACCCCCCGCCCCCACGCCCTGACACCGTGGACGCGGAGCCACGCGTACACACGGGCAGGCAGAAAGGAGGAGATTAGCGCGGGGCACCAGGTGGAGCGCCGCGGAACGATGACAGCATAGCTTGGATGGTGAGTGACGGCACGGCACCATCGGGCGAGGCCGTGAGCAGCTCGGCAAAGGCTCGCCCAGCGCTGTGGAGGCGCTGGAGTAGAGGGCCTTGACGAGCTTGGGCGGCGGCGAGGTCCGCGGCGAGAGCTAAGCACCTCTGCTGGAGAGCAGCCATAGCCTGTGACAGCTCGGTTTCGCGGTCGGTGAGGGGTGGCTGCTCAGTGCCAGCAGCCGAGAGCCTCGAGACAGAGGCGAGGTCCTCGGTACGCCTGTCCAAATGGTGGACTAGCGTAGTGCGGCACCCTGTACGCTGTCGTCCGTCACCCTTGAAGGGTGACTGGAGGGGCACACGCGACCCCAGGGCTGGAGCCGCTAGGGCCACGCCCCGAGAGGTCGGGAGAGCCGCTTCCTCTCGCTCAGCAACGATGGAAGCGTGGACGGGGCACGAGGGCCTGTCTGGTTTAGTGCCCTGCGGGGGGGCTGAAGCCGCCCCCGCGGGCTGCCGGCGGTGGGGGGGCGGAGTGGTTTGCGCGGTGGGACCAGTCATGATGCCGTGCAAGGGCTCTGAGGTCGGTCGCGTAGAAGGTTGGCGTCTCGGTAGGGCGGCATGGTCGGCAGCGTGTGGTATCGGCGGTGCGTCCTCCATGCCACTCAGTCCGCGGGGGTCACCCAGGTCGTGGTCGGCGTCTTGGCGGTGGCCGATATCATCGTATGTGGGCGATGTCGCTCTCGGGGACGGAGTCGCAGTAGGGATCGAGAGGTTGCCCGACGGGGCAGGGTTTTCGCTGGCTGGTCCGTCGTCCAAAGCGTCCGATCCCCTACCGAAGCTGAACAGGTCATCCTCCTGTTCGTCAGCGTCTTGAAAATGAGCGGCGTTGTCATGTGGGTGCGCTGCCGCTCTCAATGGCGGAGTCGGGGGCGCCGTGCGGGTGCCCGACGAGGCAGGGTTGGCGCTGGCTGGCCCGTCGCCCAGGAAGTCCAGGCCCCCACCAAAGCCGAACGGGTCGTCCTCCTGTTCGTCGAATATCGCCCGTTGGGCCTCGGCCCAGAGCTCGTCCGGGTTCTGTGGGATGTCTGGTCCAGCCGCGGGTGGTGCCTGGTCAGACAGCAGGGGATTTGGTTCCATTTTGTTGAGTTCCGCAGCTGTGAACCCAGCCCTGCGGTGTGGGAGGGGGAGTGTACGGTGTCTACGCTCGTAGATGGCGACAGCGACTCCATGAAGCACGGTCGCTTGGCGATGTCGTGTTTTGGCAGCTTCGACAATGTCGTCTGGAAGGTTATGAGTACGTGCCGCCGTTGTGGCGAGGGCGTCAGCCTGACGATTGAACTCCTCCGCGATGGGCCCGATGAGCCCGAGGTCGATGCCCATGTCGCCCTGGTGGCTTGCGATTTTCTCGACGCGGAACATGTTGGGCTTGGCCATGACGCATCGGTGGATCTTTTCCCAGAGCTCCACGTGCGTGCCCTGCGGTGGTGAGTGTCCGTCGATGATCCTTTGGAACCCATCAACCACCGCCTGGTTGTCCACGAAAACGTGTACGGGCCGTTCAGCACATGCCGTGAGGTGGACAATGGCGAGGGTCTCCGCAAGCTGTGCGTTCTGCGTAATGCCGTGAACGCGTGCACTGTAGTTCATGCGGTGGTCGATGCCGTAGTAGACGCCGTAGCCCGCTCGTGCAAGCAATGGGATGGCTTGGTTGGTGCATGCACCGTCCGTGGCAGCGTAGACCCATGTCCAACCAGTGTCGTGGTCAAGGTAGGTGGTGTAGGAGTCCTGGGCTGAAGCCGCAGGATCTCCCTCAGGTGGGGGCCGCGGTATGGGCTGAGGTAGCGGGTCCCTCGCGAGGTCGGCCTGCAGGTCGAGGAGGGCTGGGTCTTCATCGAAGAGCCCGCAGTGTCTTGTGTGCGGCGGAAGACGGGCCCACTGCTCGTCACTGATGAGGGTGGTGAGAGGGACTCTTTCTCGGGCCCAGCACTTGCAGTCGCGGACAGTGTGCTCCTGAGTTTCCTCTTCCTCGTCGCAGTATCGGCAGATGGGGCTGGGGTCAGCAGACGTGTTTGATCGGGATCGTCGCTGTTGGGTGTGGTCCCCGCCCGACAGGTAGTTCAGGAGGAGCGCCAGCTGCCAGGCATTGCATTTGGCTGCTCCTTTCGTTCGGGCGAGCCACGTGCTGGCGAAGAGGTCGAGGCCCTGTCTGACAGAGGCCAGGTGTCCAAGGTCATGACGCCGTGGCTTGATCTTTCTCAGAAAGGCTCTGCGTTGTGAGGCTCGCAGCATGTGAAGGAAGGCGTTTTGGGGTAAGTTCAGCCAACTGATCTGACAGCCCCAGTCGTCGTACATGATGCCAAATGTGGGCCAGGTCCAACGGAGCTGCTGAAGCGTCTGGACAAGTCGTCCGACAGGTCCTCCCCCGAATAGGGTCTGGACATGGTGTTGGAGATCCCTGACGAGACCGCAGAGAGTAGCGTCGCGGTTAACCTGTCGCCGCAGGCACAGGAAGACTTCACGCTGCGTAATGGCGTCAATCTCCAGGGCGTGTCCTGGGACGCACACGGCCATGAGGGTCCAAAACTCGACCCACCTGTTTCCCTTGGGGCGGATAGCCGCCTTAAGGGCATGGTTGTAGGCAGTTTTGACGGGGCCTGATGGGGCTTGAATGTCGGTGCCCGTGGTACAGACGCTGGCAGCAAGGGAACGGGCGTGCCGCGCCTTAATAAGCATCGGTGATGGGAGCTTGCCAATGCGCGGCAGGCGACTAGTCGCCCTGCGAACACGGGCGTCAGCGGTGGCCGTGAGGTTAAGCGCGGCTGGAGCCGGCGCTGCCTCGGCGTTGATGTAACTCCCGACGAGCTTGAAGGAGTCGACCACGCGTAAGGGCCGTTCCGCCAGAGTGAGCTGGGTAACGGCGGTGTGAAGCTCGTCGGTGAGCGCCCACCCCGCCACTTTGCCAGGGTGAATGCGTTGACCAGAAAATCGATCAAACTTGGCGGTTTCATCAAGAGATTTCTGCAACTCAGGCGCGGTGTGAGTAGTGGAGTTGCTGTCGTCAACAAAGGTAGTGCTGAGTGATCGCGGAACGTATCGATGCTGTCTCTTGGTCCACACACACATGAGCAGCTTAATGTCGTCCAGGGACCAAGAGCTTCCCTGGAGGTGACCGTTTGTCCTGGCCAGCTCCTTAGAGTACGCACCGTTCATGCGGATGTAGCGTTTGTGACGACTGTAGAAGTTTCTGCGGACAGTAACGATGTCTTGGGGGCACCCCGCGTGAAGCGCAAGGTTAAGGCAGATGTCCGTGATGAGGTAGTCGAAACACTTCTGTCGGTCCAGGGCAGCCCCAGCTAAGGGGAGGAGTAAGGCCCTGGCGTGTTCGATGCGCAGGGCAAGAGAGGTGCTGACGTCCCCAATGGTAGCTTTGGGGACAGCGCCAAACTCGTGGCGTGGGTCCATCCTTTCCGCCAGTCCGTGAGGCTGCGGTAAGCTGGCGCTTCCCACGCATACATCCAAACGGAAAGCACCGAGAGAAGTCGTTGGTCCGTTGGGAGTTCGCCTCGGCCTTTTCGGAGGCACGGGTTTGGCACATGAAGGAGGGGTTCTGGGATGGTGCCAGTGCGTTGCATAGCGCGTAAGACGCTGGCGAAGAGGCGAAGAATGTCGTCGGGTAACTCCTTAGCCTCCTTAGTAGTCCAGCCGTCCAGTCCCCCCGCGCGGCGCGGTGAACGGGTGCGAATAAAGTGGATGAGTTGGTCGTCGGTGAGGTGGAAAGGGGTAGCTGGTGATGGCGTAGGCAGCTCTTGTCGGTACTCGTCGTAGAAGTCAGCCCACGTCGGCATGGCTTCGGCGTCATGTCCAGCACGGGCACGGTACCTGCCCAAGATGGGCTCCCAGGTGTCGACCATGAGCTTAAGCATGTCCTTGGTGTTAGCAACAATGGCGTTGGCAGGGAGAATGTCGGGGACTTGCGCAGGTGGTGGTTCACGAGTGTGGTCTTCGTCGTTGTCCGTGTCGGGCGAACTACCGTCGCTGGGGCTGAAGCCGCCAGCTTCGGTGTCAGCGTCGCTGTCGTCCGTGCTAGCTTCGTCAGGTTTAAAGGCGTTGGTGTCGCAGTGGAGTTGCGTATCGTCAGGTGTGGTAGGCGTGCGGAGATACGCCGTGGGCGAGCTGTCAGCAGCCCGTGCGTATATGGCCGCCTTTCGCCCGCTTGGCTCGCGGACGCCCTCAGCCCATATCTTGATGCGTTCAGCTTTGGCACGGTTCGCACGTCGCGCCAGCTCTAAGTCGAGGTGTTGGATCAAAACGTCAAGGTGCTCTCCGTGAGGTGCTGGCTCGTCGGGGGTCCAGGCCTCGGGGAAGTCCAGGAGAACCGTGGGGCGCAGCTTGTGGCATAGGAGGCGGGCCGCGGTCCACGTGCAGTCGATGCGCTGCGCGAGGTACGGCGGGATGGCACGGCAATCTAAATGATGGTGCTGTCCGATGAAACGAAGCTCACAGAGTTGCCGATGGAGCTTGCGCAGTCGGTTCATGTGTATCGTGGAAGCTCCGTAGGTGGGGAAGGCGCGGGGGACAACTGGTCGCTCTTCGAACGTGGGCGTGAGCCCGTGCATGGTGGGGGGCTTCTTTTTTGGGTGGTCGGGCGGTGGAGGTGGCAGGTCGCGCAGACGGGTGAGATGGTACTCATGACTGGCCTCGTTAGCCAGGGCGAACATGCGCTCCACGTCGTCGCGTGTGTCGGCCTGTTCCATGCGGTCCTGATATCGCCCAGCGATGAGGGTCCCTAGTGCCTGCAGCTCGTGACCCTCATGAGCTCCATCGTCGGGAGGGTAGGGCGTGGGGGCAAGAAGACGTCGGGCCGTATGGTCGAGGCGACTGAGGTCAAGCGTGACCTGCAGGCCAACATGAGACTTCGCTGGCAAGTCGCGAAGATAGCAGAAGTCGGTGACAAGGGATCGCGCCGCTTGGTTGGCAATGATATAATCGATGCGCGAAGTGCGGGGGCACTTGGTGACGCGGTCCCAGTCAGGGATATTGCCGTATGTGTGCATGGTGTGGTCTGGTGTGCCCTCAGCGACGTTGAACCATCCGTGCTGCAACATGTGCAGAAGGTGTGGATTGTCATCGATGTTCGTATTGGCGTCCATGCAGATGAAATAGGGGGCTGAGCCGACCCTAGCGGCGGCGCAGTCAGCGAGCCGAAAAAGAGCTGTGCTGTCTCCTCCAGCAATCCCGTAGAGGCTCGCTATGTAGATCCCCGCGGGCCCGTGGTTGTTTCGTCGCCGCCTGCGGCGGTGTTGAGTGCAGAGCGGGAGAAAGACCTCGTGCCATCTTTTCTTGGCCTTGAGGGCGACGATACAGGGCGCATTGTCGTCGACAGTGGAGTCGACAATGGCATCCTTAGAGAGGATGGCGACCCCTCCCGAGGCGCCAGTGTTGCCCACGACGGTGTGGTCTGTGCCGCCGTGGGCAGCTCTGCGCTGGGCTCGCGCCAGATCCAGGTCAGGTCCAAGACTGGCGTGGTATCCCCCGTGGAGTGGATTGGCGGCGCTGGTAGCGATGGCTTGTCTGGTCGGCTTGGCATGTCGGGTCTCCTGCAGTGCTATGACTGCGGCGTTGTGGTCGACACCAAGAGCGGTGATGGTTGGCCAATTCGCTGAGAGACTGGTGATGTTTAGGCTGACGAGGTGTATGGAGCGACCTGGCCCGTCTCCATCGGTGGAGCTGGGGTTTGCACGCCCCGCACGGTGTAGGTCAGCCTGACCCTCGCCCAGGTAGAAGGCTTGGCCACAGTAGGAGCTCATGGCGTTCCTATGGATTAGCTTGACCGGGGCTGAAGCCGCCGTCAGGCCAGAAGTATAGGCGGGACATGGTCGGCACTGCGCCAGGGGGGGTTCATAAACGTCAGTAAAACTGTCTCGAAAAATCCTCCTCACTCCTGTACCATAGGGGACGAGGGGAGGAGAGGTGAGACGGCAGCAGAGGGAGAGGGAGGCGACTCCTCGATCCGTCCTGCCGAACACAAAAGCAAAAGCGAACCAGCGGCGGCGGCTAGGCGCGGCAGCGGCACAACGCACGCGCATATACTGCGCACGCGACACCGCTGGTCCGTCCTGCGGTGGCGCGCCCGCCCCGTCAGTATCTTGATGAGCAGCATCTGGTGGAACAGCTCCAGCAGCACGGTCGGAGGCCTGGCGCTGGGCCTCGTCCATGCCCGCTGCCGTGAGGCCCACGTTGCGGACAGGGCTGATTCCCCGCGGGGCCGCCGCTGCCGCGGCAGCGGCTGAGGTGGCGGGGGCTCCGCCCCGACTCTGAGGTGAGAGCGGTGAGCCACCGCCGAAACCCGCCACAAGGTTCTTGACACGATACTTGTTCTTGAACGGGTCGAAGGTTGGCGCCTCGTCGATGGGGACAATCACGCGGGTGGGCAGCGGCGGCTCGTGGTCCGTGGACGGCGTCGGCTCGAGGTCGACCTGGCCAGGTTCGATGACGCTGGCTCCGAAGCGTGGCACCACTTCGGGGGCTCGGCCATCAGCCTGAGTCTCGCGAGGCGGCGAGCTCGTGGAGCTCCCTGGGGCCTTGCGTGAACTGTGGCGGCTGCAGGTCCTGCTGCGCGGGACGCGCCCGCCCGTGTGGCGGTCGCGTGGCGAGGTCGCCTGGGCATTAGCGCGCTCGGAATCCGCCCTGCTCGGGGATCGGATCGGCGCCGCGCAGGGTGATGGGCTGGGCTGGCGAGAGGCGCTTGTGCCGCCCTCCGCCGTGGCTGTGGCCTGGTCAGGGTCGACAGCGTCGGGGCGGGGGCTGACGTGGTGGGCGCTTCCCTCGCTGTGCCGCGGTGAGGCGCTGTGATGCGCCTGGATGTGCGTGAGGACGAGCGGGGTAAGCGGCTGCCTCTCCCGCTCAGGTGGGGCAGGTTTTGCCTGGGCAGGGCGCAGTGCTGCAGCCACGTTTGGCGGGGGCGTGTGCTGGCGCGGTAGCCAGGCGCGCACGTTCGCATCACGCCATCCTTCGGGGCGCCCAGTCCTGCCACGGTTTGTTGCAGCCCCCTGGGCTGAAGCCGCAGGGGTTATCACTGCGGGCTGGTTTCTGGAGGTGCCATCATGTCGGCCTGAGTAAAGGCCCCAGGCGCGCGTGGACCCTGGCACTGGCGAGGTGGCCCTTAGGGCCTGCACGGGTGCACGCGGGTAGCCGATGACCGCTGGGTGTACCCTGGCGTGGGGGGCGTGGCCGTAGCTGGAGGCGGCTGCTCCAGCAGCCGCGGGCCTGGCACCTATGGGGCCACGGTAGTAGGCGGCAACCCCGTCGTAGGCCGTGTTACCGCCTGTCGGGACTCGCGCGGGGGAGCGGTAGCGTGGCGTGCCCTGCTGTCCTGCGTCACGTTGGTCCCGCTGCTGAATGCGCTGCTGGTGCTGTTGGTGTCGCTGCCAGTCGGCTCTCGAGAGGGGACGGGTGTCGGGGAGGATGGTGGGCACGTCGGGCCGCTGCCAGCCCCGATAGACGTGCTCGAAGGCGTGGTCAGGGTAGGTCCCCCCTACGGGTGAGTATCGCCGCACATGCTCCATGTAGTCGATGTTCTGCGGCTCGGAGATCGCCGTGATGTTGACGGCTCGCTGGTGCGCTGGTCCATAGAGGCAGAAACTACCTCGGTTGCTGCGGTCGTGGTTTAGCTCGGCTTCGGTCGTGGCACGGCTCACCATGGCGTCGCAGAGTCGCATGTCGTAGTCGAGGGCTTGAGGCCCAGGACCACCCTCGGCGTCCCAGTACAGTACCACATCTCGCCAGCGGGTGCGGGTAGTGTGGATGCGCTCGGCGATCGACTCGCAGACGGTCCTGACCGTGACACGGTCCCTGTACATGTTGGTGATGGCTAGGGAGTAGGGTCGGCGGACCGTCTTGTTGAAGGTGAATTCCTCCTTGAGGGCCTGGTGGGGACTGAAGAGCACGTAGCCTTCCCTCCAAAGCGGTTGGTCGGGGAAAGGTTCTTCGGGCATCCCCGTTCCTGTGAATCCAGGTGGCCGCCTTGTGCCGTCAGGCAGTCCCTGCCTGGGGACGCGCCGCGGCTGCGGTGGGAAGTACCATTGACCCTGGTAACCTGCTTGCCCTGGTTGTGGAGGTTCCCCCCCGGGGCCTGAAGGCGCTCGGGGGGGTTCCTTAAGGTCGTGGAGGGCTGGCGCGTTGCCGAATTGGCGGGCAAGGATGTGCGGCGGCATCCCTGTGGCACGGACGTCGAGCAGGTTGTGTGGCCTGGGGGGATGGGGGCACCTGCTGGACAGGCAGCATGTGTCGGAGTCCCTGTTGTTGGTGCTGTATGCACACGTCCAACTGTTGCACGAGTAGTCCGTGGACCAGTCCATGAGTGTACGCAGTCCGCTGCGGGCGCAGTCTGGGCACGTTGGTTGGCCCGAGGTGCCGAGCTGCGTGTTGCGGCGAGCCGCACAGTACTGACAGCATTGGAATCGACACTGTAGGCAAGACCAGCGTCCTGGTAAAGGCGGGAGCGCATGCTCGTTTGTGCCTGGGTCGTCTGGGTGGGGTCGCGGGCGATCCCACAAGGGCCAGACGTCAGCAAACCAGGATTGGCCTGTAGTGCGGACAACCTCGGCGGGGAGGCGAGCGTCCTCGGCATGGCACCTGATCCACTGGGGCCCCATGTCCGCTGGTACCATGACGGTGCGCCAGGTGTCGTCCGCTTTGACGTGGACTTGGGTCGGTGCCCAGAGCTTAGTAGTGGTGTCGCCGTGGTCGTGGTGGAGGATGACCCAGCCGTCCCGCCCCGCCACCGCAGGGTCAATAACGCGGTGGCCCATGACTGTCGTCCCCCACGGTAAGTAGGCGCCGTCGTGGTGATCACCAGGGTCAAGCCAGACCTCGATGCCAGGGGCATTGACACGGGTCCGCACATCACGGACGTGGTAGGCGAGGACGTGGTAGGCAGTCGGCTCCTCTTCCGTCACAATGTGCTCCCACGTCTCGATGCCACTGTTGTCTGAGGTGGAGTTCCCGCCACTCTGTCGTGACGAGCGAGAGGCAGATCGCCGTGGGCGGGCACGGCCTCGGGCGAGGGCGGCGGCCGCGCTGATGAGGGAAGGCGTACGGCGTTCGTCGGCTCCTGATGACGTCGATGAGCGGTCTGGACTGTGCGCCAGGGCTGTGCCTGACTTGTAAGTGCGTGGTGGGCCAGACGCGGCCCCAGGGCTGGAGCCGCTGGGGCGCGACCCGCGTGCGTCAGGATGCCCCCGCACGGGGACAGCTTGCAAGCCAGTGTACACCAGGTCGATGAGTGGTTTCGGGTCCAGCTGGAGCATGTGAAGCGAGACGCGTGGGCGGGGCTGGTTAGGGTCATCCCTGGTGGCTGCTTCAGTGTCGTAGTGCTGTTTGGCCCATACTCGCGCTGCCTCTGGCGAGTATAGTGCCTGCGGCGGTGGCCACGCTGCCGCGATGGCTGGTCTGCGCCTGGTGCTAGCTTCCTGGTCGTGAGCTTCAGCCGCCTCACGGAGATCTGGATGATCGTAGCCAGCGATGTGAAGGGCGTGCGCGCAGTCGCCCATGCCATAGGCGTGTGGAAGGGCACGGCACCTGGAAGCAGCTTCTGTGGGGGCACACCAGTCCATGCGGATGAGGAGGCTCAGGACCCGAGGGTAAATGAGGCGCGCTCCGTGGGCCTCCCCTTTCACGAAGTTGTGCCTGTTTTCCCCGCGCGGTGGTTGGGTGGCCTCGCACATCCAGAGTGCGATGGGTCCCCACGCGAGGGTGTCGTCTTCGAGACTGTAGGGCGGGTGGGGCGGCATTGCGTACCACGCGGCCAGCGAAGGGTGCACGCTCGCGTACGTGCGGCCAACGTTGGTGCCAGTTCGGCCCTTCGCTTCACGGCGGGGACCTGGCAAGAGGTGCCCTCCACTGGCAGCAAGACGGGCCGCAAGGTCGCCGCGGGTCCCATGCCAGAAGACAGTGGGCGCGTCGGTGGTGGGTTGGCGGAGGTCCCACGTGAGGTATGGGAAGATTGTCTCGCCTGAGTTCCCGCCCGAGTCTTCCAGCACCCAAGTGAGGCGGTTCGGTGGCCTCTGCATGATGTCCGTCCACGGCCCCAGCGCTTGGAGTGTTGGATCATGAGTAAATCGAGGATGGTCGTGGAGTCGCAGAGCGTCTTTGATGTCCTCTGTAGACACGCCACTGTTACCTAGCGCAAAGCCGTTTTGATACAGGGCGTTAAGTATGCTCTTCGGCGGCACGGGGACCGCTGGGTCGCGCTGGATAGTGTTGCGTAAGTTGCGTGTCGGTGGCTTGAGGGCTGTGTAAGGCATACCAGGGCCTGAAGGCGCCTGGGGCCTGTCGGGTGATGCATAGCGTGCTCGCCGTCGTGGTGGTTGGGTGTCCGCGTCGGGGGAGGAACCACGAGCATCAGCATGTCGGAAGATGGACCACGGGCTATCGTGGGTGCACTCACGAGTTTCCCTTGCCTCGGTGTCGCTGCCGTGTGCTGTGGCATCCTCGTTAGTCGGTAGGTTACCGAATGCCGCGCCGCTTTTGGAGCCGTCTCGTGGAGACGGGCTGGTCGATCTTGGTGTGACAGACGAGGCTCGCGATACGGCGGCAGTGACTTCGACGATGGCGGCGGTGGTGGCGGCAGTGACATCGGCGACTGCGGCGGCAACTGCTGCGGCGTAGTGTTCCTGCAGCAGCGGATGTCGGAGTGCGTGCACGTGCTGGTCGTCGTGTTCGTCGGCGAGCGTGCACGGCATTTTGTATGTGGTCTCATCACGCGGCCTCCTGCTCGGTTGGCAACAGCGGAGGCACCACTGGGCTGTGGATGAGTCCAGGGCCCGCGCACAGATGCGGGCTCCTACGTGTCCGACAGCTCCCTGAGCAAGAAGTTTGGCACTGACGAGTAGAAGACCACACACGACTCCACCCGTGGCAATAGCCCCGAGCTTGCCGCTGGCCCATTTCAGGACACCCCCGAGGCCGACCCCGACTGCGGTGGCTCCGCCCGAGACGCTATCTCTGAGTTTGACGCTGGTCCATTTGAGAGTGGCCCACAATGCGGACGTGACGTTGTATGTCGTTGTGCGTCGGGATGTGGTGGGCACCGATGGGCCTGGTGCCGTCGCTTTGCGTCGTCGTCGTTGTCGGTAGCTGGGGTCTCGGCTCGGTGTCGGCAAGTACCCATCGATCTGGTCCTTGTACGGCATTGCTATCACGATGGCGTACGTGGCCACGAAGAGGCAGATGAGGCAGCCACAATGTCGTGATGCCGCTGCGCTGTGCTGGGGCTCGTGGGAACCGCTGGCATCTGGGTACTCATCATCAATGGGGGCGTTGTCGATGTCGGCCTGCCAGTGGCCAATGGCACTGGGGTTGGAGTCAGTCACGTTGTCACGGTGTACAGAGGTGTGGGGCGTGGTGCTGCCACCTGCGGTCTGGGGATGTCCAGGTCTAGCCAGTGCTGCAGCGGGGCTGAAGCCGCCACTGCACGGACTGGCATGAGCTGGCGATGCAGTGGTATGGCTTGTCGCGTCGGCGGCAGTGACGCCTTCAGCGTCGTTGAGCTGTGCGCAGGGGTCGGCCTGAGCCGAGTTGTTGGGCGGACTGCTGTGCGACGAGGTGTGCCCTAAGTGGGGTTCACTGTCGCGGTCACGCTGGGCCGTGTCGCCTGGTGGTGTTGTGCCGTCGCGATCCTGGGTTTCCATGTCGTCCTGGCTATCGTCCACGTGGACCGAGCCCAGGGATATGTTGCTGATATCGTCCGACGCGTGGAATGAGTCCAGGGGTGTGTCGCTGATGTCGCTGGCCGCGATGTGCTGAAGCAACCATGGTACGGGGTCGTCTGCGGCCTGACCACCCGTGGCGTTCTGGGCGAGGCCAGCTGGCGGTGGTGGGTTAGGCGGTTCCATCGGTGCCGCGGCGAGCTCTGCCTCCACAAGCGGCTGCATGTCTGTCGGGTGGTGCAGGATCGCATCGGCGAGGTACGCCAGGGCGTCTTGGTCGGGTGGGGGAAGGCCTCTTGGTAGTAAGGCGTGGGCCCGTGAGAGGTATGGCGGCAAAGGTGCCGTGAAAGCTTCTGGGCCGACAAGCTGGGCGCGAGCACCCTGGTATTCCAGAAGGAGGCCAAAGTAACGGGTGGGATACTCGCGGCTGCCTTGGATAAGAGTGAGGTTGCGGTTTGTGCGCTGTCTGTCGAGGCCCGCTCTATACCAGATGTCCTCGCACATGTCGAGCGCGGTGAGCTGGCGCAGGGCGTCGGTTGTGTCCTCAGAATCCTCCTGGAAGAGGTGATCGTACTGTGGCAGATGAAGCGTCGCCAGGATGTACGGGACGCAGTCCTCGAGCCATGCCCAGAACACGTCCTGGTGGTCCTCACCTGGTGCCCACGCCGCAGCACACGGTATGAGCCGGGCACGGATCATCATCAGGTGCCAGAAAGCAGGGTCCTCCTCGGGTTCGCCCCTAGCGCACAGGGGGGTGGTGAGACCCGTGGGGCAAAAGCGGGGCACGACAGCGGGGCTGAAGCCGCCACTGTGTGCCTGGCCTAAGGGGGAGAAGGGGGGAGGGGGGGAGGGGGAGAGGGGGAGAGGGGGAGAGAGGGGGAGAGGGGGAGGGGGGGAGATGGGGGAGAGGGGGAGAGGGGAGAGGGGGGGAGAGGGGGAGAGGGGGGAGAGGGGGAAAGGAGAGAGGGAGAGGGAGGAGGGAGAGAGGGAGAGAGGGAGAGAGGGAGAGAGAGAGAGAGAGAGAGAGAGAGAGAGAGAGAGAGAGAGAGCGGACAAGTAGGCGGACCAGGGTCCGTCCGCGAGGCGCACTGCGGTGCGACAACTCGCCAAGCACTATTAGCGGCGGTGCAGCCTTTAGATACGAGGGCGGGCAACAAAAAAACCCTCCCCCGGCGCAGTGCGACAGACGCTACAGACGGCGGACAGACGGTGAAGATCTCACCTGTCAGACCGCGTGAAGAAAGAGGCCCCAACAAGGAAGGCGACGTGCTGACACGTGGCTAGGCGGCTTGGCAGACCGCCAGTTGGGCGCTTGGCCGCAAAGCGGCGCGCAGGGACGGGGCACCCCCCGCCCCCACGCCCTGACACCGTGGACGCGGAGCCACGCGTACTCACGGGCAGGCAGAAAGGAGGAAATTAGCGCGGGGCACCAGGTGGAACGCCGCGGAGCGATGACAGCATAGCTTGGATAGGGAGTGACGGCACGGCACCATCGGACGAGGGCGTCAGCAGCTCGGCGAAGGCTCGCCCGGCGCTGTGGAGGCGCTGGAGCAGAGGGCCTTGACGGGCTTGAGCAGCGGCGAGGTCCGCGGCGAGAGCAGCACACCTCTGCTGAAGAGCGGCCATAGCCTGGGACAGCTCGGTTTCGCGGTCGGTGAGGGGCGGCTGCTCAGTGCCAGCGGCCGCGGGCCTCGCGGCAGGGACGAGGTCGGTGCGCCTCAGTGCCCTGCGGGGGGGCTGAAGCCGCCCCCGCGGGCTGGCGCTGGTGGGGGGACGGAGTGGTTGGCACGGTAGGACCAATCATGATGCCATGCGAGGGCTCTGAGGTCGGCCGCGTAGTAGGGTGGCGTCTCGATAGGGCGGCGTGGTCGGCAGCGTGGGGTGTCGGCGGAGCGTCGTCAATGCTGCCACTCAGTCCGAGGGGGTCAACCAGGTCATCGTCGGCGTCTTGACGGTGGGCGACATCATCATGTGGGTGCGATGTCGCTCTCGGAGACTGAGTCGCGGTAGGCGTCGAGAGGTTGCCCGACGGGGCAGGGTTGTCGCTGGCTGGGCCGTCGTCCAAGACGTCCAATCCCCCACCGAAGCCGAACGGGTCGTCCTCCTGTTCATCAGCGTCTTGGAGGTGAGCGACGTCATCATGTGGGTGCGGTGCCGCTCTCGGTGGCGGAGTCGAGGGCGTCGTGCGGATGCCCGACGGGGCAAGGTTGGCGCTGGCTGGCCCGTCGTCCAGGAAGTCTAGTCCCCCGCCGAAGCCGAACGGGTCGTCCTCCTGTTCGTCGTATATCGCCCGTTGGGCCTCGGCCCAGAGCTCGTCCGGGTTCTGCGGGATGTCTGGTCCAGCCGCGGGTGGTGCCTGGTCCGACAGCAGGGGGTTTGGTTCCATTTTGCTGAGTTCCGCAGCTGTAAACCCAGCCCTGCGGTGTGGGAGTGGGAGAGTGCGGTGTCTGCGCTCGTAGATAGCGACAGCGACCCCATGGAGCACGGTCGCTTGGCGATGTCGTGTTTTGGCAGCTTCGACAATGTCGTCTGGAAGGTTGTGAGTGCGTGCCGCCATTGTGGCAAGGGCGTCAGCCTGACGGTTGAACTCCTCCGCAATGGGCCCGATGAGCCCAAGGTCGATGCCCATGTCTCCCAGGTGGCTGGCGATTTTTTCGACGCGGAACATGTTGGGCTTGGCCGTAACACATCGGTGGATCTTTTCCCAGAGCTCCACGTGCGTGCCCTGCGGCGCTGGATGTCCGTCGATGATGCTTTGAAACCCATCGACAACCGCCTGGTTGTCCACGAAAACGTGCACGGGCCGTTCGGCACATGCCGTAAGGTGGACAATGGCGAGGGTCTCCGCAACCTGGGCGTTCTGCGTTAGGCCGTGAACGCGTGCACTGTAGTTCATGCGGTGGTCGATGCCGTAGTAGACGCCGTAGCCCGCTCGTGCTAGCAATGGGATGGCTTGATTGGTGCATGCACCGTCCGTGGCAGCGTAGACCCATGTCCAACCAGTGTCGTGGTCAAGGTAGGTGGTGTAGGTGTCCTGGGCTGAAGCCGCAGGATCTCCCTCAGGGGGGGCCGCGGTATGGGCTGTGGCAGCGGGTCCCTCGCGAGGTCGGCCTGAAGGTCGAGGAGGGCTGGGTCTTCGTCGAAGAGCCCGCAGTGTCTTGTGTGCGGCGGGAGACGGGCCCACTGGTCGTCACTGATGAGGGTGGTGAGAGGGAGTCTTTCTCGGGCCCAGCACTTGCAGTCGCGGACAGTGTGCTCCTGAGTTTCCTCTTCCTCGTCGCAGTATCGGCAGATGGGGCTGGGGTCAGCTGACGTGTTTGATCGGGATCGTCGCTGTTGGGTGTGGTCCCCGCCCGACAGGTAGTTCAGGAGGAGCGCCAGCTGCCAGGCAGTGCATTTGGCTGCTCCTTTAGTTCGGGCGAGCCACGTGCTGGCGAAGAGGTCGAGGCCCTGTCTGACAGAGGCAAGGTATCCAAGGTCGTGACGCCGTGGCTTGATCCTCCGCAGAAAGGCTCTGCGTTGTGAGGCCCGCAGCATGTGTAGGAAGGCGTTTTGGGGTAAGTTCAGCCAGCTGATCTGGCAGCCCCAGTCGTCGTACATGATGCCAAATGTGGGCCAGGTCCAACGAAGCTGCTGGAGCGACTGGACGAGTCGTCCGACAGGTCCTCCACCAAACAGGGTCTGGACGTGGTGTTGGAGGTCTCTGGCGAGCCCGCAGAGTGTAACGTCGCGGTTAACCTGTCGCCGCAGGCACAGGAATGCTTCACGCTGCGTGATGGCGTCGATCTCCAGGGCGTGTCCTGGGACGCACACGGCCATGAGAGTCCAGAACTCGACCCACTTGTTCCCCTTGGGGCGGATAGCCGCCTTGAGGGCGTGGTTGTAGGCAGTTTTGGCTGGGCCTGATGGTGCTTGAATGTCGGTGCCCGTGGTGCAGACGCTGGCAGCAAGGGAGCGGGCGTGCCGCGCCTTGATAAGCATCGGCGATGGGAGCTTGCCAATGCGCGGCAGGCGAATAGTCGCCCTCCGTACACGGGCGTCTGCGGTGGCCGTGAGGTTAAGCGCGGCTGGAGCCGGCGCTGCCTCGGCGTTGATGTAACTCCCGACGAGCTTGAAGGAATCGACCACACGTAAGGGCCGTTCCGCCAGAGTGAGCTGGGTAACGGCGGCGTGAAGCTCGTCGGTGAGCGCCCACCCTGCCACTTTACCAGGGTGAATGCGTTGACCTGAGAATCGATCAAACTTGGCGGTTTCGTCAAGAGATTTCTGCAGCTCAGACGCGGTGTGGGTAGTGGAGTTGCTGTCGTCAACAAAGGTAGTGCTGAGTGATCGAGGAACGTATCGATGCTGCCTCTTTGTCCACACGCACATGAGCAGCTTGATGTCGTCCAGGGACCACGAGCTTCCCTGGAGGTGACCGTTAGTCCTGGCCAAGTCCTTAGAGTACGCTCCGTTCATGCGGATGTAGCGTTTGTGGTGTCTGTAGAAATTTCGGCGGACAGTAACGATGTCTTGAGGGCACCCCGCGTGCAGCGCAAGGTTAAGGCAGATGTCCGTGATGAGGTAGTCGAAGCACTTCTGTCGGTCAAGGGCAGCTCCAGCTAAGGGGAGGAGTAAAGCCCTGGCGTGCTCGATGCGCAGGGCGAGAGAGGTGCTGACATCCCCAATGGTAGCTTTGGGAACAGCGCCAAAGCTCGTGGCGTGGGTCCATCCTTTCCGCCAGTCCGTGAGGCTACGGTAGGCTGGCGCTTCCCACGCGTACATCCAAACGGAAAGAACCGAGAGAAGTCGTTGGTCCGTCGGGAGTTCCCCTCGGCCTTTTCGGAGGCACGGGTTTGGCACGTGAAGGAGGGGTTCTGGGATGGTGCCAGTGCGTTGCATAGCACGTAAGACGCTGGCGAAGAGGCGAAGGATGTCGTCGGGTAACTCCTTAGCCTCCTTAGTTGTCCAGCCGTCAAGTCCCCCCGCGCGGCGCGGTGAACGGGTGCGAATGAAGTGGATGAGTTGGTCGTCGGTGAGGTGGAAAGGGGCTGCTGGTGATGGCGTAGGCAGCTCTTGTCGGTACTCGTCGTAGAAGTCAGCCCACGTCGGCATGGCTTCGGCGTCATGACCTGCACGAGCGCGATACCTGCCCAAGATGGGCTCCCAGGTGTCGACCATGAGCTTAAGCATGTCTTTGGTATTGGCAACAATGGCGTTGGCGGGGAGGTAGTCGGGAACCTGGGCAGGTGGTGGGTCACAAGTGTGGCCTTCGTCGTTGTCCGTGTCGAGCGAGCTACCGTCGCTGGGGCTGAAGCCGCCAGCTTCGGTGTCGGCATCACTATCATCCGTGCAAGCTTGGTCAGGTTTGAAGGCGGTGGTGTCGCAGTGGAGTTGTGTATCGTCGGGAGTGGTAGGCGTGCGGAGATACGCCGTGGGCGAGCAGTCGGCAGCCCGTGCGTATATGGCCGCCTTTCGCCCGCTTGGCTCGCGGACGCCCTCAGCCCAAATCTTGATGCGTTCAGCTTTGGCTTGGTTTGCACGTCGCGCCAGCTCTGAGTCAAGGTTTTGGATCAGACGGTCCAGGTGCTCTCCGTGTGGTGCTGGCTCGTCGGGGGTCCAGGCCTCGGGAAAGGCCAGGAGGACCGTGGGGCGCAGCTTGTGACAGAGAAGGCGGGCCGCGGTCCACGTGCAGTCGATGCGCTGCGCCAGGTACGGCGGGATGGCACGGCAGTCGATATGATGGTGCTGTCCGATGAAGCGAAGCTCACAAAGTTGCCGATGGAGCTTGCGAAGGCGGTTCATGTGAATCGTGGAAGCTCCGTAGGTGGGAAAGGCGCGGGGGACAGCGGGTCGCTCTTCGAACGTGGGTGTGAGCCCGTGCATGGTAGGGGGCTTCTTTTTTGGGTGGTCTGGCGGTGGAGGTGGCAGGTCGCGCAGCCGGGTGAGATGGCATTCATGGCTGGCCTCGTTTGCCAGGGCGAACATGCGTTCCACATCGTCGCGTGTGTCGGCTTGCTCCATGCGGTCCTGGTATCGCCCAGCGATGAGGGTCCCTAATGCCTGCAGTTCGTGGCCCTCATGAGCTCCATCGTTAGGGGGGTAAGGCGTGGGGGCTAGAAGGCGTCGGGCCGTATGGTCGAGGCGGCTAAGGTCGAGCGTGACCTGCAGGCCAACATGGGACTTCGCTGGCAAGTCACGCAGATAGCAGAAGTCGGTGACAAGGGATCGCGCCGCTTGGTTGGCGATAATGTAATCGATGCGCGAAGTGCGGGGGCACTTGGTGACGCGGTCCCAGTCAGGGATATTGCCATAAGTGTGCATGGTGTGGTCTGGTGTGCCTTCAGCGACGTTAAACCATCCGTGCTGCATCATGTGCAGCAGGTGTGGATTGTCGTCGATGTTCGTGTTGGCGTCCATGCAAATGAAATACGGGGCTGAGCCGACCCTCGCGGCGGCGCAGTCAGCGAGCCGAAACAAGTCGGCGCTGTCTCCTCCAGCGACCCCGTAGAGGCTCGCTA
This sequence comes from Prorocentrum cordatum, assembly GCA_963575745.1. Taxonomy (NCBI): domain Eukaryota; class Dinophyceae; order Prorocentrales; family Prorocentraceae; genus Prorocentrum; species Prorocentrum cordatum. The sequence continues at coordinate 356,198 of CAUYUJ010013647.1, read as the reverse complement.
TGTAGATCCCAGCGGGCCCGTGGTTGTTTCGTCGCCGCCTGCGGCGGTGCTGGGTGCAGAGCGGGAGGAAGGCCTCGTGCCATCTTTTCTTGGCCTTGAGGGTGGCGATACAGGACGCAGTGTCGTCGACGGTGGAGTCGACGATGGCGTCCTTAGAGAGGATGGCGACCCCTCCCGAGGCGCCAGTGTTGCCCACGACCGTGTGGTCTGTGCCGCCGTGGGCAGCTCTGCGCTGGGCTCGCGCCAGATCCAGGTCAGGTCCCAGACTGGCGTGGTATCCCCCGTGGTGTGGATTGGCGGCGTTGGTAGCGATGGCTTGTCTGGTCGGCTTGGCATGTCGGGTCTCCTGCAGTGCTATGACTGCGGCGTTGTGGTCGACACCAAGAGCGGTGATGGTTGGCCAGTTCGCTGGGAGACTAGTGATGTTGAGGCTGACGAGGTGGATGGAGCGACCTGGCCCGTCTCCGTCGGTGGAGCTGGGGTTGGCACGCCCCGCACGGTGGAGGGCAGCCTGGCCCTCACCCAGGTAGAAGGCTTGGCCACAGTAGGAGCTCATGGCGTCCCTGCAGATTGGCTTGAACGGGGCTGAAGCCGCCGTCAGGCCCGAAGTATAGGCGAGGCATGGTCGGCACTGCGCCAGGGGGGGTTCATAAACATCAGCAAAACTGCCTCGAAAAATCCTCCTCACTCCTGTACCGTGGGGGACGAGGGGAGGAGAGGTGAGACGGCAGCAGAGGGAGAGGGAGGCGACTCCTCGATCCGTCCTGCCGAACACAAGAGCAAAAGCAAACCAGCGGCGGCGGCTCGGCGTGGCAGCGGCGCAACGCGCGCGCATATACTGCGCACGCGACACCGCTGGTCCGTCCTGCGGCGGCGCGCCCGCCCCGTCAGTACCGTGATGAGCAGCATCAGGTGGAACAGCTCGAGCAGCGCGGTCGGTGGCCTGGCGCTGAGCCTCGTCCATGCCCGCTGCCGTGAGGCACGCGTTGCGGACAGGGCTGACTCCACGCGGGGCCGCCGCTGCCGCGGCAGCGGCTGAGGTGGCGGGGGCGCCGCCACGACTCTGTGGAGAGAGCGGTGAGCCGCCGCCGAAACCCGCCGCGAGGTCCTTGACGCGGTTCTTGTTCTTGAACGGGTCGAAGGTCGGCGCCTCGTCGATGGGGGCGATCACGCGGGTGGGCGGCGGCAGCTCCTGGTCCGTGGACGGCGTCGGCTCGAGGTCGACCTGGCCAGGTTCGATGGCGCTGGCACCGAAGCGTGGCACCACTTCGGGGGCTTGGCCATCAGCCTGAGTCTCGCGAGGCGGCGAGCTCGTGGAGCTCCCAGGGGCCTTGCGCGAGCTGTGGCGGCTGCAGGACCTGCTGCGCGGGACGCGCCCGCCCGTGTGGCGGTCGCGTGGCGAGGTCGCCTGGGCGTTTGCGCGCGCAGAGTCCGCCCTGCTCGGGGAGCGGATCGGCGCCGCGCAGGGTGTTGGGCTGGGCTGGCGGGAGCCGCCTGTGCCGCCCGCCGCCGAGGCTGCAGCCTGGTCAGGGTCGACAGCGTCAGGGCGGGGGCTGACGTGATGGGCACTTCCCTCGCTGTGCCGCGGGGAGGCGCTGTGGTGCGCCTGGGTGTACGTGAGGACGAGCGGGACGAGCGGCTGCCTCTCGCGCTCAGGTGGGGCAGGTTTTGCCTGGGCAGGGCGCAGCGCTGCGGCCACGTTTGGCGGGGGCGTGTGTTGGCGCGGTTGCCAAGCACGCACGTTCGCATCACGCCATCCTTCAGGGCGCCCTGTCCTGCCACGGCTTGGTGCAGCCCCCTGGGCTGAAGCCGCAGGGGTTACCACTGCGGGCTGGTTGCTGGGGGTGCTGTCATGGCGGCCTGGGTAATGGCCCCAGGCACGCGTGGACCCTGGCACGGGCGAAGTGGCCCGTGGGGGGGCCTGCACGAGTGCACGCGGGTAGCCGATGACCGCTGGGTGCACCCTGGCGTGAGGGGCATGGCCGTAGCTGGAGGCGGCTGCTCCAACCGCCGCGGGCCTGGCGCCAATGGGGCCGCGGTGATAGGCGGCACCCCCGCCGTACACCGTGCTGCCGCCTGTCGGGACGCGCGCGGGGGAGCGGTAGCGTGGCGTGCTCGGCTGACCTGCGTCGCGTTGGTCGCGCTGCTGAATGCGCTGCTGGTGCTGTTGATAGCGCTGCTGGTCGGCTCTCGAGAGCGGGCGGGTGTCGGGGAGGATGGTGGGCACGTCGGGCCGCCGCCAGCCCTGATAGACGTGCTCGAAGGCGTGGTCTGGGTAGGTCTCCCCGACGGGTGAGTATCGCCGCACATGCTCCATGTAGTCAATGTTCTGCGGCTCGGGGAGCACCGTGATGTTTACAGCTCGCTGGTGCGCTGGTCCATAGAGACAGAAACTACCACGGTTGCTGCGGTCGTGGTTCAGCTCAGCTTCGGTCGTGGCACGGCTCACCATGGCGTCGCAGAGGCGCATGTCATAGTCGAGAGCTTGAGGCCCAGGGCCGCCCTCGGCGTCCCAGTACAGTACCACATCTCGCCAGCGGGTGCGGGTAGTGTGGATGCGCTCGGCGATAGACTCGCAGACGGTCCTGACTGTGACACGATCCCTGTACATGTTGGTGATGGCTAGGGAGTAAGGTCGGCGGACCGTCTTGTTGAAGGTGAAGTCTTCCTTGAGGGCCTGGTGGGGGCCGAAGAGCACGTAACCTTCCCTCCAGAGCGGTTGGTCGGGGGACGGTTCTTCAGGCATCCCCGTTCCTGTGAACCCAGGTGGCCGCCTCGTGCCGTCAGGCAGTCCCTGCCTGGGGACGCGCCGCGGCCTCGGTGGAAGATACCATTGACCCTGGTAACCTGCTTGGCCTGGTTGTGGAGGCTCCCCCCCGGGGCCTGAAGGCGCTCGGGGGGGTTCCTTGAGGTCGTGGTGGGCTGGCGCGTTGCCGTATTGGCGGGCAAGGATGTGCGGAGGCATCCCTGTGGCACGGACGTCGAACAGGCTGTGCGGACTAGGCGGATGGGGGCACCTGCTGGACAGGCAGCATGTGTCGGAGTCCCTGTTGTCGGTGCTGTATGCACACGTCCAGCTGTTGCAAGAGTAGTCCGTGGACCAGTCCATAAGTGCACGTAGTCCGCTGAGGGCGCAGTCTGGGCACGTTGGTTGGCCCGAGGTGCCGAGCTGCGTGTTGCGGCGGGCCGCACAGTACTGACAGCATTGGAATCGGCACTGTAGGCATGACCAGCGTCCTGGTAGGGGCGGGAGCGCTTGCTCGTTTGTGCCTGGGTCGTCTGGGTGGGGTCGGGGTCGATCCCACAAGGGCCAGACGTCGGCAAACCAGGACTGGCCTGTAGTGCGGACGACCTCGGCGGGGAGGCGAGCGTCGTCGGCATGGCGCTCGATCCACTGGGGCCCCATGTCCGCTGGTACCATGACCGTGCGCCAAGTGTCGTCCGCCTTGACGTGGACTTGGGTCGGTGCCCAGAGCTTGGTAGTGGTATCGCCATGGTCGTGGTGGAGGATGACCCAGCCGTCGCGACCCGCCACCGCAGGGTCGATAACGCGATGGCCCATGACGGTCGTCCCCCACGGTAAGTAGGCGCCGTCGTGGTGATCGCCAGGGTCAAGCCAGACCTCGATGCCGGGGGCATTGACACGGGCCCGCACATCGCGGACGTGGAAGGCGAGGACGTGGTAGGCGGTCGGCTCCTCTTCCGTCTCGATGTGCTCCCACGTCTCGATGTCGCTGTTGTCCGAGGTGGAGTTTCCGCCACTCTGCCGTGACGAACGGGAGGGGGATCGCCGTGGGCGGGCATGGCCTCGGGCGAGGGCGGCGGCCGCGCTGATGAGGGAAGGCGTACGGCGGTCGTCGGCTCCTGATGTCGTCGATGAGCGGTCTGGACTGTGTGCCAGGGCGGCCTGACTGGTAAGTGCGCGGTGGGCCAGACGCGGCCCCAGGGCTGGAGCCGCTGGGGCGCGACTCACGTGCGTCGGGATGCCCCCGCACGGGGACGGCTTGCAAGCCAGTGTACACCAGGTCGATCAGTGGCTGCGGGTCCAGCTGGAGCTTGCGAAGCGAGACGCGTGGACGGGGCTGGTTTGGGTCGGCCCTGGTGGCTGCTTCAGTGTCGTATTGCTGTTTGGCCCATGCTCGCGCTGCCTCTGGCGAGTATAGTGCCTGCGGCGGTGGCCACGCTGCCGCGATGTCCAGCCTGCGCCGAGTGCTAGCTTCCTGGTCTTGGGCTTCAGCCGCCTCACGGAGATCTGGATGATCGTAGCCAGCGATGTGGAGGGCGTGCGCACAGTCGCCCATGCCATAGGCTTGTGGTAGGGCACGGCACCTGGAGGCAGCTTCCGTGGGGGCACACCAGTCCATGCGGATGGGGAGGCCCAGGACCCGAGGGTAGATGAGGCGCGCTCCATGGGCCTCCCCTTTCACGAAGTTGTGCCAGTTCTCACCGCGCGGTGGTTGGGTGGCCTCGCACATCCAGAGCGCGATGGGTCCCCACGCGAGGGTGTCGTCTTCGAGGCTGTAGGGCGGGTGGGGCGGCACTGCGTACCACGCGGCCAGCGACGGGTGCACACTCACGTACGTGCGGCCAACATTTGTGCCAGTTCGACCCTTCGCTTCACGGCGGGGGCCTGGCAGGAGGTGCCCTCCGTTGACAGCGAGACGGGCCGCAAGGTCGCCGCGGGTCCCATGCCAGAAGACAGTGGGCGCGTCGGTGGTGGGTTTACGGAGGTCCCACGTGAGGTAGGGGAAGATCGTCTCGCCTGAGTTCCCGCCCGAGTCTTCGAGCACCCAAGTGAGGCGGTTCGGGGGCCTCTGCATGATGTCAGTCCACGGCCCCAGCGCTTGGAGTGTTAGATCATGGGTGAATCGAGGATGGTCGTGGAGTCGCAGAGCGTCTTTGATGTCCTCTGTAGACACGCCACTGTTACCAAGCGCAAAGCCGTTTTGGTACAGGGCGTTGAGGATGCTCGTCGGCGGCACGGGGACCGCTGGGTCGCGCTGGATAATGTTGCGTAAGTTGCGCGTCGGTGGCTTGAGGGCTAGGTGGGGCGTACCAGGGCCTGAAGGCGCCTGGGGCCTGGCGGGTGATGCATAGCGTGCTCGACGACGTGGTGGTTGGGTGTCCGTGTGGGAAGAGGAACCACGAGCATCTGCATGTCGGAAGATGGACCACGGGCTGTCGCGGGTGCGCTCACGTGGTTCCCTTGCCTCGGCGTCGCTGGCGTGGGCTGCGGCGTCTTCGTGAGTCGGTGGGTTACCATAGGCTGCGCCGCTCGTGGGGCCATCTCGCAGGGACGGGCTAGTCGATCGTGGTGTGACAGACGAGGCTCGCGATACCACGGCAGTGACTTCGACAATGGCGGCGGTGGTGGCGGTGGTGACATCGGCGACTGCGGCGGCAACTGCAGCGGCGTAGTGCTCCTGTAGCAGCGGATGTCGAAGTGAGTGCACGTGCTGGCTATCGGGTTCGTCGGGGAGCGTGCGCGGCATTGTGTATGTGGCCTCATCGCGCGGCCACCTGCTCGGTTGGCAACAGCGGAGGCACCACTGGGCTGTGGATGAGTCCAGGGCCCGCGCACAGATGCGGGCTCCTACGTGTCCAACGGCTCCTTGAGCGAGGAGTTTGGCGCCGACCAGTAGAAGACCGCACACCACTCCACCAGTGGCAATAGCTCCAAGTTTGCCGCTGGCCCATTTCAGGACACCCCCGAGGCCAAACCCGACAGCGCTGGCTCCGCCCGAGACGATATCTCTGAGTTTGGCGCTGGTCCACTTGAGAATACCCCACAATGCGGGCGTGACGTTGTATGCCGTTGTGCGACGGAGTGTAGTGGGCACAGGTGGGCCTGGTGCCGCCGCTTCACGTCGTCGTCGTTGCCGGTAGCTGGGGTCTCGGCTCGGTGTCGGCAAGTACCCGTCGATCTGGTCCTTGTACGGCATGGCTATCACGATGGCGTACGTGGCCACGAAGAGGCAAATGAGACAGCCACAGTGTCGTGAGGCCGCTGCGCTGTGCTGGGCCTCGTAGGAGCCGCTGGCGTCTGGGTTCGCGTCGTCGATGGGGTCGTTGTCGATGTCAGCCTGCCAGTGGTCAACGGCGCTGGGATTGGAGTCAGTCACGTTAGCACGGCAGACAAGGGTGCGGGGCGTGGTACTGCCGCCTGCGGTCTGAAGACGTCCAGGTCCAGCCAATGCTGCAGCGGGGCTGAAGCCGCCACTGCGCGGGCTGGTTAGAGCAGGCGATGCAGTGGGATGGCTTGTCGCGTCGGCGGCAGTGGCGCCTTCAGCGTCGTTGAACTGTGCGCTGGGAGTGGCCTGGGCAGAGTTGTTTGGCGGACTGCTGTGCGACGGGGGGCGCCCTATGTAGGATTCGCTATCACGGTCACGCTGGGCTGTGTCACCTGGCGGTGCCGTGCCGTTGCGATCCTGGGTTTCCATGTCGTCTTGGCTATCGTCCGACGCGTGGAACGAGTCCAGGGATATGTTGCTGATGTCGCTGGCCGCAATGTGCTGGAGCAGAAGCGGTTCGGCGTCGGCCGCGGGCTGGTCGCACGTGGCGTGCTGGGCGAGGGGGCCAGCTGGCGGTGGTAGGTTTAGCGGTTCCATCGGTGCCGCGGCGAGCTCCGCCTCGACAAGCGGCTGCATGTCTGGCGGGTGGTGCAGGATCGCATCCGCGAGGTACGCCAGGGCGTCTTGGTCAGGTGGAGGGAGGCCTCTTGGCAGCAAGGCGTGGGCCCGTGAGAGGTATGGCGGCAATGGTGCCGTGAAAGCCTCAGGGCCGACGAGCTGAGCACGAGCGCCCTGGTATTCCAGAAGGAGGCCAAAGTAGCGGGTGGGGTACTCGCGGCTGCTCTGGATACGAGTGAGGTTGCGGTTGGTGCGCTGTCTGTCGGGGCCTGCTCTATGCCAGATGTCCTCGCACATGTCGATCGCGGTGCGCTGGCGCAGGGCGTCGTTTTTCTCCTCGGAGTCCTCCTGGAAAAAGTGGTCGTACTGTGGCAGATGGAGCGTCGCCAGGATGTACGGGACGCAGTCCTCGAGCCATGCCCAGAACACGTCCTGGTGGTCCTCACCTGGTGCCCACGCCGCAGCGCACGGTATGAGCCGAGCTCGGATCATCATCAGGTGCCAGAAAGCGGGGTCCTCCTCGGGTTCGCCCCTGGCGCACAGAGGGGTAGTGAGACCCGTGGGGCTATAGCGGGGCACGACAGCGGGGCTGAAGCCGCCACTGCGTGCCTGGCTTTTGTCAGCGGCCCCGTCAAGGATGTGCTGCACGACGGTCGAGGCCACGCTGGGGGTGGACTGCGATGCATGTGTCGTAGTTGTCGAGGGCGTGCATGCGCTCGCGATGGCGCCCAGCGATCCGTTGCCGCACGGACCCGCGGCGGCGGTGCTGTTCACGATCGGGTCCAAAATGGTGCAGTGATCGTACTTGTAGATGCTGTCATCGTAAAGGTAGAAGAAAGTCCCACGTTCAGCGTGTCGCAGGAAAACCTCTCCTCCATGCTGGGGCGCACCGCCTGAAGACGGGTGTGCTCCAGCGAGCGAGGGGAGGGCCAGGCTGCAGGCAAGGCGCCACATGATGGCGAGGCCTGGCGGGCGGCGCGAGCTATGAGCCAAAAGCTGCATGTCAGCGCACATCCTCAAATACCCCTGAATGCTCATGTACATTGCAACAATCACGCCCCCTGCAAGACTGAGGGTGTCCCTACACCAGATAGCTTGCGCGTGCTGCTGCCAAAACAGACATGAGGTGACAAGAAAGAGATACGACGCGAAGAGGGAAGAGATGCCTCTGAAGGCGCTTCCTCGGAGGGCTGAGGCGGGCTCTCTGAGGCACCTTCAATAGGGTTCCTGGGTGGCCCGACCCTTGTCTTTGCCTTTGTCAGCCCCTGGGGGCCCCGTCCCTGGGGTGACCTGGCCTGGCTGGTCGATCCAACCGCAGACAGCCACGGGTTCAGCCACCGCTGCAGCTTCCTCCTTCTTAGTTTCCAGAGTGGCCACTTGTGGCAGGTGGATGGTGCCCCCCGTGAGGTGCCCGAGGAGGGCCTGGATGTCGCCGCGCAGTGCAGCGGCGTCGGCGGTTGCCGTCTGTTGCTGGGTGACGACGGTGGCAAGCCCTCGTTCCAACCCTGAGACGTGCTCCGTGAGTGTGGCCTGGGCGGAGAGAACGCCCGCAAGCTGGACCTGCATGTTATCCACCGTGTTGGCTAGCAGCTCGTGCTGCTGTTCCATGTGCTGGATGCGGGTCGTGGCAGCAACTGGCGGTTTAGAGGCCGATGCGAAGCGTTCGCCGAAGGTGTTGAGTTCGTGGGGGGCTACGCTGTATTCATCGCCTGATGAGAGGATCTCGACGTCGTCGGCGTCGCCTGGTACTTCGGCGGCTGTGGCAGCGTCGCCTTCGGTGTGGCCCCCACCTTCTGCCGCCACCGTGCCAAGCCGAGAGTCATGACCACCTGATCCTGGGGCGGCCGTCTGTTCAGCGGCTCCGTCCGTGCCGTGCGGGGGTGCAGAGGAGCTGCGGCCTGGGGCGCAGTGTGACTTTGCGTGCGGCGTGGCGTCACGTTTCCCGCTGGAGGATCGGTGGCGCTTGGCTGAAGGCTCCTCCTTGGGGATCGGGAGCGGTGCGACGCCCTTGCCTTTGGGCGTGGCAGTCATGAGGTCGTGGAGGTAGGGGCTCTGGGCCGCTTTGGTGAGGAGTGTGCCGGTGGCGGGGCTAAAGCCGCCACCACGGGCTGGCGGCGTCACAGGCTCTGTGATGGTGGTAGGCGTGACGATGGTAACGTTGTCCCGCTTCGGCACCACCTCAGCCAGCGGTGCCTCGGTGATGCTCCATGGGATGGGGCACCCCGCGACCTGTACCGTATATGTGCGTGGGGGACAATGGGCGCGCACTAAGGCAAACTGGGCCGCAGTGGCTGGGTCCCAGGCGGTGTGGTAGACCTCACAGTCCCATTTAACGGACGGGCCCGTGAGAGTCTTGGCGAGCTGGGTCAGCGTGGCGTGGCGTGCCGCAATGCCAGTGATGCGGTAGCGCGTCTTGGCGAGGGTGGCCTCGCAGCCGCGGATGCTGACGGCAGCAGCCTTGGCGGCGTCTGACCCCCGTGGAACACGGATCCCCAGTAAGCCTGACTTGCCGTGCCTGACGACTCCCAGGGCCTTGAACTCCACCGACTTCTGGAACGCATCTGCCATCGTGATGGGCTGGTCCTCAGGGAACCACACGGTCTGATACTTGTCTGCGGTGGGCTCGTCTGCACCTACGTTGCTGAGGTCGTAGGTGGCACCGAGTTGCCCTGATCCCGCCAAGACCTTGTCGACCGCTTGGAGACTGACGCCGAAGGTGGCAGCCAGGGACCTCTTTCCGACGCCCGATCCAAACCTGCCTAGGCTTTTGCAGGGTTCGAGGATGGTGACGGCTTTAAAGTTGCCGTGGAAGAGGGCCTTGAAGGTGTCCTGGAGCTGACTATCGAGCTCCTGGCGACGAGCGTCTTTCTTGGACTCCCTGTGCTTTTGGTTTTGGCGCGCCTTGTCCTGTGGAGCGGAGTCCCCACGGAAAGGGCCCTTGGTGCGTGGACCACCGTTCACGGGGGCACCTCCCGAGAACTGGTCCTCGAAGGCCTGATGCATGGAGGGGACTGCGGCAATGGCCTCGGTTTCATGTATGGTCGCCCGAATCCAGCATACGTGGTCGGCAGGGTCGATGGTGGCGACGGCTACTTTTCCGTGCAGGCGACCTCCTTGGTGCCCAGCTGGTACACGGTCACGGGGACGTGCGTGTGGACCACTTTGGGCGCCTTGGGGTGACGCTTCAGGACAGGGACGGCGAGCTCGGTACCGACGTAGTTGTCGTTTTTTGGGCCCATGACAGCAATCGCAAGCTGACCCGTGGTTCGCTTGCCCTGCTCGAGGTGGTGTTGCAGCAGCCGTTCACCGCTCTCGTAGTCGTGGAGACTGATACTGGGCTTGTACGTCTTGCCGTCGTCAGGAGATGTGGGTTCGGCGAGGACAGGGACCTTCCAAAAGGCCGGGTCCAAGGCGATGAATTGGGTGTCCGCAGCCTGAAGACGTGCGGAACCCGCTGGTAGGTGTGATGTGTCACCGCCAATGCGCTTAGGCTTACTGCGCTGGTGATGATCGAGCGTGTAGCTGATCTGGTTGGCGGCGCACATGCGGATCAGGGCGCTGCCAAGCTTCTTCGTGTTGGACTTGTGCATGTCGTACGTCGCCTGGAGCTCGTCCGCGTTCAGTTCGGCAAGCCCGTTGCATGCGGCCGTGGGGCGGTCAGACCCCGCTTGCTTGAACGCTGCGATGCAGTCCTGCTTGCGTTGGAGGAGAGACCCTTCAGCAGCAGGACGGGAACTCGGGGGCTGCTTGGAAGAGCGACGGCGCTCCGGCTTCTTGGGGGCCATTGCTGCGGGCGCTCTGGTGAGGAGAGGTGACGCGAATCAGTAGGGTCCTGCTGGGACCCCTCCGGTCTCGCGAGGCCTGGGAGTCTGACTCCGAGGCGGGGCGCTTCGCGTCGCGGCTGCGGTCTGAGTGCTGGGCACTCTCGAGCCGAGACTAGAGAGAGAGAGAGAGAGAGAGAGAGAGAGAGAGAGAGAGAGAGAGAGAGAGAGAGAGAGAGAGAGAGAGAGAGAGAAAGAGAGAAGAGAGAAGAGAGAGAGAGAGAGAGAGAGAGAAGAGAGAGAGAGAGAGAGAGAGAGAGAGAGAGAGAGAGAGAGAGAGAGAGAGAGAGAGAGAGAGAGAGAGAGAGAGAGAGAGAGGGAGGACTGGCCAGACCACCAGGGTCATGATAGGGGCGTCTCGTCTGGCCAGCACCGTCGCCCTCGTTGGATCGTCGCGAGCCGCCTCTTCCCCCACCCTATCCCGCCCGCCCTGCTTCCCCGCCCCCCCCCCCCCCCCTTCCTACCCTGCCCCTCTTCCCCCTCGTCCGACGCCCTTCCTCCTCCAGGGGGCCCTGTCAGGAGTTGTTTCAATTAAACTTGCCCACGGGCCCCGTGCCCACCGCCCCCCCCCTGCTCCCGCCTCTGTTCCTGGATTCCAGGCCGTCGATCTTCGACCGCTTTCCTGAATCCGGATTGCAACGTCGACGCTCGCAAACGTCGTGCTCTGAGAGCGCAGCCCGCAAATTGCCAGCGTCTGCGCCTGAAGTCTTTCGGTGCATCTCCACATGAGCGCGTGTCCCGAGGCAGACCCCACCCGAATCTCCAGGGCGCAATCGGAACATCTTGCATTGAGGCGCAGTGGCCTTGGGCGTCTAGTTACCCCCCCCCCCTTTGATACCCTCAGAGGCACGCGGTAGCGGTGGAGGAGGGGGCGAGGACGGTGGTGGTAAGGATGATGATGACGGTGGCGATGCTGGTCTCTGCTGCGCGCTGCCAGTCGCCCTGGCCATCGAAAACAATCGAAGCGTCAACGCCGCGGCGACCACCATCCCACGGTGGGCGCGTGGCGAATCGACTGTGAGACGAAAGATGCACCCAAGGATATTGCATCAGCGATGCACGGCGCGCATTAACTACCGACATTGAGCGATGCTGGTGATAGCGTCGAGACAGAATTGGAGCACGCACGCTAATCGACGAATTCAGGGCCAACGAATGCACAGCGCATGCTTACCTATCGAGTGCAGCGCCGATCATTGCAATGGCTACGCTTAACGATGCAGCCTTATTCTTGCGTCCTCGTTCGGCCACGCGCGCCATCCACCCTTGCTCTCGCTGGCGAAGATCCTGCCACTGCGGTGGCACACGGACTCACCTGGAGCTGGGCGCTTCGGCATCATGGCTGGCATGCCAAGGTCGCCAAATGTGGCTTTCTTGGCCGCGTGGGCGGTCGTCGGAGCTGCAGCTGCAGGCCTCCTGCGAGCGGGCGTCACACCGCCCTTCCTCGGCTCGCCCTTCGGCCCCGTGGACGCGGATGGACCATCACCGTCAGCAGCAGACGGCTCCTCAATCGCGGCGTCAAGTTTCTTCTGCTTCGCCTTCTCGACGAGGAGCTCGTGTTGCCTCTCCATGGCTTTGATCCTGTCTAACTCGGTGAAGCCGTCTGGGCCGATATGCTCAGGGGCGGGCGCCTTGGCGTTCCCGACGCCGAAGTCAGCGATAGCTGATGCAGACGCAGTTGCAGCACTCACCAACGTTGGCGCGGCTGCCTGGACTGGCACAAGACTGGTGCACGGCTGGGGTGCTATCGGCGTAACCGCCACAGGTTGCTGAACGATCTGGGCACCGTCGAAGCGCGGCGGGGAGTCGGCATCGCACGCAGGAACAACAGCAGAATAAACACCGCTGCCGCTCGACCCCTGGCTGTCCTGATGATGCACACGTGGTGCGTGCAGAGACATGTGCTGGTGCTGGCTCTGCTGCGCCGTGGCCAATTGCGATGCCAACGTCGGCGGCTCGTCCAGCTCCTCGACGACCACGCTGGCGTTGATCTTCGCCGTCCCGCCTGAGCCAAGCTGCCCTCCCCTCAGCATCTGCGATACCAGCAACAGTGCTTGTTCTTGGGATATGCCGCATGCGCCCGCGGCTGACAGAAACCCAGCGACGTCCAGCGGTTGCAATCCCGGCGGCTGGTGTACACCTCCAACGCATGCTGGTGGAGCACGCCTCGACGCTGGCACCAAAGCCGTGGAAGGCTGCTTGAGCTCGCCGCGCACATTCTTGTTCACGTCCCTGCACGACGCGGGTTTGCGCGCGGTCACGAACGTGTCGTCCGCCATATGCACAGGTTGGTCGTCTGCCTCTGGGTAGAGCGCCTACCGAATGGCAACGGGAAGAGCATCTGGCGATCCTGGCCACACTCTGATCACTGGCAGGTCTGGCTGACTTGCTGCGCTGATCCCTGAACTCTGCCATGAATGAATGCACCGCGTTGTACAAATCGACAGCTGATATCGAACCATCCCAGACAGCACTCGCCACTGCAGCTGCGCAATCTGCAGCGGCTGGGCCTGCAAGTTTGTAGAAGCCGCCCATGGACAAACGGTCGGCAAGGATCTTCCGCTTCGACGCGTCCGTGAACGGAACGTCCTTCTGAGACAGGGCAAGCCAATCCTTCGCAGTCAAGCAATTCATGATGCTGCCCTTCTCGGCGAACTTCTGGCACGCAGTCGGTCCGAGGGCTGGTTCCACCCTCGAGCGGAGAAGCTTGGCTTCCAGGGCGCTGGAGATTGTTGATTGGTACTGCTGGCCGAACTCGGCCACGGGGCATGCTGGGCACTCGAGGGCGTGCCCGCAGTCCCCAGGGGCCGCCGCCTCGGGCGCAGACCACCGGCCGGGCTGCCGGTGAGGCCCCCGACGAAGGCAGCGATCGCGGCGGCGGGGGCGCGGAGGTCGCCGGCCCCCCCATCCAAAGCCAGAAAAGCTGCGGAGCTCTACGATTACTATCGTGATAATGTGCAGGCACTAACAATCATCATCAGCGTCAGCATCAGAGCATCAGGAAATCAGAGCATCACAGCATCAGAGCATCAGAGCATCAGAGCATCAGAGCATCATCATCATCATCATCATCATCATCACCATGATCATGATCATGATCATGATCATGATCATCATCATCACCACCAGCATCAGTATCATTATCATCATCATCATCATCATCATCATCATCATCATCATCATCATCATCATCATCATCATCATCATAATCAGCATCAGCATCAGCATCAGCATCAGCATCATCATCGTCATCATCGCCATCGCCATCGCCATCGCCATCGCCATCGTCATCATCATCATCATCATCACCACCAGCATCAGTATCATTATCATCATCATCATCATCATCATCATCATCATCATCATGATCATCATCAGCATCATCAGCATCAGCATCAGCATCAGCATCAGCATCAGCATCAGCATCAGCATCATCACCATCATCATCATCATCATCATCATCATCATCATCATCATCATCATCATCATCATCATCATCATCATCATCATCATCATCATCATCATCGTAATCCTCCTCCTCCTCCTCCTCCTCCTCCTCATGCCCATTGCCATGCTCAGGTATCGAACGGCGCGTCGGCCACACCCCTGGCGCAAATAGACTCCAAGAGGCCCAGCCGAGGCTCCATCAAGAGGCTCCGACCGCCAAGACGACGAACCCGGATCGCCCCAAAGACCAGCCGCCCAGGACGGGCCGACAGGGCCCCGAGAGAGCCTCAAGATGGCTGAAGACGGCCTGCAGGTATGAGGAAAATCCTGGAAGCCTCTCGCG
>CAUYUJ010013647.1:331958-336958 GCA_963575745.1 Prorocentrum cordatum | reverse complement strand
GGCTGCGTCGCGGCTGGCAGCGCCGTGGCGGACCTGATACGGGCGCGCGGACTCGCGCCCCAACGCGCGGAACAGCGTGCGAAACTTCCGCCCGAACTCGTGGGCGATCATGCTCCGCGCCTGACCTTAGGGGGCCAGCGGCGTCCTTGAGCTGCTGCAAGCGACGTCCGATGGTCAACGACATGCGCGTCGCGAGGGTGACGCTCTCGTCGCATTGGCCGGCCTTGCTCCGCAACGGCTGCTTCTCGGGGCGGGGCGGGAGCGCCCGAGCTTTCCGCCGCCTGCAGCGCCCGACCGCCCAGGCGCACCGGCGGCGCGAGAGAAGCCCCCGCCAGCTGCAGGAGGTCTCTCGGGAGGCGCAAGTAGGCGCCCCAGCTCAAGCACAACGCGATCGCCATGTCCAGCCGCCCCCAATGGACGGCCAACCCCGCAACGGCGACCACCATCGGCTTGGGACGAGGGGCCCGCGTCTGCCCGTGGCCCAAGGGGCGGTGCCCCTTCATGGCGGCGAGGGCAATTGTCGCCAATCCCCGCCATCGGGAGGAAGTGCCGGAGGGCGGCGCGCAGCTTGTCGGCGCGGTCATGGTTGTAGCCCGCGAAGAACAGCGCATCGAGGTAGGGGGCCGCCATGGTGTTCGCCTGCTCGACTGCATGGGGGTTCACCCCCCGCTCCTGGCACCACTGGCGGAACTCGCCCCACTCGCGCTGGCAGCTCCTCCTGGCGCGGTGCCCAGCCTTCTCGAACTGCAACGCCGTGAGGCCCAACTGCTGCGCCGGCTCCTTCTTGAAGCCATGAACCCGCTGCCGGTGAGCTGCCCAGGCCTGCAGCTTCGCCGCCGCCAACGCCCGCGATGTCGATGGCGCCTTCGCTGCTGCTCGACGAAGAGGACGAGGTACTGTCACTCGACCTTCTGGCCGTCTTCGACCTTGGCGTGCCACTGATGCAGCGAGGCTGCCAGCGCATGGCATGGGCCGCACCGCCTGGGCGAAGGTCGTCGACCAGGAGGTCGCCGAGCCCGCGCAAGCCCGCCGCGGAGCTGTTGGCCCGGCCCAGGAGGAGGACCTCGTCAACTTGGGCCCGCAGGGCCTCGGCGGCCCTCCATTGCTTGAAGGCATCATAGTAGCGCGTGCCGAGGGTCGCCTCGCGGATCAGATACTTGAGCCAATGCCACGCGAGACGGAGCGCCCCCTGGCTGCCACTCCGAGGGATTCCGAAGATCAATGAAAGTAGACCCTGAGGATATTGACAGGGCTGCGAGCAGACGAAGCTGACGGTTGACTGCGACTAACCCTGACCTGCCTTTTCCCATGGCCAAGAGAAGGCCCAAGTTGTCGATCAGCACGAGGTGGCGCCGATGATAGCGCCCGAGTGCGCGCGAGCGATGCCGGGCCCCCATTAGAGCCGCACTGGCCTCGAGGGTCATGATGTCCTCTGGCCGTCTGAAGCGCCCGCTGAAGAGAACCTTCCACGCCCGCTTGTCGCCGACCAGCTCCTCGGGCACTGAGTTGAAGTCAGCGGTGCCGCGGCGGCGGCCGACCGCTGCCTGCGGGGGAGCGTCGGGGGCCTCGAAAGCGGGCGCGAGGCTGGCCAGCTGGTCAACCAGGTCGCCCGAGCCTGGGGTTCGAGGCACTCGAGGGGCCTGAAGCCCAGGCGCCGATGCCCGTGTCGAGATAGCCGAGCTGACGCCGTACCTCAACCGCCCGCTCTGGGCCGCGGCGAGCTCCGCTGCCTCTAGGCCCCTCTCGAGCCCCGCGGCTCCAAAGCCCCCCGTGGCCCAGAAGACCTGCGCCAGAAGCGTCGGAAGCAATCGCCACTGGGTCGCCCAGGCGCCGGCAACTCGCGAAAGCGGGGGGGGGGGGGCGGCGGCCTGCCTGATCTCCGCCCCCACCTCCGCCCGCAGCCGTCGCTCGACACCTCCCGCCTTCCGCGCTGAGATGCAGGACTGATGCGAGAGACTCAACGGGCAACGGCGCGCCAGAGCACGCCAAGTAAAATGGCCCGATGGACGCGACAGCTCGTCGCCAGTAGCCCAGCCGCGGTCGGCGACCCAGAGTAGGGCTGGACGAGTCTCCCATATTCGAAATGCCAACCTACTGATCCTAGCAGTCTTCTTCTCAAAAACCATACCTGCGAACGCCCGCTCGTCGCAGGGCTGACTGACGCCCTTGCAAGCGAGGCCGGCGCTCTCCGTCTCATTGACGATCTGCTCGCAGGCAGCGACAACAAGACTGGAGTCCTGACACACGACCGCAACGTCATTCACGCATGCTCCGATGCCCATCGATACTTTGCCTAGGCCTGGGGCCAGGCGGAGGTCGCGGGTAACAAAACTCCTCGGGGCAACCAGCATCCAGCCCGCACTGTTCTGGGAGACGCTGACAGAAATGAAGTGACCGGGCCCGCCCCATAGAGAGAACTGTCAAAAGAAGGGATATCAGAGCGCCAGCTGGAAGGCCCCTGCCGCCCACGACTAGCGCCTGGATCAACGGCCCCCCGTGCACGGCCGGCAGCGCGAAATGATCGCACATGCCCGGGGCCAGCTCGATCCGGTAGACAACGTTGTCCACGTCGGCCTGGGCGAGGTCGAGCTCGGCGCCGTCGCCGACCTCGATGGTGCTCCAAGCAGACGCGGTAGCCAGCTAGGCGCGCGCTGGCTCGACGAACCGCGAGTTCCCCGCCGGGGGTCCAAGATCAGTATGAGCCACTTCCTGTCGGACTTCAAAACGAAAAATACCCCTACAGCGTGGGGGCACCTCTTGCCGAGCGTGGCCAGGCCTGGGCGACGCACATCGGCGGTGAAGGCTGCGTGCCCTGCGCGATCCCGAGCCAGGGCCCGGTCGGGGCAGGGCCTGATGTCCTCCGCATCGGCGGGGATTTGACCGCAGGATGCGCCGCTGCCTGTGCACCCTTGATCAAGCGCGTCACCCTTGAGCGCGGCGCCTGGCTTGCAGCGCGCGCCTGGGAGCGGCGGAGAGACGCGCTCTCGTCGATGCGCAGCTCGATGCGCCGACCCCATGTCGCAGCCGGACGCGACGCCGCCGAACAGCTCCCGATGGGCTTCCGCGGCGCTGCACGGGGGTACCCCGCGCTGATGATAACTTCGCGGAGACGACGCAGGTCCTCTGACTGCGCCGCTGAGACGTCCGACTCTGACTTTGGAGCCTGGGCGCCAGCCAAGAAGGTCGGAGTTCTCGGAGGCCTCGCGCGCCCAATTGTCGACGCGGCAACGCCGTCGAGCTCGAGACCTCACGGCGCGGCGGCAAGCCGCCCCCGCGGGGGCGGCCGGGGCGTCTCACTGGGAGCAGCTCCCGCGGCACGGGCACGAGAGGTCACTTGCCCGCCCCGGCCGCCCCAGGGCCGGAAGAGGAGCCGCCTTTGCCGTCGGCCGCCCCTCCAGCCGCCGCGCCTGGCGGCCGCTTGAGCTCCTTCTGCTGCTGCGCCTTATTCTGCAACTCGGCCGTCGGCCGCCTGCTGCTGCGCCTTCTTCTGCAACTCCATCTTGCTGGATGCTGCAGCGCCTCCACTGACGCCGCCGCCCCCGCCCCTGCGGGCGAGAGCCCTCTCCTCGCGCCCCTTCCTCTTCTCCTTGAGGATGGCGACCTCGCGGTGGAGCTTGATGTGCTCCTGTAGCTCTGGGGAGACCATCAGCGAGCCTCGGGTCTCCTCCGTGCCCACGAAGAAACTGATCGTCGAACAGCTCATCCTTCGAACGACCAAGCGCTCGATCCCGACGCCGCCACTCCGCCATCTGTGCACGGCGGGCCAGCAGCTCGTGGGCCGCGTGCTCGGATATGTTCGTTGGATCGAACACGATGCCCATCTCGAACATCCGCGTCGCCAGGTCATGGTCCTGCACGCCCTCGCCCCCGAGGTTCTGATTGGGCCTCGCGCGCCCACTTGGCATGACGCGCTCGAGGATGCTGATCCTGCTGCGACAAGAAATCTACACACCACTTCACCGCCCGAGGGCCGACGATGGGCCACTCAGGCCAAGGAGACTCCGTGAGCTGGCTCACGCCATTGGAGATAGGCAGGTGTCGCACCTGCTGGGTGCTGAGCACGAGGGGCAGCAACCTGGCGTCGAGCTCGAAGTCGGAGCCTGCCGCTGAAGGATCCACTGCCACTGCGATGATCCGCGACCACCCGCGTCTAGCTAGGACAGATTCACCCGTCCGCACGAACGAATCGACCTAGATCGTACTCAACTTCCGTTTGTCTGTGCTGCCGCCCGTAGAGGCTAGGCCGTACCATTCCAGGGGGCCTGGGTCTGGAAGCTCGTCGGTACCCATCTCGAAGTCACTCGGTGGAGCTGCTGTCCCAGCCGCGAGCGCGACCGGCTGCTTGCCTCGCACTCGCCGGCCCTTGTCGGCCGTCGCTGACTGGTTCACCGACCCAGGAGGAGCTCGGACGAACTCGAGTGCCTCCATCACTCCGAGCGGAGTCGGGTCCCACTCGTCGCCGTATGCCGCACTCCGAGCTGACCACTTCCTCTCCTGACTGCTGCCAGCGATCACCCCGCCATCGTTGTCGAAGGCCACCATGATCCCAGTCAACAAGCTTTGCCCGACTTCGAGGGCATGGGCGTAGATATCCAGGTTGGGAGTCATCGCGTACCAGATCACCCCCGCTCTCTCCTGAGCTGCTGCGGCGACGACGTCGCCCTCGGCGGCGCAGGGCGCGATCAGGACCCGGGTCTCCCTCGATCCTCTCGACTGCCATTGCACGGCCACGCGGCGTCCAGCTCTGAACACAGACGTGACAGCAGAGGGTGGGCGAGCACCCGATCAGCAGTCACAGACAGAAGACGAAGATAAGGACCAACCAGAAGTAATGTGAAATCTGGCTCAGAACGATACACTGGCAGGCAATTTCGACCACGGGCCCGAATGTGTTCAGTCCTGAGAGAAGGTTGGGGTTAGAAGACACAGCCTGCAGCATGCAGGTCTCTGGTGGTGGCCGCTTTGAAAGCTTGAACAAGGGCAATGGCAGCGGCATTGCG
>CAUYUJ010013647.1:324458-329458 GCA_963575745.1 Prorocentrum cordatum | reverse complement strand
CTCGCAACCTCGCTCCGTTGACCAGTCTCGGGCGCGTTCTGGCTAGGATTTAGAGGCAGATCAAGTCAAGAAAAAACTCTACATAACCTCGATCATCGAATCCTTCATAGCGATAAACTCTTGTTGGGAGGGATCCTGCGAATCCCGAGCCCATCGTTGCGAGGAACCCACCAATCCCGAACTCTTCATGGTGAAAGCCCTGAATGGCGAGATCCTTGACTGAGGGGGAACGTTAGGGGGACCGGATCAGGAGGGGAAAAATCGACCTGGAATCGACGATACATCGCAGGTAGATCGGCGATATGGCCCCGATAGCGACTCCGCACGTCCCAGGGCGAGAACGGACTATCGGGCCTGCATCGGCGATCAATAGGCCATTGGGGGTCGATGCGCCCCACCTGAGCCTATCCCCCCCTAACGTTGCCCCTGACATGAATGGTTTCCCGGCCACGCATCGAATCGAGCCTCTGGTGGCCGTTCGAAAGGATCCAAGCACTCCCGGAGCGCTCTTGGCGAGGCGCAGCTGCCAGAACGCATCCCGAGGCTGGACGACCGCCGAGAACCGACGATAACGCCCGAATAACTCGAACCTCGAGATCGACTTGGCGGCGCGGGCAAGGTAAGAAGCCTTCCCCCTCCACCTACCCCCCTCTGCGCGTGGCTGGCCGTTCCCTCCTCACGTATATTGGATACACCAAAAGAGTACCAATAGGCACCGCTACTCCCCAGACCTCTCCCGGGGTGTGTTCTGACTAGGATTTCGAGGCGGATCCAGCGGTGGCGACGAGGGCCGCCCTGCGGGCCCAGACAGGGGAAAACGAGGAAGGGCAGCGGTACGGGCACCTTTCCTCCTTTGACCTATACCCCTCTGCTGGGGCTCCCAACTTCGCGCTTCGCGCTCCGCGAAGCGCGAATACCTTCGCGCGCTCTCGCGCCGGCCCCCCAAAGGGAGAGAAGGAGGACGAGGAGGGGGAGAAGGCACGACGACCGCGAAGCGCGAAAAACTTCGCGCCCACGTGGGAGCCCTTGCCTCTGCGCGTGGCTCAGACGACCTCTCGCCTGGAGAAACCCCAGGGCCCCAGCGGGCGGCGCTGGGCGAGGCCGGCGCCTCCTGGGGCCGCGGGCGCCGCCCGGGCCATGCCGCGGGGGCGGGCAGAGGGCGTCCAGGAGAAGAGTCGGGGCGTCCGAGGGGGGGCTCGCCAGACCCCCTCGAGTCGTGAAGAAACCACGGCGGGAGGCTCTTCGCCGTCTTCGGCCTCCTCCTCCTCCTCCTCCTCCTCCTCCTCCTCCTCCTCCTCCTCCTGCTCCTCCTCCTCCTCCTCCTGCTCCTCCTCCTCCTCTCCTCCTCCTCCTCCTCCTCCTCCTCCTCCGCCTCCGCCTCCTCCTCCTCCACCTCCTCCTCCTCCTCCTCCTCCTCCTCCTCCTCCTCCTCTTCGGGGCAGCCAAGAAACGATTCGGGACGAGAAGCGGGCCGAGACCTCTGGGGATCGGCGCTGTGACCAAATCGTGGCGTCGGGGGTCTCAGTCGCAGGACGCGGCCCCGAGGCGCGCGCGCGGACGAGGGAGGGCCAGCGGGCGCGGTTGGGAGCCTTCTGGAGCTCTACGCGGATGGCTTTTGGCGGCGCGCGCGGAGGGGGGGGGGAACACAGGGGGAACGGGGAAGGCTTGTTGGGCGCCGGCCTTACGTCTTGACAGAAGGCCCGCACCTTCTAGGAGGCAGGGGTGCTTCTAAGAAGCCTTCCCCCCTCCCCCTGCCCCCCCCCCCTGCGCGTGGCCGAGGTTTGGATCGGCGCTGGACCACCCCCGCCACTGGCGCACTCCGCGCGCCAGGGGCGGGGGGTCTGGCGCCGGCCCACGAGGAGCCGCGCGGACCTCGCAAAGTTTATGCTTGGGCTGTGTTTCCCCGACGGGACTTCGACTGCAAGGGTTCTTCCTTGTTCCTCGCCTGGCAGGCGGGAGTCGTTAGATTTTGAAGACAGACCTCCCAGCCCGCCCTCCCGGACCTCCCGGTCTGCATACTGCGGCCGCCAGATCCCCAGGTCCACTGAGAGTCCCCCGACCCCCCCGACTCGCGCCGACCCGCAGACCGTGCATACCGCGGCCGCGACCGCGAGATCCCCAAGTCCACCGAACATAACATATCATAGTAGAACACTACATAAGAATGCAAGCCATAAAAAACATAGCACACCATCATGCTTCATACCACTACATAGCATCACAGAGCGTACTGTGACAGAGAGCGGCACACCATACTGTGAATTGGCATAACGTAGCATCGCATACAACGACGACATAACATGTCATACGATAGCATGACACAACGCTTCATACCATAGCGCATCATAATTAAGCATGCAATGACATAACGGGGTATACACAACAAGCCGTAACACAACACGACGTGCCATATGATACCATAACATACCATGCCAATTCATACCATATCATAACACATCATCCATGACGGAACATACCATGACATATCGCGGCATGTCATGTCAATCAGTAGCAGAACATAATACGTGTATCATACAACCAAAACATAACAGAGCACGTTATCACAAAAGTACACACCATATAACAACACAACAAAGCATGACAGCGCATGCAGTGACGGAGCTGGGCACACTGAACTGTGAATAACACGTCACAGACACAATAACAAAATAATATATGCCACACCATAACATACCATTCAATCACACATAATCATATAGTCAAAACATGGCATACCACATCGTAACCTAACAACATCACAGGACGGAGCACTCCAACCCACGATAAAGCATACCATGACAGAGAATGGCGTAGCATACCATGAACTAGCAGAGCATGACATAACACAACATAACATAACAATGCACAGCATGACGGAACAGGGCATGATGGAACGCAGCATCGAGCATAGAGTAACATGACAATACATACGATGACACACCAGAGTACACAAGAACACAACACAACATATCATACCATCACATACCAAACTTATTTGACTTGTGCTGCCGTGACGACAACGAATGTCCTCTATGATCCCAGACTGTAACGTGTTACAAATGAATAGCACGACGTTTCATATCATAACACCATATACATTGTAGAGAGCACAACGTAACCAGCATACCATAGTATAATTGTTACACGACTGCTACCACGCTGGCAGCGGGATTGACCTAACCTCGTAGGCAATATGTTGCTTTCACTGGCATGTCTTTAAAAAGGGTAATTCATACTACAATGAACGGATCATCGCGTAATCCGCACCACGGAACACAGCATAACATTATATAACCTGGTACATCATATCATGTCATAGCATCGTGCCATAACGCAACGCATGACATGCATATGACAACATGGTAGCACATGTGAACATACGAGCAGACTGCAACAGAGGGACGAAACATAAGCGAAGAGGAACATTCACCGTATTACACCGTACTATTACATAATCAAACGGGACGTGCGTGCCGAGGCCAAACTGGCCACAGGAACCAACAAGCGCACTAATGACCGATTAGAAGACGCAACCAAGGTGACAGGCGTCACGACGTCACGGGGGCCCGTCGATCAGAGAACAAAATTTGATAGACCGCATACCAATTCAACATTCCTACCTGAAACACAACTGAATAGTGTTGAGTACAACAACGGCAGCACCGAATAATACTATCACGGAGCAGCGAATTATAGCAACCCGTACCAAGACACATCATAATCTACTATACGGACCAAAGCATACCGTCGACATAATTACTGATCCGGATATAGATCGTATAATGGAACGTGGCAACATATAGGATGTCAAAACATGGTGCCACACTCGGATTCCTGTCGTCACAACTGACAACATACTTGGGCACACATGACAGTATCACATCATGTTTTAACGATGGGTAACATGACTGGTGACGACCATCACATCACACTATACCACACCATCATATGATCAAATGCGCTGTGCACGCCGATGTCTGGAGAACCGACAAAAGCAACAACGACGGGCTGGGCGATTCATTTAACGTGACAGGCGTCACAACGTCATACACCCGTGGGTAACATCCCCATATACAACAAAGGCACGTTCCAACACGAATACGAGTTGGTGACACATCGTATCATAACACACCATTGCGTAGCATGACGTATCGTCGAATCGCCGTAAAAACGGTGCGATGGTGGTAATTGGGGGCCGGCGGTGACGCTGACGTCATTTTTGTGGGTGGCGGAAACGGGGGCCCTGCACGCAGGGCCCCCTATCACTACCAAGAACTTGACTCCCCAAGGTGGTGGGTGGGTTGTTCAGAATCGGCCGAACGCCTGAATCCAAATCGCCGGATGCATCGGGCAGAACGAAACGATGCACATTCTTGCTGGCACGTCGGAGCGTATCCGCGAATAGCCTTGATGGCGGTACGACGGCGGTAAAAAGGGGCTGGGGGGGACGTCGATGTCTCCTTTACGGGTGGCGGAAACAGGGGCCCAGTGCGCAAGGGCCTCAGCCACTCCCAGGAACTCGACGCCCCCCTCCTGCGACGGGAGCGGGTCGTCAAGGAAGGCGGGGGAAGCCTGGAGGCGCGGGGCGCGGATCCCAGGCCCCGCCGCCGGACGCCACGAGCGTCAAAGCCCACTCCCGCGCCCCGTGCCTCTCGCCCCGTCTCTTAAGCGCCGCCACCCCGCCCTGCCGCGCGGCGCCCGCGTGCGAGGGGGCACGGGCGCGGTCTCGAAATCCTGCGCGCCCTCCACATGGCCCACCGCGGTTGGGAGCACCCTTCCCGCCCTGGCCCCCCCCGCCGCCGCGGAGGAAAGAGGGGCGGCCCAGAGGCGAAAGGGCCCCCCCCCGCGACGGCGCCCGCTGGCGGGCGGGGTTTCAAAACTATTCCGTAGGCGCACCATATTGGCCCACGCACTGGCGGGGCCCCGCGCGCCGCTGCGGCCAACTCCAGCTCCGTCATCCGATGCGCGCAGGGCGGAACTGTCACCGCGGCGCAGTGCGC
>CAUYUJ010013647.1:296958-319458 GCA_963575745.1 Prorocentrum cordatum | reverse complement strand
CCTCCCCTCCTCCCTCCTCCCTCCTCCTCCTCCTTCTCCTCCTCCTCCCCCTCCTCCTCCTCCTCCTCCTCCTCCTCCTCCTCCTCCTCCTCCTCCTCCTCCTCCTAGCCCCTCTGGCCCGAGGTGCGCCCACACCTCGGACTTCGCGCGGCACTTCTTCAGGGGGGCGCAGCCGCGCGGAGCCGGGATGGCTGCGTGAGGGTGATTGAGCACTCTCGGCAGCATTGCAACGTCAGTGGCGCGGACTTCGGCAAGCCACGCAAATTCTTCGGCAACTTGTCGCAGCTGTGGACGGGATGTCCTGACCAGCTTCGCGCGGGAGCGCGCTCCAAGGGAGGCAGGCCTGGCAGCGCAATCAATCCCCTCCCTCCTGCTCGGCTTGGCTCCTCGGGGTGCCATGTCGTGGAGAGGGGGGGCGGGGTGTCTGTCGGTGGCATGGCGCGCCAGGCTGTGCCTCGCTTTCGCTGGTTGCGAGGGATTTCGGTCCATTATCCCTTCCCTGTTCCCTCCTCCTCCTCCTCATCCTCCTGCTCCTCCTCCTCCTCCTCCTCCTCCTCCTCCTCCTCCTCTCCTCCTCCTCCTCCTCCTCCTGCTCTTCCTCTTCCTCCTCCTCCTCCTCCTCCTCCTCCTCCTCGTCCTCCTCCTCCTGTCCCCTCCTCCTCCTCCTCGACCTTCTCCTCCTCCTCCTCCTCGCCCTCCTCCTCCTCCTCGACCTCCTCCTCCTCCTCCTCCTCCTGCTCGCTCCCTCCGTCCCTCCCTCCATCCCTCCCTCCCTCCTACTCCCACCTCCTCATCCTCCTCTTCTTTCGACTGTAGGTTGTCGTCCTCATCCTCCTGTTCCGTCGACGGTGGTGGCCGAGATTGTCGACGTCGTCGTCCTCCTCCTCCTCCTCGTCCCCTTCGACGCCCCCCGCGCGCTGGCCATCTGCAACATGGGTCTGCGCTGTCGCGCGCGCGCCGCGCTGGCGCGGTGGCGCTGGCCCCCCCCTCGACCGTCCCTCCTCCCCGATCCCAAGTTTGCGACGAAAAGAAAATGTTCTTACGCTGCCGCTTACGCGGGCCACCAGCGCGGCACGCTACGCTGGAAACGAGGGCGCTCACGCGCAACCTTACGTGGGCAGTTTACCAAGGGCTCCTCCCAACTTAGCGCTTCGCGCTCCGCAAAGCGCGAGTAACTTCGCGCCCTCGCGCCGCCCCCCCAAGGGAGAAAAGGAGGATGAGGATGAGGGGGAGAAGGAACGAGGACCGCGAAGCGCGAATAACTTCGCGCCCTCGTGGGAGCCCTTGGTTTACGCGCGAATATCCGCGCAATCGACCACGTCTTCCTCCGTCGCGCAAATGGGAAGGCTTCGGGCTGCGCACGGACGCCCCGGACGCCCCCCCCCAGGTGGCTTCTCGGCTGGCCTCAGGGCCCCACGAGCAGTCCCAGCCGGCCCCGCCAGGCCCTCCGAGAAGTCTTAGGTCGGGCATGTCCTCCTACAGGCCGATCTTGGAGGAAAAACAAATAGTAGAACAATACTTTAATATGTTTGGGAATCATCGGAACATCGTCCCCAGACTATCTTTTTTGACTGCTTTCGAACATTCCTCCTGTAGGGGGACAGGCCCGACTTGAAAGTGGTCCCGGCTGGCCCCGGCGGGCCCTCCGAGTAGAGTCCAGGGCGGTCTCCACACCCGGGCGCCGCCTCTGGCGGCGCCGCTGGGGTCCTCCGCGTCCCAAGGGTTGGCGTGTCGCGACCGCTCCGGGCCACTCGGAGACCTGCCGATGCTAGTCGGAGTTACCCAGGGGGGCTGCCTGTGCGCAGCCCGAAGCCTGGCCAACCCCGAATCTCCGAGCGTTAAGCAAGCGAGGCTACCCACGGGCTGAAGCAGAGTCCCGTGCGAGCCAGCCTTTTGGTCACAAAGTGTTCGCACTTTAGCATTAGGAGGAACAAATAATCATCATCATCATCATCATCATCATCATCAGCATCATCATCATCATCATCATCATCATCATCATCATCATCATCATCATCGTCATCATCATCATCATCATCATCATCATCATCATCATCATCAGCATCATCATCATCATCGTCATCATCATCACCATCATCATCACCATCGTCATCATCACCACCATCATCATCATCATCAGCAGCAGCAGCAGCATTATCATCCTCCTCCTCCTCCTCGTCGTCGTCGTCGTCGTCCGCAAATCTCCGAGTGTTTTTCCCATCTGGACGTTTCTCGTCGGGGTCCGCAGCCCGGGTCCCATTGCCGTCCGAAACGGGTCTGGGGCGCAGGGCTGCCCCTGGGAAGGGGCCGGGAGCTCTGGCGCCGCGGATGCAGAGCATCAGACCGGAGATGCCTGGGGCCCACGATCTCCCAGAGGCTGTTACCCCAGCTCCTCCTCACCCTGGACGCTTTCCCCCGGGGCCGTAGGCGACCCGAGGAGAGCAGGGCGAGGAGGAGGAGAAGGAGGAGGAGGAGGAGGTTGCTACCCCACCTCCTCCTCGCCCTCCTCCCTCCCTCCCTCTGGGCGCACAGCCGTCCCTGGGGAAGGGTCGGGAGCTATGGGGCCGCGGATGCAGAACCTCAGATGGGAGATGTCTGGGACCAACGATATCCCGGAGGCTGTTACCCCACCTCCTCCTCGCCCTCCCTCCCTCCCTCCCTCCCTTCCTTCGGATGGGCCCAGAATCGAGACAAATCCGTTCCAGAGCGCTCCAGAACGCTCTCAGAGCGTTCCGGAACGCTCTGGAACGGCCGCGGCGCCCGATACATACTCCAAACCCGCCGATCCTCACATATTATCTTGTGTTATATCGGTCCGATGTTGTCTCGATTCTACCTTCGTCTGAAGTTGCTCCTCGTCGCCCCTCGCTGGAAGGGTCGTGAGTTGTCAAAGGTGCCCCTGGCCCGGGGTGCCCCCAGCTTTTCGCTCCATCTTGGAGCCCTTCGGGCCTCATGGGCCTCGTGGGGGGTGCTCTGGAGGCCGTGGGGGCCTCCTTGGAAATCCTGGGGGCATCTAGGGCCAGGGGCACTTATAGCAACACCCGAAATGCGAAGAAGATATGCAGCGCGCGACCACAGGGGCCGGCGGGACCCCTCGGACGCCCAGAAGCTGGGAGCCCTTGGCCCATGGCTTGGGGTCAATGTAGAAACACGCGGGTGATACGTGTCACCCCGAAGACCGTGCGAGGAAAAACTATGTTTTACTCGCATTCTGGTCGCCAACATGGGGCCACACAGTGCGAAACAACACGCGGGTGACACGTG
The DNA here is from genome assembly GCA_963575745.1 of Prorocentrum cordatum. Classification (NCBI taxonomy): domain Eukaryota; class Dinophyceae; order Prorocentrales; family Prorocentraceae; genus Prorocentrum; species Prorocentrum cordatum. Next base: position 316,194 of record CAUYUJ010013647.1, on the reverse strand, counting down.
TCACCTGGAGCACCGTGTGAGAAAAAACATTTGTTTCACTCGTACTCTGGACGCCAAAATGGGGTCAGACAATGTGAAGCAGCACACGGGTGACACATGTCACCCCGAAAACCGCGTGAGAATCAATCATTGTTTCATTCGTATTTTGGGCGACACCATGGGGCCACACAATGTGAAACAACACGCGGGTGACACGTGTCACCCCGAAGACCGTGTGAGAACAAACAATTGTTCCACCCGTATTCTTGACGCCAACATGGGGCCTTACAATGTGAAACAACACGCGGGTGACATGTGTCATCGAGAAAACCGTGAGAAAACCAATTGTTCCACTCGTATTCTGGGCACCAACATGGGGCCATACAGCGTAGAACAACACACGGGTGGCATGTGTCACTTCGAAAACCGTGTGAAAAAAATTGTTCCACTCGTATTCTGGACGCCAACATGGGGCTGGACAGTGTGAAACAACACGCGGGTGACACATGTCATCCGAAACCCGTGTGAGAAAACATCTGTTTCATTCGTATTCTGGGCGCAAACATGGGGTCATACAGTGTGAAGAAACACGCGGGTGACACGTGTCACCCCGAAAACCGTGTGAGGAAAACAATGCTTCACTCTTATTCTGGACACCAACATGCGGCCATACAGTGTGAAACAACACACGGGCAACACGCGTCACCCCGAAGACCGTGTGAGAAAAAACGATTGTTTGACTCGTGATCTGGATGCCAACATGGGGGAATACAATGTGAATCAGCAAACGTGTGACACGCGTCACCCTGAAAACCGTGTGGGAATCACCCATTGTTTCATTCGTATTCTGGGCGGCAACATGGGGCCATACAATGTGAAACAACACGCGCGTTACACGTGTCACCCCAAAGACCACGAGAAACAAAACATACTTGTTCCTTTCGTATTTCTGACGCCAAGATGGGACCATACAATGCGAAGCAACACACGGAAGACACGTGTCACCTCTAAAACCGTTGGAAAAAACGTTGTTTCACTTGTGTTCTGATCGCCAACATGGGGCTGGACAGTGTGAAACAAAACGCGGGTGACACGTGCCACCCCGAAAACCGCGTGAACAAGCATTTGTTTTATTCGTATTCTGGACGCCAACATGGGGCCTTACATTGTGAAACAACACGCGGGTGACACGTGCCACCCCGAAAACCGTGTGAGAAAAAACATGTGTTCCACTCGCATTCTGGACGCCAACATGGGGCCCGACAGCGTGGAACAACGCACGGGTGACATGCGTCACCCCGAAAACCGTGAGAAAAACACAACCGTTTCACTCGTATTCTTGACGCCAACATGGGGCCATACAATGCGAAACAACTCACGGGAGACACGTGCCACCCGTAGGAGAAAAACTACGTTGTTTCACTTGTGTTCTGATCGCCAACATGGAGCCGGACAGTGTGAAACAACGCGCGGGTGACACGTACCACCCCGAAAGCCGTGTGAGAAAAACCATATTCATTTCACTCGTGTTCTGGACGCCAACATGGGGCCAAAAAGTGTGAAACAACACGCGGGTGACACGTGTCACCCGAAAACCGTGTTAGAAACAGGACACGGGTGAACAGGACACGGGTGAAACGTGTCGCCCAGGAAAAAACAATTCGGAAAACACAACAGTTTCACTCGTAATCTGGACGCCAACATGGGGCCACACAATGTGAAACAACATACGAGTGGCACGCGTCACCCCGAAATCCGTGTGAGAAAAAAACATCGTTTCACTCGCATTCTGGACGCCAACAAGGGGCCACACAGTGTGAAACAACACGCGGGTGACGCGCGTCACACCGAAGACGGTTTGAGAAAAAACAATTCTGTCACTCGCACGCTGGATGCAGACACTCGGCCATAACAGGCTAGTCACACGTGTCACCCCGAAATCCGTCTGAGAAAAAACAATTGTTTCACCTGGAAGATTGACGCCAACATGGGGCCATACAGTCTGAAACAACACACGGGTTGCACGCGTCACCCCGAAAACCCTGAGAACAAAACATCCATTTCACGCGTAGTCTGGTCACCAACATTGGGCCAGGCAATATGAAAGAACACACGGGTGACGCGTGTCACCCCGAAAACATTGAGATAAAACAATTGTGTCACTCGTTTTCTGGACGCCAACATGGGGCCAAACAGTGTGAAACAACACACGGGCGACACGTGTCACCCCGAAAGCCGTGTGAAACATATCGATTGTTTCACTCGTATTCTGGACGCTAACATGGGGCCAAACAATCTGAAACAATACGAGGGTGACACGTGTCACCCCGAAAACCGTGTGAGCAAAACCTCCTGTTTCACTCGTATTCTGGGCGCCCACATGAGGTCATACAGGGTAAGCTCCAACGCGCGCCCGGCAAGGAACGACCCCGAGAGATGAGCTGGACCTTCACGTGACCACCGTTGGATTATGTCGAGCCCGTGAGCCCCGAACCGAGCGGCTTAAGGAACGGGAGGTGCTCCAGCGAGGAACTGGACCTTAATGCCCCTACCTTGGCACGCGGATGAAATCGAAAGCTCCAACGCGCGTCCCTCAAAAAACGGGAGGGCTCGAGAGAAGCGCCAGGCTTATGCGCGACCGTCGTCGCACTACGTCGAGCAAGCGCAAGGAACCGAGCCCCTCTTGGAGCCCCGTTCTTTAGGCCAGCCGCCCTCATCGACAAAACGAACCCGCGCGTCCAAAATCTGAGGAAAACCAAGGGGGCTCGCTCCCAAAAAGGTAACGGAACGCATGCAAACCTAAGGAACGACCGAGCCCCGTTTGAAAAGTATATGTTCCTCACTCAAGCCGCTCACTGGAAGGGAACCCATTCCTCGAGGCAGACTCCCCTGGCACCCCCCAGCGGGGGAGCAATAAGATACCAACTGTGAGCCGGCGGTAAGCCGTCAACCAGGTTAGGTTACCGCCGGGACCCTCGTAGAGCTCTTTGCACGCGTGGTGCTGCACGGAACACAAGGAGAAAACTTTCTTCAGCATCAGCTTAAAAACTCGAAAATACATGTTTCTCGGTTTTAATCCGAAGTCGGTTCCCCCAAGTGTTTTGATAGTAATACTGCAGCTACGGACCTGAGAATTTCACACGCAGACGCGGCATCACCTACTACAGGTGGGGAAAATACTGGTTCTCGAAACGAATGGTCAAATCTCTCACTATGTTCGCCCAACCACCCCCAGGTCGTCATGTTGTCCGCCCGGGCTGGGTCGGCCAACTATCTCCACCCCGCGCCGGAATTCCTCTAGCTCATCGATGCCGAAGAGCTCTACGAGCTATACCACTGATCCCTGGACTCCTCCCTGGGTACTTTCTGACCAGAATCTGTAGGAGAGTCCAGCCGTGGCGACGAGGGCTCTGCAGGACGAGCAGCGGTATTCGGCACCTTGTCTAGAAGAAGGAAAACCAATATGAACATAACAAGCTTTCGGAGGTCCGCGCGAAGCTCCCAAAGAGTATGTTTGTGCTGATTCTTTCTTCTGCCATTTCCCCGGCACCTTGAGCACCGCCAAGAGCTTCCCTCGGGGCACCTTTCTCCACGGCGGCCCAGGCACCAAGCGACACGGTGCGACGCCAGCGCCGCCGGCACACCGCCCCGCCGCCCATGACCCTCCCGCTCACGCCGTGCCGTTGGGCAGGTTCTCCGCGGCGGCGACGGCCTCTCCGCGCCCACAGCGCCGAGCGGCGGCGGTGGCTGCAGCGAGGACGGCGAAAGGGAGGCGATGGCGACGACGACGACGACGGCGACGACGGCAACAACGACGGCGACGGCGGCAACAGCAACGACGGCGGCAACGGCAACGACGGCGACGACGGCAGTAGCGACGACGGCGCTGGTGACGACGGCGCTGGCGACGACGACGACGACGACGACGAACACGGCGACGGCGACAGCGACGACGACGGCGGCGGCGACGACGTCGACGACGGCGGCGGCGGTTGGGCGACGCCAACCGTACACTGGACCAGCTTGATACATTGTGACGTGCGTGCCGGCACGCGCGGAAGAGAAGGAGCGAGGAGGAGGAGCGGGAGCGGAAGGAGGGCCCAGACATCCGCCGTTGCCTTTTCTTTGTCTCTCGAGCCGCGGCCCCCAGAAGGTCCGACCCCCCCCAGGCGAATTGCTTCTCCCTTGCTTCGCTGTTGACGGCCCCGTGGCCCGAGAACGGCCACCGAGGGCCGAGATCAAAGAAAAAGGCCCTGATCGAAAGTTACTCGAGGCGGAGGTCCCAACATGTGCAGCTCATACTCCTGTCACGTCTCGCTGAGGAACTCTGTCTGCCAGCATCTGGGTGTGAGAGCGAGTCAACGTGGCGACGGGCGCGACAACGACGGCGGCGACAGCGACGCCTTCAGTGACGTCCTCCTCCTTCTCCTCCTCCTCCTCCTCCATCTTTCAGGAGAGATGAGCGAAACACAAGTGGATGAACGAGAGAGCATTGGACCACCAAAAGAGAGAAGACTGAGGGAATCTGAGCGTGAATGATCTGAGTGTGAGTGAGTGTGAGCGAACCCGTGTGAGTTTGAGTGCGAGTGTGAGCGAGTCTATGTATGAGAAAGTCTGAGTCCGAGTGGGCCTGAGTTTGCGTCAGCCTTAGTACAAGTGAGTCTGAATGAAGGAGAGTCTGAGTATGGGTGGGCTTTAGTCTTAAATGGGTATGATAATGAGCCGCTGAGTATGAGTCCGAATCTAAGTGTGCCTGAGCAGGAGTCAGCCTGACTACAAGTGAATCTGAGGGTAGGTGCGTCTGAGTGTGAGTGAGTCTGAGTGTGAGCAAGTCTGAGTGTGAGTGAGTCTGAGCATGAGTATGATGAGTATGAGTCTGAGTGTGAGTCTGAGTATCATGAGTATGAGTCTGAGTCTGAGTGAGTCTGAGTACGAGTGAGTTTGAGCATAAGTGAGTCTTGGGGTGGGAGAAGAATCTGAGTGCGAGGACGTCCGAGGGTGAGTTAGTCTGAGTGTGAGTGAGCCTTGTATGAGCGAGTCTGAATGTTAGTGGGTCTAACCATTAGGCCCGGGTGTGAGTGAATCTGAGCATGGTTGAGTCTGAGTGTGATGAGCGAGTCTGCGTGAGGAAGAGGCGCTGATGAGCGAGTCTGACTGTGAATGCGTCTGAGCGGGGAGGACAGGGGGGAGGTGAGTGAGTGAGGTCCGGAGGCTTCCAGGTACCACACGTCCAAAGACAAGCCTGGGGGGCCGGAACAGGCAAACCGCCTGAGGCATCCCAACCATTTGGGCGCGAACGGGCCCCTGGCGGCACCCCCTTGGTGCCAAAACAGGCGCCTCGCCTGAGACGTCCTCCCAAAGTGATCTGACAACAAAGGATAGTGAGAAACGGAACAAGCAAACCGCCTGAACATCCCCACAATCTGGGCGCGGACGGGCCCGCGCAACACCCCCTGGCGGCTCCCCCTTGGAATGCTGGAACAAGCGCCTCCATCGACACATCCTTACAGTCTGTCTGCGTGAGAGATTCTGAGTATGAGTGAGCCTGATTGAGGGAAGGATGTGCTTGAGTCTACGCGATGAAGAGTGAGTTTAGTGAGGCTGAGTGTAAGTGAGTCTGAGTATGAGTGAGTCCGAGTATGAGTGAGTCTGGGCGAGATGAGTGAGTGTGAGTGTGAGTGTGAGGAGAAGGAGAAGGAGGCAGGTTGGGGAAGTGGAGGGAAGAAGAGTCGACGCTGTCTGAAAAAGCAAAGCCAGCGCCTCGTCTGAAGCATGCTCACAAACTCACAAGCTGCTCCGAAAGCAGAGGATGTTGAGCACGCAAACGGGAAAACCGCCTGAGACATCCCCACAGTATGGGCGCGACTGGGACCGTGAGAAGCCCCCTGGCAACCCCACTTGGGGGTGCTGAAACCAGCGTCTCGCCCGAGACATCCTCACAAACTGCTCCGAAAGTAACAGATATTGAGCACGCAAACATGCAAACCGCCTGTGAAATCTCCACAGTCTGGGCGCGAACAGGCCCGTGATACACCCCCTGGCGCTCCCCCTTGGGAGTGCTGAAACCAGCGCTTAGCGCTAGATATCCTAAAATTAGATGCGTGAATCTGATTCTGAGTTAGTCTGAGTCTGAATATGAGAGGAGTATGAGTGTGAGTTAGTCTGAGTATGAGTGAGTTTGAGTGCAAGAGAGTCTGAGTGTAAGTGAGTCTGAGTAGGAGCGAGTATGAGTGTGAGCGAGCCTGATTGTGAGCGATGAGCGATTCTGAGTGTGAGTGATTCTGAGTATGAGTGAACCTGAGTAACGAGTGTGTCTGAGTAAGTGCGAGTATGAGTAAGTAAGAGGAAGAGGAGGTGAGGATGAGGAGTGTTCTCTCGAAGCCGTCTAAGTAATAGCACGGGAGCAATGAGTATCGTTTAACCGATCCCCATCCCCAGCGGCGTGGCCTGGGCCCCACTGGCCGAGTTGCCCTCCTGGATGGGGATATATGTCGTTCCCTGCGGATTTCGAGGGGTGTATTCCCAACGGGGGGGTAATTTGGTGGGGGTCTCGAAGGGGAGGATGGGGATCGGTTAAACGATACCGAAGCAAATCGTCGGATACTTAGCTGTTGGGCCACATCGCTGCTCTATGGCGACCGTTCGGGACGAACGCCCTCGCAGAAGCGTCCCCGAGAAAACCCACGGGAACCAACGGAAACTGCCGAAAACTCCCAACCCTCCCGAAACCTCCCGAAAACTTCCGAAATTCCCGAAAACTTCCGAAACTCCCTGAATAGAGGCCTCCTAAATGAGGTCCGAGTAGATGGGGTCGAAGGATCGTGTCGCATCGCCAATGCATCGCCGATGCATCGACGATGCATCGGCGATTTTGGCGGTGCATCGCCGACACTGGCGCGGAAGATTTCGGGCTCCGCATCGAGCCGCATCGCCGATGCATCGGGGATGCGGTGCGATCCTTCGACCCCATCCACTCCGACCCCATCTATGTAGGAGGCCTAGACTGAAGGCACCCCGAGGCTGGAAATCGACCGAGCACCGACGAAAACGCCCGACAACCTCGAACACCTCGAACGTCCGATGCCTCAGGGTCGAGACCGAACAAAAAGTACCGACGCTGACGACGACGGCGACGGCGACGACGACGACGACGGCGACGGAAACGGCGACGACGGCATTGCCATCGCTCAGACGTCCATTCCCGCTGTATTTTCTGGTTTCGCGCGTTTGATTTTTCGCAAGAGGATTCAGGAAACTTCTCGATGGTCCTCGCCGAGGAGCACTGCACACGTCCGAGCGATGCCAAGGCAACGGCATGAGCACAGGCTGAGCATCGTTTAAAGGATCCCCATCCCCACCAGCGTGGGATGGGCCCCACTGGCCGATTTACCCCTCTGGATGGGGATGTTGGCTGCTCTCTTCGGGTTTCGAGGGGCATATCCCCAACTGAGGTGATGAAACGGTGGGGCTCGAGGTGTGGATCGAGATGGGGATAGGGATCGGTGAAACGATACTGAAAGGGGCCCAGGGACACACAAATAAATAGACACAAATAACAGGATTCCCAATATTTGAAAGAGCGTGTTCTACCGCTGCTGGCGGAAAACCGGGGGGGGTCACTACCGGTTCGAACCCCTCCCCCCCCCCTCCGGAAAACCGGGGGGGTCACTACCGGTTCGAACCCCTCCCCCCCCCCCCCCCCAGCTCATCATGAAAAGGGGGGGGGGTCACTACCGGTTCGAACCCCTTCCCCCCCCCTCGAAAACCGGGGGGGGTCACTACCGGTTCGAACCCCCCCCCCCCTCGAAAACCGAGTGGGGGTGCGGACAGTGGTGGGGACGGTGTTGGTGGGGACAGTGGTGAGGGGATAGCGGGACAGTGGTGGGGACAGTGGGACAGTGGGACAGTGGTGGGGACGGTAGTGGTGGGGACAGTGGTGGGGACAATGGTGGGAACAGGGGGGGACAGTGGACAGTGGTGGTGACGGTGGTGGTGGGGACAGTGGTGTGGGGACAATGGGAATGAGGTGGAAACAGTGGGACAGTGGAGGGTACAATGGTGGTGGGGACAGTGGTGAAGGCGGTGGCGAGGACGGCGGTGGGACAATGGGACGGAGGTACAGTGGGGACAGTGGTGGGGACAGTGGGGACAGTGGTGGGAACAGTGGGACAGCTCAGTGGGACAGCGGAGGAGTCAGTGGGACAGTGGGGACAGTGGGGATAGTCGGGCAGTGGTTGGGGCCGTGGAGACAGTGGGGAGAGTGGTGGAACCGTGGTGGGAACAGTTCTGGGGACAGCGGGGACAGTGCGACAGTGGTGGGGCCACTGGTGGGGACAGTAGGGGCGGTGGTGGAACCAGTGGGGACAGCGGTGGTGAGGACAGTGGTGCTGGGAACACCAGTGGGGGATGTGATGCGGACGGTGGTGGGGACCGGGAGTCGTTTGCTGGCGGTGAGTAGGGGGGGGGGGGGGGGGGGGGTTCGAACCGGTAGTAGTGACCCCCCCGGTTTTCCGGATCCGGAGGGGGGGGGGGGGGGGGGAGGGGTTCGAACGGTAGTGACCCCCCGGCTTCGAGCGGGAGGGGGGGGGGGGGGGGGGGGGAGGGGTTAGGGGAGGGGGGGTTTTGCCGGGGGAGGGGGGGGGGGGGGGGGGGGAGGGGTTCCAGCAGGGGGGGGGGGGGGGATTTTTCGGAGGGGGGGGGGGGGGCGACCCCCGGGTTCCGGAGGAAAAGGTTGGCAATTTTCCACAGTAAAGCGGCGGTGGATCACGCTCTCTCCAATATTTTCCTATACTTTCTGGGTGTTCGTCTCCCCTCCACTTCCCATATCTTCCCATGTTTGTCCTGGGAGTCGACGATTAAATGTGTCTGTGTGTTTTCCCCTCCTGAGATACTGACAGGCGGCAACGGCAACGACTAGAAGAAGAAAAACCAGACATAAACATAAACTTTCGGCGCTCCGCGCGGATTTCTTGGATTCGCGCTGGACCGCACTCCCTGGCGCGCGGAGCGCGCCAGGGGAGGCGCTGGAGGCGCCGCCAGGGGGCCCCAGCTCAGATCCAAGAAGTCCGCGCGGAGCGTCGAAAATTTATGTTTATGTGTTTTTTGTTCTTCTTCGAACGACGGCGCTGCTGACGACAGCGCTGGCGACGCCGACGCCGACGGTGCCGACCACCCGCGAGGCGGCGGCGGCGGCGCCGCGCGCGTGGGGCCTGCGGCGGCCGCTCGGCCGCGTGCCTCGAAGTGCCCAGGCCTGCCCCAGCCGGGGGGGGGGCGGGAGGAGGAGGAGAGGGAGGAGGAGGAGAGGGAGGAGGAGAGGAGAGGAGGAGGAGGAGGAGGAGGAGGAGGAGGAGGAGGAGGAGAGGAGGAGGAGGAGGAGGGGGAGGAGGAGGAGGAGGAGGAGGAGGAGGGGGAGGAGGAGGAGGAGGAGGAGGAGGAGGAGGAGAACGAGGAGGAGAACGAGGAGGAGAACGAGGAGGAGAACGAGGAGGAGGAGGAGGAGGAGGAGGAGGAGGAGGAGGGTCCTCGCCGTGGGATTTAGGGGACGCCTGTATGGGGTCCCTATGAGGAGGGGGAGGAGGCCCTCGGGCGGCAAACGCGCGCGCGCGAAGCCTGCGGCGCCCCACGCGACGACGATAACGATTTCGGCCCTCGGGCGCCGTTTTCGGGCCCCGGGGCGATCACAAACGGACCTGGGGCGCAAGACTACCGCCAGGGGAACGATCGCGACCTCTGGGGCCGCGGAGTGAAAAAACGAGCCTGGAGGAGGGAGGGAGGGAGGGAGGAGAGGAGGGATAGAGGGAAGGAGGGAGGAGAGGAGGAGAGAGGGAGAGAGGGAGTGAGGGAGGGAGGAGGGAGGAGAGGAGGGAGGGAGGGAGGGAGAGGAGGGAGGGAGAGAGGGAGAGAGGGAGGGAGAGAAGGAGGGAGGGAGGGAGGAGAGGAGGCACGAGGAGGCAAGGGCAATGGCTGGGGGTAGGGGTACCCAGCCAGCACGGCGGGATACTCATCCGGCACTGGATGGGTGAGGGTACCCAACTGGCACGGTGGGATATCCATCCGGCCGCAGCATGACGGGGAGGGACAATGAGATACCCATCCGGCAGGACACCCGGCCATCCGGCGCTGGATGGGTAGGGGTACCCAGCCGCCACGGCGCGATACCCATCCGGAGGCCGCTGGAGGGGTAGGGATACCCAGCTGGCACGGCGGGATACCCATCCAAAGGCCGCAGGATGGGGGGTACCCTACCCATAGGGGGCCACATGCGAACCCTACCCCTACCCCCCACGATTTGTGAGGGCGAAGTGAACCCCACCCTCCCCCTCAGAAATCGTGGGGGGCAGGGGTAGGGTTCGCATGTGGCCCCCTAACCCAGCCCGCACGGCGGCACACCCACGCGGCGGCACTGAGATACCCATCCAGCGGGACACCCGTCCGACGCTGGATTGGCAAGGGTTCCCAGCCAGCACGGCGGGATACCCATCTGGCGGCCGCTGGATGGGGTATACCCAGCCAACGCAGCAGGATACCCATCCAGCGCTGGATGGGTAGGCGTACCCAGCTGGCACGGCGGGACACCCATCTGGCCGTAGCATGGAGGGGAAGGGGGGGCAGTGAGATACCCATCTGCCAGGATACCCATGGCACTGAGATACCCATCTGTCGGAATATCCACCCGGCGCTGGTACCCAACCGGCACGGCGCGACACCCATCGGGCCCATCTGGCGGCCGCTGGATGGGTAGGGGTACCCAGCCAGCACGGCGGGATACCCATCCCGCCGTAGCATGAAGGGGGGGAGGGGCACTGACTGAGATAACCCCCTGGCAGGATACCCATCAAGCGCTGGATAGGTAGGGGTACCCAACCGGCATGGCGCGATACCCGTCCGGCGGCCGCTGGATGGGTAGGGGTCCCAAATGGCACGGCGAGGTACCCATCCGCTGGCCGCTGGATGGGTAGGGGTACCCAACCGGCACGGCGGCATACCCATCCGGCCGCTGCATGAAGATGGGGATGGGCACTGAGATACCCATCCGGCGGGATACCCACCCGGCGCTGGATGGGTAGGGTACCCAGCCGTCACGGCGGGATACCCATCCGGCGCCCGTTACAGGGGTACCCAGCTGTCACGGCGAGATACACATCCAGCGGCTGCTGGATGGGCAGGGGTACCCAGCCAGCACGGCGGCAGCAGCATGGGGGGGGGCACTGAGATACCCATCTGGCGGGAAACCCATCTGGCGCTGCACGGGCAGGACTACCAAGCCGGCACGGCGGGATACCCATCCAGCGGCCGCTGGATGGGTAAGGGTACCCAACCAGCGCAACAGGATACCCATCCGGCGCTGGATGTACCCAGCCGGCACGGCGGGATACCCATCCGGCCGCAGCATGAAGGCAAGGGGGGGTGGGCACGGAGATACTCATCTGGCGGGATACCCATCCAACGCTGCACGAATAGGGGTACCCAGCCGGCACGGCGGCATACCCGTCCGGCGCTGGATGGATAGGGGTACCGAGCCGGCACGGCGGGATACCCACCCGGTGGCTGCTGCATGGCTAGACGTGCCCAGCCACCACGGCGGGATACCCATCTGGCGGCTGCTGGGTAGAGGTATTCAACCGGCGCAGCAGGATACCCATCCGGCGGCCGCTGGATGGGTGGCCCTGGGAGCAGCTTCTCGTTTCGAATCGTTCTCTGCGAGTCTGTTCCTCCGCTCCTCCCCGTTCATGCGCGCATTAGACACGCACACAAGGCATGCGCACACGTGCACGCACGCACCAGCCGCGCACACGCATGAGAAGCAGATGCAGCTCGTCGGCATATTCTCGACACTATAGGAGGTGCGCACGGGGTAGTCTCGGAGCGAGGCCGCTATGCGCCGCGGTCGTCCAGAGCATAGCAAGTGTGGCATATTCTCGAAACCACACGGGGTGCGCAATGGGTGGTCTCTGAGCGCGACCGCCAGGCGCGCTGGTCGTCCACGGCATAGCAGGTGTGGCATCTTCTCGACACCATAGATGATGTGCGCAAGGGAGGGTCTTTGAGAGCAGCCGCCAAGCGCGCTGGTCGTCCAGGGCATAGCAAATGTGGCATATCCTCGACACCATAGGGCGTGCGTGCGCAAGGGGTGGTCTCTGAGCGCGGCCGCTATGCACGCCGGTCGTCCAGGGCAAAGCAAGCGTGGCGTATTCTCGACACCATGAGGGGTGGTTTTTTGTGTGACTTATGCGCGCTGGTCGTCCAGGGCAAAGCAGGAGTGGCACTTTCTCGAACCCGTAAGGGATGCGCAAGGGGTGGTCCCTGAGCGCGCGCGGCACGCTGGTCGACCATGAAATAGCACGCGTGGCATATTCTCGACACCATAAATGCGGTGCGCAGGGGGTGGGCTCTGAGCGCGGCCGATATGCACGCCAAGCGTCCATGGCATAGCGGCGTAGCAGGCGTGGCATTTTCGCGACACCATAAGGGGGGGGGGGGGGGGCAGGGGGGGGTCTCTGAGCGCGGCCGCTACGCGCGCGGATCGTCCAGGGCATAACAGGCGTTGCACTTTCTGGACACCATATGGGGGGCGTAAGGGATGGTTTCCGAGCGCGGCCACTAAGCACGCTGGTCATCCAGGGCATAGCAGGCGTGGCACTTTCTGGACACCATCGGGGGTGCGCAGGGGGTGGTCTCTGAGCGCGGCCGCTATGCACGCAGGTCGTCCAGGGCATAGCAAGCGTGGCAGATTCTCGATACCATGGACGGGTACGTGGTGGGTGTTCTCTGACCGCGGCCGCTACGCACGCCTGTCGTCCAGGGAGTAGCAGGCGTTGCACTTCCTGGACACCAAAGGGGGTGCGCAGGGGGTGGTCTCTGAGCGATGCCGCCATGCGCGCTGGTCGCCCATGGCATAGCAGGCGTGGCAATTGCTGGACACCATAGGGGTTGCGCGGTGGGTGGTCTGCCGCAATGCGCGCCGTTCGCCCGTGGCATAGCAAGCGAAACATGTTCTGGACACTATCGGGGGCGCGCGGCGGGTGGACTCTGAGCGCGGCCGCTATGCATGCCGGTCGTCCATGGCATAGCAGGCGTGACAAATCTCTCGACACCATGAGGGGGTACGCGGTGGGGTGGTCGGTCTCTGATCGCCGCAACTTCGCACGCCGGTCGTCCAGGGCAAAGCAAGCGTGGCATATTCTCGAACCCGTAGGGGGTGCGCACGGGTTGGTTTCTGAGCGCGGCCGCTATGCGCCGCGGTCGTCCACGGCATAGCAGGCGTGGCACTTTGTGGACACCATAGGGGGTGCGCAGGGGGTGGTCTCTGAGCGCGGCCACCATGCGCGCGCGGATCGTCCATGGCATAGCAGGCAAAACATGTTCTGGGCACTGTCGGGGGCGCGCGGCGGGTGGTCTCTGAGCGCGGCCGCTATGCACGCCGGTCGTCGACGGCATAGCAGGCGTGGGAGTTTCTCGACACAACAAGGGGTGCGCAAAGGATAATAATCTCTCAGCGCGGCCGCTACGCACGCCGGTCGCCCAGGGCGAAACAGGCGTGGCACGTTCCGGATGCTTCGGGGGGTGCGCAGGGGGTGGTCTCTGATCGCGGCGGCGCTGGTCGTCCAGGCATAGCAGGCGCAACATATTCTCGACACCGTGGGGGGTGCGTACGGGTCGGGGTATCCCAAAAGCTTTGCGCGCGTGGCATTTTCTCGACCAGAGCGGGGCGGCGTCACCTGATCAGAATTGGCCAGTGAGCCCTGATCCAAAGGTTTTGGTCCAAGCCCTGGACAGCAGGCGCACGCAGGACACTGATGCAAGTATGGGAATCCAGAGCGAAGACCTGAACCTACGTGGGTGCAGAGAAGCCGTTACGCCCGCTTTCGATAAGGCCATGACACTACGCGCTATCGCTGACAGGCTGCGCCTCGTGCGAAGAGCCCCGAGCCGCATTGGTTGGGCGGCCCGCGCAAGCAGCGCTTGCCCCCGGGAACTTCTTGCCGAAGCGGCGGCATGTGAACCGTTTCCTGTGCGACGCCCCAACAACTCGGTTTCCTTTCGGCGTTGACTCGTTTTTGTTCGCACGGGGTGTCAGGCTCCCAAGGCTTGACAGGCGTCAGACAATGGTATCGGCGGGGCAACGGCCACCAACATCATTCTCGCATGTCCCACTTCAGCTATCATCACGCCAGACATATTGTAAGCATGTGAGGTTCCTCGGTAATGTCCTGGAAAACGCAACGACATCCTTTCATAATCCATCCTGCCGCGAGACCACCCTGACCCGTGGCCCGCGGAAGGCCCGGGGAGCCCGCAGACGGGGAGCAGCTTCCAGGACCCGTTTCAGGATAAGAAACAGCTTGCTCAACAAAAACGTCGGAGGCCCGCGCGGGTTGTTTGGATCTGCGCTGGGCCCCCCTCCATGGCGCGCGGAGCGCGCCAGGGGGTCCAGCGCCAGCCCAAGATATCCGCGCGGAGCTCAGGACATTTATTATGTTTGTGCAGCTGTTTGCTGTTCGACGTTTCCCTCTGGACTCGCTTCCCTCCGGGCGACTAAGGCGGTGTGCCAATTCTGCGGTGCTGGCCCATGAGCTGTGCCAGCGGGGGCTGGGATGGTGCGTGATCGCGAGCCCCTGCTTCCAGATTGCTCAGCGCTCGACTTCAGCCCCGTCTCTCGCAGCACACACCTAATCCTCCTCCTTTTTCTCCTCCTTTTCCTCCTCCTCCTCCTCCACCTCGTCGTCGCCGTGGTTCCTTGTGGCCGTTGTCGTCGTCGTCCTCGTCGCTCCTGGTCCACATCCCGTCTTGCGTCCTCCCGCATCAATCCCCGCTACTCTATCCTGCCTCTGTCCCCCCCACTCCGCCCCACTTCGGTCGTCCACCGTCCTCCCGCATCCTGCTTTTGCTCTTCCGCTGCCCTCTTCCCTCCTCAATCTGCTACCGAGCCATCGCCCCGAATCTGGCGCCCGTCCCTCCTCCTTCACTTTTCCTCCCCCATAATTACCTCCCTCCCCTGACCACCCTCGTTTTCTGAAAACAGCACAACTCACCCCGACCGCCAGCCAGGACCCCCATTCCCGAAGTAGTGATCCAGGGGGTCCTGGCGCTGGGGGTGGTGGTGGTTTCGGGGGGGGCCCTGGGGGGCCACAGGAACACCTCCACCCACAGCCAGACCCCTTGGATCACCAGGCCGGGAGCGGGGGTCCCGGCTCAGGGTGGTTCTCGGACACCATCGAGCGCGCAAGTCCGCCGCCTACCTTGGCAGGAAATGGGCCGGTGCCTACCCACCGCCAGCGGCAACGCCTCCAGCTGCGCCTCCTCCCCCTCCTCCTCCCCCTCCCGCTCTATCGCCCTCCCTCCCTTCCCCTCCCTCCCTGCCTGCCCCTCCCCCTTCCTCTGCCTCCGCTCCCCCTCCTCCTCCACCTCCATCGCACTCCCTCCCCCTCCATCCTCCATCGCTTCCCTCCCTCCCTGCCTGCCTCTCATCCTCCCCTTCTTCGGCCCGTGAGTGCTGGTGCAGCGGGGCGGCGGCGGCCGCGTGATGCACTGAGATGCCAGACGAGCACGGCCCCTGGGACACTGGAAGTCCTCTCTGCCCCCTCCGTCTCCTGACCCTGAGATCCGACGTCGCGAACAGAATTGGCAACATGATGCACTGAGGTGTCGGACGAGCACGGCTCCTTGGACACTGGGAGTCCTGCCTTTGCCCTCCCCTTCTCCTGACCCAGAGATCCCGCGTCGCGAAAAGAAATGGCAGCACTACGAAACATCATGAAACATCGCGACCGGAGCCCCAGAATGCCCTATCTTCCAGCTGCGTTTTTCGAACCAGATCGAGATGTGATGGTCCCAGGGCCCAAAACCAGGCGAAAATGCCGGTCAAAAACTGCACCACCCGGATCTCTGGGGATAGATTTCCGCTGGCCTGCCCGTCCACTCCCCGCCCCTGGGGCGGCCTGTTTCCCCGGTCGACGACTCCTCGTCCTTGTGAACCTGCGCGAGGCGGAGCTGCTGGAGCAGGGGGCCGGATGGAATCAGGAGAACCAGGACGAGGAGGAAGTGGAGGAGGAGGAGGAGGAGGAGGAGGAGGAGGCAGCAGGGCCGCCGACGAAGTCAAAACAGCACCCTCGCTTACAGGATGCCGCATCGGGCTCCAAGGCCTCGCTGAAGCCTGAAACTCCCGCCGCTTCTCGATGAATCGTATGGGGCCACCTAAGTTCGCGCATCGCGCCCTGAAATGCGCGACTGTCTTCGTACATCGCGCCTTTGGATAAAGCTAACCGCTCTGGTCCAGACCGCGCGCGACTCCCGAAATGCAAATCGTCGAAGCTGCTCATTTTGGGGGGAGGCTCGTTCGATGGGGAGTAGAAAGTAATTACCCTGCGACGCACCCAACCCACGCGCATCAAATGGCAAGAGGAGTATGCCAACATTAGCAGGAACAACGACAGTGCAGACGCGGCGATTTGCTGTGCAAGCTACATGGGATGCGCATGCGTTGCGCGATTCACAGGACGACGATCGAAAGAACGAGGATTGAGGCCCCAGGATCGAAGAAGAACGGGCACGGGAACGAGGGGTAGGAGAGGGATGGAATTGAGGGCGGGGGGGGGGCGAAAGGCCATCGCGGAAGCAGCAGCATGCATGGAGAAGGTGAGGCGGGAAATAGGACGACGATGAAAGTGGCGGGAGGAGACAGAAGACTGCCGCGTTTTTCAAGTGCGAGCTACACCCGCAGCGCTGCCTGCGCCATGTCGTCGCAGAGTTCCACATGATAAAACTCGTTTAGCGTGCAAGGAACGAGCGAGGCGTAGCTCGCCCGCTAGCTTCTCCGCCTCCTTCCCGCACATTTCAGCGCGGGAGCTGAACGCTCGCAGGCGCGCCGCCAGGTCTGCGGGCGGCCCGCGGGAAAGAAACTCAAGGCCGGGGTCGCGTATCATCAATCGGTTGTCCATCGTCCAAAGTTGCACTGGCGACGTACTGGTTGAACGCGGAGCGAGCAGCATCACGCGCGTGCCTGAACGCCACGCAGGTACAGTGCACGCGCGATTGGGACTTCAGGTCGATCACGCGCGTCTCCACCAGGCCTGGCAACACCACGCGACTGAGGATCTCACTGCGGTCTGCCATGCTGCTGTCCGCGAATGCAATGCGCTGCCTGCAAGTAAGGCGGCGGCGTCACTTGTCTCAGAAGATGTTCCCGCGGGCCCGAAGGGCGACCGCCAGCTCGAGCCGCGGCGCCGGCAGGCCAGATAAGGATCATGCAACAGCAAAGACGATGACAGAGCAACGAGGTATCGGCGAGTGCATGACCGGCCTCCGTTTCCTGCACTTCTTTCCTGTAGTTCCCCTAGCTCATCGAGCTCAGCAGATGTTTCTGCGGGTCCGAAGGACGACCGCCAGCTCGAGTCGCAGCGCCGACGAGCTGCATCACCCCAGGAGACACTGGCACACAACGATTTGACGCCAGTCAGTGCCAGACCACTCCATGTCTAGTTCCTCGCGCACATACAGTCGATCGCAGATGCGGGATAATCGAAGTAGAATGACGGGTCCAATCTGCGTCCGCGTAGGACGTCACTATGCTGGACCCCGCAGCAGGTCTCGAAAGTGGCGACAGTTTCGTGGGCCCCACAGCAGCCCTCGAAAGTGGCGACAGTTTCACAGATCGTAGCCCCCCAGCGCTGGCGACGTTTAATCTGAGTCCCCGTAGGACGTCACTCCGCTGGCCCCCCAAGCAGCCTTCGAAAGTGGCGACAGTTTCACAGGTCGCAGCCCCCCAGGGATGGCGAGGTCCAATCTGTATCCCCGAAGGGCGTCACTCCGCTGGGCCCCCCACGCAGCCTTCGAAAGTGGCGACAGTTTCACAGATCGCAGCCCCCCAGGGATGGCGAGGTCTAATCTGAATCTGCGTGGTGCCCCGCCCCGCTGGACCCATCAGCAGCCCTCGAATGTGGCGACAGTTTCGCAACCAGCAGCCCTCGAATGTGGCGTCAGTGTCGCAGATCGCAGCCCCCCAGGGATGGCGAGGTCTAATCTGAATCTGCGTGGTGCATCACTCCGCTGGACCCACCCTCAGCCCTCGAAAGTGGTGACAGTTTCGCAGATCGCAGCCCCCCAAGGATGGCGAGGTCTAATCTCAATCTGCGTGGTGCCTCACTCCGCTGGACCCACCAGCAGCCCTCGAATGTGGCGTCAGTGTCGCAGATCGCAGCCCCCCAGGGATGGCGAGGTCTAATCTGAATCTGCGTGGTGCCTCACTCCGCTGGGCCCCCCAGCAGGCCTCGAAAGTGGCGATCGTTTCGCAGATCGCAGCCCCCCAGGGGCGGCGAGGTCTAATCTGAATCTGCGTGGTGCCTCACTCCGCTGGACCCACCAGCAGCCCTCGAAAGTGACGACAGTTTCGCAGATCGCAAACCCCCAGGGATGGCGAGGTCTAATGTGAATCTGCGTGGTGCCTCACTCCGCTGGACCCACCAGCAGCCCTCGAAAGTCGAGGTCTAATCTGAATCTGCGTGGTGCCTCACTTCGCTGGACCCACCAGCAGCCCTCGAAAAGTGACGACAGTTTTTCGCAGATCGCAGCCCCCAAGGATGGCGAGGGTCTAATCTGAATCTGCGTGTTGCCTCAACTCCGCTGACCCACCAGCAGCCCCGAACGTGACACAGTTTCGCAGATCGCAGACCCCCAGGGATGGCGAGGGTATAATGAATCGCGGGTGGGCCTTCCACTCCGATGGAACCACAGCAGCCTCGAAAGTACGTGCGACAATTCACAGATGCAGCCCAAAGGGATGACGCTAAAAGGCAAGGAGAGAAGAGGGAGGAGCGAAGAGAGGGGAGAAGGGAAGCAAGAGAGGATGAGTCGTAATAGAGTAGACGTCTCCTCAAGCTATCTAGGCGTAGGCGAATATGTGCGGTATAAGGTGAAGCAATATATTAGCTGTAAGCTTGAATAGTGATTATTAGTCTGTAAAGGAAGGAAGGTGGAGACCGCAGTGCTCTATTCAAAACGAGTACCCAACGCAGGAGGGTTGGGAAAAACAGCAAACTGCACATACAAACAAAAAACACAACGGGGCTGCAACGCAAGCAGGACGAAGGAGAGAAGGGAGGAGTAAGCGAAGGAAGCGGAAACAGGAAAAAGGAGACAGGAGGCAGGAAGGGGAGGAGGAAGGAGGAGTGGAGACCACAGCGCTCTATTCAAAACCCGCCCCGGCCCCGCCCATAGGCCCGGCAGCCCGCGGCGGGAGCGAAGGGATTGGCCGGCGCCAGG
>CAUYUJ010013647.1:269581-296858 GCA_963575745.1 Prorocentrum cordatum | reverse complement strand
GCGAGCAGGACGAGGGGCATCACGAGCGAGAGCAGGGGAAAGTGGAGAAAGAGGAGAAAGAGAAGGAGGAGATGGAGAACGAGAAGGCGGAGAAGGATACCGAAACGGAACTTGAGGATAAGAAGGATGGAGAGATCTGTTTGCCCCTCCTCTCTCTCATCACAGCCAGCTGGTCCATCCCAGCCGCCATCATCGCTTGCATCTCTTCGTCATAGGCAGCTCGGGGATCTCGTTATCCTGCGGAGGGTGCCCCTCCTCCTCCCCCTCCTCCCCCCCCTCCTCATCCCCCCCTCGCGATTTTTCAGCTCGCTGCAGGGTTAGGGGGCGCCTGTCCAGATTCCTGGCGGCGCCGCGGCGTCGTCATGATCAGGAATTGGACCCCGAGTGGCCCTCATTTCCATCGTCCTTTTTGCGATCCCAGTGCGCAAACATGATGCGCAGCTGGCGGCTCTGAAGGTACCTCAGATCGGAACTCTTCAACGCGAGGCCCCCCTAATCTCCTCGGGCCTCTGTGGCCCCAGGGGCCCGACCGACGCGAGCACCACCCTCCTTCCCTTTCGTTTCCTGGGCCCCATTGGCCCGGACAGCGCGATATCCTTCCCGAGATCCTCTTCTTCTCAGGCATTGTTCGGGTAGCCCGATCCACACCTAGCACCCCATACTCACCTCGCGTTTTTCTGACCCGAGAGGTCCGGACAGCACAGCCACCTGAGGTTGTTATGTGTCCAGGGGCCCGACCAGCACGATGTTCTACCCCTCCCCTCCTTACAAGTTAGCCCCTCCTCTTCTATCCTCTCCTCGATCTCCTTCAGGGGCCCGACGCCCCTTTCCTCCACTCGCGAAAGCGATGTCTGACACAACCCCTCCCCCAAAGCCCGTTCGGGCAGAGGCCCCAGGCCCCGCGAAACATCTCGCCGCGATGTCCGAAGCCGACCCTTCACAACAACACCCCGACCTCGTTCAATTTGTTCGGGCATCAGGCCCCATCAACACGAGCACCCCCCCTTTCCTTGCGTTTTCCTGGCCCCAGCGAATCAGCGCGATTGCATGTGTGTTCCTCCTTGCGCTTCCTGAACCTAGGAGTCCGAACATACGTTCGCCCCCCCCCCCCCCTCCCTGCAGTTTTTCTGACGCCCGAGGCTCCGAAGCGCGAACGTCGCCCCTTCTCATTGGTTCATCGCGGGCCCCAGGGGCCCGATGAGATGGATAAGTTGGGCGGCGGTGCGGGGTGGATCCTCGAGTGATCTCCACCTCGCCCCTATCCTCCTTATCCTTCTCCTCCTCATGGGCGGCTTGATGGCGCCCACCATCGTCTTCGGGGGAAAGCGGCCTTTCTCCAACTTGCATTTCTCGCGCAACACCGGGCCGAACGCGAGCTGCCACGCCGCCTGCGGGGATGGAGGAGCACGCGCAAAAGGCGAAGGGGCAGAGGGATAGAAGAACCAGAACACGTGGATACATCAGGAGCTACAGACATGCAACTGGGCCTCCACCGATCCTTCCCTCATCGATCCTCCGACCCTTCCCTGGCTCATGGAGCCTCCATCCTCCGATCCTTCCCTCATCGATCCTCCGAGATCCTTCCTTCATCGAGCCTCTTCGTGATCGCATCTAGCGCCTCATCCGATCCTTCCCTCGTCGATCGCCGCGCCTCCATCGTATTCTGGCTGAGGCGCTCTCCGTTGGTGACGGCGTTGATCGCCTCCAGGGTCGGCGCGAATGCCTCCCCTTCACGCGTTCCCACGGGCGCGGATCGAAGAACAGGATCGAGGCAGCACAGTCGGGGCGTTGACCTGAGGAACCCTAAATAAGGAACGAGGCCCCTGTTTCCCATACGTCCAACCTCGGTTTCCCTGGAATGCCTCAGGAAAACCCGAAGCAAACTGTGACATTCCAGGAACACCGAGCCCCTCCCCAACGAACAGGATTCATTCTTCAGCGCACGGTTGACTACCTAGCATCTCTTGTGGACCCTTCTCCCGATCGAATCGCTCGACCTTCGTCCGCCTCATGCAGTTCGCCCCTCTCGATCCTCGGGGCAGGACGCACCCCTTCCCCTCCTTCAGCGCTGCGTGGCAAGGGCGGCCACCACTCTTCTGGCACGGGCAACTTCCGAAGTCGGGGATCGTCGGATGTCCTCGCGGCGGCGCGAGGGCGAGGCTCAAGGTTGAGATTCGGCAGGCCTCTGATGGCAGGCGCTGGCGATGAGGGGAGCACGGTTTCAATGGCGATGCAGCTGGGGGTCGATGCGGCGGCAAAGAGGGATGATACAGCCCCCAGAAGAGGCAAAAGGAGGAAGCGGACCAGGAGGACGATGGACGAGCAAAATACCGACGCAGAAAGGGATCCAAATCGCGTCGTCGTCTGAACCGACGTCGCCCGAGACGTCGCTACCATTATCATTGATGAGGAATTGCGTCGCCATGGCAACCACCGTCAGCATCGCGATCATTAGTACCGCTGTCGGTGATCACCATCGCCATCATCATCGCCATCGCCATCACCATTCTCCATCACCCTCATCATCGTAAGATTCGTCGCCATGGTTAGCATCAGCGTCGACGATATCGGCGTCAGTCGTCGAAGGCGCGGCGCTAGCTCCTGCCAGGCACAACTGGCCGATCGAGGCAGATGCATGGGTCCTCATCCTCATCCCTCATCCTCATCCCTCGTCCTCATCCCCATTCTCATCCTCGCCCCTCCTCGTCCTCATCCTCGTCCTCATCCTCAACCTCGCCCCCTCCTCATCCTCGTCCTCATCCTCGTCCTCATCCTCATCTGCACCCCCCTCCTCATCCTCGGGCCCGATCGCCAATCCTGGTCCTCATCCTCATCCTCATCCTTATCCTATCCGTCCTGGTCCTCATCGTTATCCGATCCATGTGCCTCGGGCTGAACTAATCCTAGAAACTCTGCCTATCGGAATTCTCATGTCCTCCTCGAGCTCCTACTCCTGGCCCCCTCCCTACTGCGCCTGCGCGGCGAGCGCTGGTTCGCCCACCCACGTTTTCGGGTTCGCGAGCTTGCGCGCCATGGCCTCGAGGGAAGGCCGATCCTTTCCTTCCCGCCCCTTCTCCTCCTGAGGAGCCCCTGCCCTCTCGACCTCTGGATCTTCTCTCCTGCTCTCTCGACCTCATGCCTCTCGACCCTTCCCCGCTCAGGGCGTCGGCGGATCCTGCCAACAAATGACGATCGACGATCGATGACAACGAAGCGTCGCGAGCTCGCGACGCTTCGTTGTCATCGATCGTCGTCATCGTATTTTGTTGGCAGGATCCGGGGCCCAAGCTGGAATCCAACGCGGTGCGGGTGCGTGACCCTGCTTGCTTGCCCGAGCCCCGCCTTGTCTGATCCTTCCATATGCGTTGCGCGCGCGACCGCGGGCTGGGCGCCCTCGGGCCAAGCCGCGCGGAGCGCGCGCGCGAGCTCGCGCGCGAGCATGGGTCGAAGGGCTCAAGAAACGAGGAGGCGGACGAGGAGAAGGGGGGGAGCAGGAAGGGGAGGAGAAGGGGGGGGGCAGGAGGAGGAGGAGGGAGGAGGAGAAACAAAGCACGATGAGGAGGAGGAGGAGGAGGAGGAGGAGGAGGACGAGGAGGAGGGGGAGGGGGAGGGGAAGGAGGAGAGGACTTGCGCATATCCTGACAACGCAAGGAAGGGGAAGAAACGCCGAGCCGAGCAGAGCTAATTGGTCAGCGGTCCCCTGATCGCAGAGTGAGTTATAAGGGTTCCTTTGCCAACTCGAAAACCCATGTGTTAAAACCCACTCACTTTTTCCCTACCTAGGCTCTGCCTAGAGGGTTCTTACTCCCTTAGCTTAAAGGGGCCGGGCAGTGTAAAGCGCCCCGGGCGGTTCCCCCAGCCCCCGCCCCGCGGTTCCCCCAGCCCCCTGGGAGCTTTAGCTTTAGCTTTAACTGTAATGTTATCTTAGCTTTAGCTTAGCTTTAGCTTAGCTGTAGCTTAGCTGTAGCTTAGCATTTCGCTTAGCTTTAGCTTAGCTTCCGCTTAGCTTTAGCTTAGCTTGAGCTTAGCTTGAGCTTAGCTTTAGCTTAGCTTTAGCTTAGCTTTAGCTTAGTTTTACCTTAGCTTTAGCTTTAGCTGAGCTTTAGCTTAGCTGCTGCTCAGCTTCAGCTTAGCTTTAGCTTAGCTATAGCTTAGCTGTAGCTTAGCTTTCGCTCAGCTTTAGCTTAGCTGTGGCTTAGCTTCAGCTTAGCTTTAGCTTAGCTTTAGCTTAGCGTTACTGTTACTACTAACGCTGCTTTCCTAAGGGCTCCAACTCCTAGGTAGGGTCGCACTGGGGTAATTTTCATCATGTGATCGAGCGCGGCGTCAATGTATGTTTTTTTTTAATATAAAAAACGCTGCAGGATGTAAAGATTTCTAGCAAGCGGGAGATGTTAACTCGAAAACCACATGTTGAAAACCCAATGCGAAACTTCATTCCCTGAACAGAAGATGCGATCATCTGAATGTGGAATATACAAAACGCATATACACCATGCAGCGCGCGCGGTCGGGTTACCCGCGCGCGCGCGCCGCCCTCCACGCGCATGTACATTTTGATACAACGGGGGCGATGTTAACTCGAAAACCCAATGGCGAAAACCCAAGGTAAAAATGCATTCCCCGATCGGAAGAGGCGATCACCTGAACGTGGAATATAAAAAACGGATGCACACCACGCAGCGCGCGCGCGGGCGGGTCACCCGCGCGCGCGCCGCCCTCCGCGCGCATGTGCATTTTGATACAACGGGAGCGATGTTAACTCGAAAACCCAATGGTGAAAACCCAATGTAAAAAATCATTCCCTGATCTCGAGAGGGGGTCATCAGAATGTGGAATATAAATTCGCATATGCACCATGCAGCGCGCGCGCCGCCCTCCGCGCCCTCGCATGCATATTGATATACAACAGGAGCGATGTTAACTCGAAAACCCAATGGTGAAAACCCAATGCAAAAATTCATTCTCTGATCGGAAGAGGCGATCATCTGAATGTGGAATATACAAAACGCATATACACCACGCAGCGCGCGCGCGGGCGGGTCACCCGCGCGCGCGCCGCCCTCCACGCGCACGTGCATTTTGATATACAACAGGGGCGATGTTAACTCAAAAACCCAATGGTGAAAACCCAATGTAAAACTTCATTCTCTGATCTCGAGAGGGGATCATCTGAATGTGGAATATGCAAATTCCCTACCCAGGCTCTGCCTAGAAGGGTTCTTACTCTCTTAGCTTAAAGGGGCCGGCGCTCCGGGCGGTTCCCCCAGTCCCCTGGGAGCGGTTCCCCCCAGTCCCCTGTGAGCTTTAGCTTTAGCTTTAGCTTAGCTGTAAGCTCTAGCTTAGCGTTTCGCTTAGCTTTTCGCTTAGCTGTAGCTTAGCGTTTCGCTTAGCTTTTCGCTTAGCTT
Source organism: Prorocentrum cordatum (assembly GCA_963575745.1). Classification (NCBI taxonomy): domain Eukaryota; class Dinophyceae; order Prorocentrales; family Prorocentraceae; genus Prorocentrum; species Prorocentrum cordatum. The sequence continues at coordinate 291,450 of CAUYUJ010013647.1, read as the reverse complement.
TAGCTTAGCTTTAGCTTAGCTGTAGCTTAGCTTTAGCTTAGCTTGAGCTTAGCTTTAGCTCAGCCGTAGCTCAGCTGTAGCTTAGCTGTAGCTTAGCTTTAGCTTAGCTGCTGCTCAGCTTTAGCTTAGCTTTAGCTTAGCGTTAGCTTAGCTTTAGCTTAGCCTTAGCTCAGCTTTAGCTTAGCTTTAGCTTAGCTGCGGCTTAGCTTTAGCTTAGCTTTAGCTTAGCTTAGCGTTACTGTTACTACTAATGCTGCTTTCCTAAGGGTTCCAACTCCTAGGTAGGGTCGCACTGGGATAATTCGCATATACACCATGCAGCGCGCGCGCCGTCCTCCGCGCCCTCGTATACATATGGATATACAACGGGAGCGATGTTAACTCGAAAACCAAATGGTGAAAACCCCATGTAAAAAATCATTCTCTGATCGGAACGGGCGATTATCTGAACGTGAAATGCATATGCGTCAACAAGCGCCCGCGGGTAGGTCACCCCCGCGCGCGTTATAATGCGGCGGCATCGAATTATCGCCCATGCGGTCGTTCAGCGCGCGATCCAACACCAAACAAGACATACGCAACAAAAGCTAGACATGATACAGCAAAACAAGACATGAGACAGAAAAACCCGACAATGTCAACAACATCACAGCATGGCGCAGTTTTCAAAACAAAACAGCCGTCTTGAAAAACCTGCAGCTGGAGGATGTCAGGGGAGGCGGGCCCCGCGCGGTTCGGCGCGAGCCCCCGGGGGGGCCGCAGCCCAGGCAGCGCTCGCAGCCAGCAGGCGTTGGATCTACAGCTGGACCTCCGCGCGAGTCATCGGCGCCCCCTCGCCCGGAGCCGCGGCGAAGGCCCCCCCCGCCCGCGGGCGGACCATGGCAGCCCATGGCTTCGGCTGCGCGCCTAGGCGGCTTCGCGCCGACGCGCGCGGCGCCCCAGTCGGCGGCGGGGCCCGCGCCAGGGGGGGGTCGTTGGCCTCGACGTCCTCCGCTGGACCGTCCACCCCCAACTCGTCCGCCGACTGCAGCGTCGCCCCCCTCGACGGTCACCGTGCTATGGGTGGTGAGTAGCCGTCGCGAAAGGCAAAGACCCCCGTCGAGCGCGGCCATTGCGCGCGGCCGCTGGCGGACCCGAACGGGACAAGCCCGTCGCTGTTTCTTTCGTCCAGCGGGCTGAGAGCCTCGAGATCCATTTCCGAAGCCTGTAGGTCGAACGCCAGCACGGAAGCGGCGGCGTTCAGCGGGCGAGCTGCCGCGCCGAGCAAGGGCACATTGAGTATTCGAAAAGGCCCCGCCAGCTTTGCGCTGCTCCCGTCGTACTTAAGGACCACATACATAGTTTCGAGCACCCAGAAAAGTGTCGAAGCAGTGTCGAACGAGTATCGCCTCCCAGGGCCCGATACGTGAAAACCCTCAATGTTCGGTGCTTTCGTGGTGCTGGAAATTACTTCTGGTGATCAAAACTATACCCAGCTGGAACATCATGCCACCAGCCCTGCGTATCTTTCCGCCTCCGCCAGACTGAGGCTGTCCGCTCAGCGGAGGGACCGAGGCAGCGGCAGCAGGAGACCCCCCAGCCGCGAAATCAAGGGGGTCGCGGCGTAGCGTACCTCGCCTCTGTCCAAGCGCCAGCGGTCGTACCTGGTGGCCGACGGCGCAGTGCACGGGTGAAGGTCGGGCCAAGCAGGCCGTTCGAGGACGGGTGCCATTGTCGGCAGCGCGCGCCGAGTGACCGCGGGCCACACGAGAGGACTGGCCGTGGGGCAGGGCCCGCACGCGCTCCTTAGCCCGCACGTTTGGGCCATAAGCCAGGGCGCGCTGCCCGCCGCGACCGTGCCCTCGAGGGGCTCCGATCACGGCCCGCGCGTGGGGGGAAGGCACCCAGCCCCACCAGAGGGACACGAGGGCCCCGATGCAGCAGCCCCCGCAGAGGCTGCAAACGGCCGTGGTACCGAGGAGGGCCACAACCGTCGAAACCAGCACAAGGATGACCCCGCTGTTCAGGTCCACCGCCCGCCACGGGCAGACGGCTGGGCAGGCCGCGACCCAGGCGGAGGGGGCACAGCCCACCGCCGCTAGGGTCGGCCTGTGCGAACCACGGCGACCCCGCAGAGGAGGCGCCGAGGTCCGCGAACGAGGGGAGAGGTTGGCCCACGAGCCGCTCGTAGAGCGCGGCTCGCAGACATCGGAACAGCAGCTAAACGCCCCCTCCATGGCAGCCTGAGCGAGCGCCTGCACGAGGCGCCCGCCGAAGGGGGCCGTATGGGGAAAGGGTTGGGCCGAGAAGCTGCAGAGAACCGCGGAGCGGGAGGAGAAGGGATAATACGAGAGAGCATCAAGGAGGAGGAGGAGGAGGAGGAGGAGGAGGAGGAGGAGGAGGAGGAGGAGGAGGAGGGAGGAGGATCGAGAAGGAAAACCGCAGAGGAGTCCCTGGGCCCCCCTGCCCTCCTGGAGGGGGCCGCCTCCCAAACCACCATGACGTGCGCCGCGCCACGCTTGCCGGCCTGGGGCGCGCGGGGCGCCGAGCGGGGCGGCCGCGCACGGGCCGCGAGCGGGAGCGTTCGCGCCGCGCCCACCACCAGGGGGCCACATGCGAACCCTACCCCCGCCCCCCAACGAAGTGAACCCCGCCCTCCCCCTCAGAAATCGTGGGGGGCAGGGGCAGGGTTCGCGCGTGGCCCCCCTGCCCGTGGCCCTCCTCCCCTCCTCATCGGGGCTTGCTCAAAGTGCCCCTGGCCCAAGGTGCCCCTGCCCTTGGACCGCGGGCGGCGAGGAGGAGGAGGAGGAGGAGGAGGAGGGAGGAGGAAGGAGGAGGAGGGGAGGGAGGAGAGGAGGAGGGAGGAGGAGGAGGGGGAGGGGAGGAGGGGAGGCGCAAGATGGGCGTAAGGGGGGAGGGAGCTCACGTCGAGGCCGGAGCACGGGGACCGCGGGCGGCGCGCACGAGGGTCCGGGGCTGCCGAATGTGCCCCAAGCCCAAGGTGCCCGAGGTTTTTCGTTCCAAGTTGGAGCCCCTCTCTCCTCTCTCCTCTCTCCTCTCTCCTCTCTCCTCTCTCCTCCTTCCCCTCCTCCTCCTCCTCCTCCTCCTCCTCCTCCTCCTCCTCCTCCTCCTCCTCCTCCTCCTCCTCCTCCTCCTCCTCCTCCTCCTCCTCCTCCTCCTCCTCCTCCCCCTCCCCTCCTCCTCCTCCTCCTCCTCCTCCTCCTCCTCCTCCTCCTCCTCCTTCGCCTCCTCCTCCTCCTCCTCCTCCTTCGCCTCCTCCTCCTCCTCCCCCTCTGGGCCTTCCGAGGGGTGCTCGCGCCGCGCGGCCCCCCCCCCTTCTTCCCCTTTGCAGCCGGACCAAAGACAGAAGAGCATCCTTTGGAGCAAACAGAAAAGCGAGGCCCTTTGCCGGGACAGGAGAACCATCCCTCAGGGCACCCTTCCCCAGGATGCACAGTAGTAGCCAGCAAACACGAAGAACATGAGGGTACCACCCGAACCGACCTCGATCTTATACCTCGGTCTGGCCGTAGTCGGGGGTTGCTAAAGATGCCCCTGGCCCAAGTGCCCCCAGCTTTCCGCTCCATTCTGGAACCGGTCGGGTCCCCTGGGCCTCGCGGGGGGTGCTCTGGAGGTCGTGAAGGCCTCCTTGGAAATCCTGGGGGGCACCTGGGCCAGGGGTACTTCTACCAACACCCTGCCCTTGGGCGGCGAGCCTGGGGGAGACCGACCCTCTCCCACCTCCGCGAAGAGGACGGACGAGCAGGAGGAAGAGAAGGAGGATGAACCCTCCTCTCTCCTCCTCCTCCTCCTCCTCTCCTCCTCCTCCTCCTCCTCCTCCTCCCCCTCCTCCTCCTCCTCCTCCTCCTCCTCCTCCCCTTCCTCCTGATCCTCCTCCCTCCTCCCTCCTCCCCCCCCCCCTCCCTCCTCCCTCCTCCTCCTCCTCCCTCCTCCTCCTCCCTCTTCCCCTCCTTCCTCCTCCTCCTTCCTTCCTCCCTCCTCCCTCTTTCTCTTTCCTCCTTCCCCCCTTCTCCCTCCTTCCTCCTCCCTCCTCCCTCTCTCCTTTCCTCCCTCCCCTCCCTCCTCCCCTCCCTCCCCTCCCCCCTTCCCCCTTCCCTCCCTTCCTTCCCTTCCCTCCCTTCCCCCCCTTTCCCTCCCTCCCTTCCCTCCCTTCCCTTCCCCCTCCCTCCCTCCCTCCTTCCTTCTTCCCTTCCCTTCCCTTCCCTCCCTCCCTTCCCTTCCCTCCCTTCCCTTCCCTCCCCCCCTCCCTCCCTCCCCCTCCCCCTCCCCGTCCCCCTCCCAATCTGATTTGGAACGAGATTGACCCAAGATGTCTGCGGATGATAACCTTATAGATTCATTGTCTCCGCTGCTTTATTTAACTTGCTTCTGCATTTTCCAGCATACCTAACATCTGGCTGTGGTCCTCCTCTCTTACAAAAAGCAAAGACGAACTCATTGAACTCAAAAAAACAGCGCGGAGCTACCGACCACGGGCCTGAAGGAGAGGCTAGACATTGCTAATCTAAGGGTTCCTACAGTCGGCGATGTAAAGCTTATCGTAGAAACCGTTGAGCGTGAAGTATTTGGTAGACATGATGTCGAGTCGCGTGCGGAGTAGGCAAGGTAGATTGCCGAGGCGAGGTTCGAGCAAGAGTTCCGAGGAACAAATCGTCTCGATAGGAACCGTCGCTTTCGAGTTCAAGGTGCGCAACTCTCGCGAAATCCTCGAGGTCGTCCTAACTGATCTCCCTCTGTAGCGCGCAGCCTCGAGGTTCATAATTGGAAAACCGTGTTCGTGCCCAAATTATCCTGGGATCCCCGAGTGGAGTGGCATCTTCCAGATCCTGCCAACACATACCAGATGTGAATGTGTGCGCATAGTGTCGGAAAGTCGTAATCGTGTCCGCGTTATCCTGACATTCCCGATTAGGACGGTATCCCTCACATCCTGCGAGCACATGCCTGATGTGAATGTGTGTGGCTGTCTGCTCATCCACCCATGATAGACAGAACTGTGCAAACCGACGGTGCATCTACCCGCGAAGGTCTCCAATGCATGATGTCGTTCTCCGTCACACTGACTACTGGCGCGTCTATGGTCGCGACCAAACATTCGATGCCCTTAGTCTCCACACGCCAGTGGCCGTAGGTGATCATCAGGTCACGCAGTACCTCTGAGATCATGCCCTCGGCTACGACCATGGCCGACGTGGGGCACCGGAAGAACCGTCTAATGTAGCCTCGAAGCCTATCTTCTCGAACTGCGAGTACGCGCAGTCGCTGATGTCGATCTAGTGGTACTCATGCCAAGCCAACGCTGAGCTCGAAGAAGTCTCTGCCAGTCTGTTCGCTGGTCTATCGGGGCAACGAACTCTGCGTTGTCCTGGATGGTGATGAAATATGTCATGCTGCTCGGGCTGCTGAGAGGTAGTTGGATGCCAGGCGCGAAGATCTCTGCAAGTCACAATGCGATCATCCGAGCAAGCTCCTTGCCAACCCTGCCTGTGTCTCCGCCCGCGAGGTGCTGCCTGACACTCTGTGCGCCTTATGATATAGTGAGGCGATGATGTGCCCGAACTTGCTGAGCTGACCCTCTGAATCTCGAACCTGCTGGTAGTGCGTCGACGTGGCTGGTGCAACTGATACCACCCGGTCCGAGCCAAGCAGAAGAAGCGCCGCCCCCTGAGCACATGAGCGCCCAGAAGTAGCTCCGCTGGAATTCGCCACTGTGTCGACCACAAACGGAGGCGTGAGCCGCGGAAAGTAAATGCCAAATCCGTCTGCGTACTTCTTCGCTCGCGCCAGCAAGGTATTCGTCATCTTGATCCGCTTGATTTGGAGGGTGAAAAGCGGGGTCTGCAACAAGGGGTCTTCAATGGGGGCTGAATGGCCCATGTATGCTCAATGTATCGCTCTTGTATGTGATCGGGTACGATTGGCATCCAATGTTGGCGGTCATTGAGGGCCAGTCGTTCGTGCCCGCGCGTCGCCCGCGCGGGTGCACGCGCCGTCCATCCATTATCGTTCATGCGTGCGGGCGTTCTTGCATATTGCGCGTGGGGCGGCGAAGTGGAGTGCAAATGTGTCTTGATTGCGCGATTGATGATCGCGTGCTTTCCCAACCGATGACTTCTCGACCCCCAAGACAGATTTGGAATGGGTCCCGCGTTCCTCCCAACATGTGAGTTCACTTTTTCCTGTTTTTCCCAACAGGTGAATTCACATGTTCCTCCTTCCCAAAATGTGAATTCACATTCTGGCCCCTTCACAAAGAATCCTACACAAAAGCTCCCACATCTGAATTCACATGTTCCGTTTTCTCCAACATGTGAATTCACATTTTCCTTTTCCCAAAATGCACATTCAAAAAATTTGCTTTTCCCCACAATGTGAATTCACATTTTGCCCTGGCCTTCAAGATCCCCAAACCTGAGGCGCAGCGTTCCGCGTGTCAGATTGGCTGGGCAGATTTCGACACTCAGCTGACCGCTTTCGTTCGTTCCAGCCTTTTCTTTTTGCGCCCTCCGCGCACGTTGCCTTCGTCGCCTTTCCCGAGCCCCCCGCCCTCTTGCTTCCTGTCCCCTCGAGTCTCGCGCGCGGGCGCAGGCGGGGGGCTGAAATTGGCCCCCCCGCCGAACACAGCAATCGAGGATGCGTCGCCCATTCATGGCCCATAAAGACATCATTGCCGGGACCCTGCGCCCGACCATTGCCGGGGCCCTGCGCCCGACCCCCACTTCCACCTTCCAATTGATTGTGGCTGACTGAATGTTCTGCTGCATGATAACTGCATTGGGGATAGCGTCGAGCCTTGTATGATACACCCGCAGCAATCCACCCGGAAGTCCTCGAAAGGCTACCAACTCCTGTCGCGCGAGAAGTGAATCATCCTGTTGGGCCCGTGCTTGCGAGGGGTACTGGCTGCAGTTTGTGACAGAACTCGCCCCGCGACATCTTCGTGCCAAAATCTGTCTTCCCGCGTCGAACTCCCACGCGCATCAACGGTGGTCGTCGTCGCGTAGCTCCCCCAAAACGGGTGGAAAACTTGCCGGGCGACTCGTTCAACCATTGCACCGCGCTTGCATCGTTGTTGTCGCCCACGTAAGAGGCAGCCATTGCTTTGAATTCGCCGGGCGGTTCCATCCAGAAACAGAAACGGCCATTACATGCAGAGGGTTGTCCTCCGAGAGCATCCGCCATGACCATCTGCATGACCACCTGGGGAGCCAGCGGGGCATCGCCTAGTCCACGCATGGCCTTCAAGCGCCCCGGCGCCCACGCATGTGATTGCCCAGCCGGAGCGGCCTGAAAGGTTCCATCAATGACTCGAAGATGCCGCCAAACATTGGCCGGGGGAGCGATGGCAACATGCCGCCCTGGCGACTTGATGCCGCACTTCTTTAGTAGGTCCCACAGCTGTTTGAAAGGTAGACTTGTCAGGAAGGCCCCCTTACGCCCAAGCTGTCGTTGGTGAAGTCATCGAAGGCCGCCTAAGAGATCAACGGCCCCTGTGAAAGTCCGGTCGCCGTGGTAGCCCTCTTGAACAGCGACGCCCCTCGGCTGTCAGGGAATTCGCGCGCGCGATGTGCTCTTGACGATCCACCTGAGGTCGTTGCCGATTTTGGTCTGCATCCACTTGCGCACCCAAGCGCAATCGACTGGTTCTCGCGCGCACTTGTCGATGGCGACAGGTGTCCAAACCTCTGCCTCGACGAACTGCTTGAGGTCCTTCCTGTCGGCTTCTTCCACTAGTCCGATGTGTTCCGCAATATAATTTTGACCGAGGATCAGCGAGTCGGCGGTTGAAGTAAAGCATTCGCAAGAGACAAGATCCACGTAGAAATGATCTCGCGCGAGAGGCCCAGAGGACAACGAATGCTTGGTCTCGTCCAGTTGGCACTGATGTCGTCGCTGTCGAGAATATTGCACTGTTGAGACTGAGACTGAAAGAGCTCCGATACTAGCTCTCGTTGAAGTTCAGGCGACATGTGCAACTCGTCGCTGTGTCTGAGCAGTTATGGGATGAAGTCGGTCTGCCTCTTGAAGCGTTGTCGATGTCGGAATGTCCCTTCAGCTGCTGAACAATGGGATGTGCCAGTCGCTCCATATTTGATCATCGTCTCGCCGTTCTGATCTGGATCTGTCGTATCCACGCCGCGGGTGTCGTTCACCTTCGTGGGGCACTGAATGGTCGCATCCTGTGGCGAGTCTTGGTCACGTAGTGGCAGATGTACGGAACGTGAGCGAGCATCGTCATGTTCTGGTAACGCTTCTGGTGCTTCACATTATTCCCCGCCGTTGTGTTCCGTCTTGTCAGCTCTGCTGGGCCCATCTGTAGATCTTGATCTGTCGTCGCGCGAGGGATGGTCCAGGGTGGCGTCTGCTTGTCCAGGAGCATATTCCAGCGTGCGATCAGCTTGGCCAGGTGCGTATTCTAGTGTGCGATGTGCGCCGGAAGCCGATGTGCTGGTCTTTCGTGGTCCGTCGCAGTGACTCGTTCGGCCCCTGCTGCAATCTGGATCTGCCAGAGGCGCTGCCAGCCCGATGCCGCCCAGCATCTCAGGTCGAGGCGCGTCTTGCGAAGGTAGGTCTGCGTCCTCAGGTGCTTTGTCAAATTAGACTTGTCGTTGAGTCCGAGTAACCGCCGTCGTACTTCTTCGCTTCAACATCGGGGTCTGCGTCCGCGATCTGTCCTCGTCGCGAGGCCGCGATGTAGTCGAGTCGAGGGCGATGCCCCAGGCATGTCAAGTACAGGCGACACCGATGCATCTTGACTCTCATGTGGAGGATCAGCCAGTATCGGTGAAGCGGGAACTGGGACAGTCTTCCAGGTGCCCGGTAATGCCGTCCGCGGTGTCGAGCTGCTCGGAGGTGCGAATATCTCGCCCGAAATGTCCACGTCCTTATCCATGGATACCGATCTCTTCTGACGCTGTGGCTTTACCGCTTGTCCAGGTCGGTCGCCTGGAGGTCGCAGAGGATAGCTGTACATAGGCGGCGCCACGATGGATTATCCAGCTCTCGATATAGTCTCCAGAGTGCTGCTCATGAACTCAGGTGGTTGATTTCCTGGGAACGCCGACGCTGGGATATAAGCCTGTCGAGGTGTCAGCCGTTGCGCTGGTTGCTGAGGAGGTGCTGGTGGTTGCTTGTCGTCGTCTCGATGTGCTGGTATCTCGTCGTGCCCAGGTGGTCTCCGCCATTCCGAAGGAGGGGGCGGTGGCGACAGCTGCGTAGGCGGTGTCCACGGAGTGTCGCAGATCTCCTCAATTGCCGAGATGTCCGACATGTCTGGAACTGATTCCTGCATGCACGTCTCTTCGTACTGTTCGGACACAAAGATGACTAAAAAATAGAGACCCGGAGCGTACAGAACAATGATGGCCAATCGGCGTGCATGTGACAGGTCCGCCTGCCGTACGATATAGCAGAATCTGTTGCGCCGTAACCACATAATGATGCCGTTGTTGATGCCATGGCATGTATTGATATTGTGTAGCTGGGTGCCATATCTGATAGCCCTTTGAGCCGCCAGTTGTAATAGCAACTGGCGGATTCTTGGTGCCAGCTGAAAAATCTCCGGCGCATCAACTTCACAATCGCTCGGTGCTGCCAACCGCACCCCATGGGCATCATTGACCATGCCAGTGGTGACGACCGAACCTGGCATTTGACCTTCGACTATTTCCAGCATGTGGTGTAACATCGCGTGTAGATCATCGTGTAGATTCGTCCTGCCGTCTACCTTCGCCTTCCCCCAACATGTGAGCCGATCGAAAAGACAATGTCACAAGGTAAGAACGCGCCCTATGGGGTCGAAGGGCCCTCTCCATCCTCACTGAGCTTTGCGATCTGGTACTCGGTAGAGGTCCGCAGAGTCTTCAAGAGGTCGAAGATTGGCCGCGTCTGGGAGGATCTGCACTTTGGTGTTGTTGGCTTCCGCAATGCGCTGCTCGATTGCAGCTTCCTGCGCTGCGCTCGTCGCCGTCATGCGCAGCCGCAGCTCTGACTCGAAGGTGTCCGGGGTAGATTCTCGAGCTCCGTCGATAGCTAGTGTCGAGTCCGAGCTGTGCTCAAACAGTCCTCTGGGATTGTGGCCCTGCAGACGTCGAGCAGGTGCATGACGTCCTTATTCCAGCATGAAGTTCTGCCGAATAGCGCGCTCGAATACGATGGCCTCGTCCTGCACTATCAGTCCTTGTTTAGCCGCGCTGGCTTTACATGCGAGCGATGCTGTCTTGATCAATGCAATGTGTCGCTCAGCTAGTCCAGTGGTGACGCGTTTGCCAGAGTCGTCTGGTCAAGCAAAGTGTCGATGCATGCTGCACCGGTCGCATACCACCGCAAAGTGGTCTGATATGATGCCACCTTCCTGGTCGAACTTGATGCACTTGGGTGGTCCAAGGTATCGAAACCACGCCTGTAGCATATCCAGGCCGACGTGGTATGCATCCTTTTTCGGAAAGAGCTCTGACATCTTATGTCTGATCGCCTCGTCGTCCACGACGATGAACGTCCTGCCGAATATGAAGAAGAGATCGCACACCAAGACGTCTCCGAAACATCCAGTGAGTTCCGCTCGGTGCTTCGGCCTTGTCGCGCTAGGTGCCCAGCTGCATTCGCCACATCCTGCTATTACTCGAGCTGCAATCTCCATGCGCTTGTCTGGAACACCAAACGGTCTCAAAAACTTCCCCATGCCAGGTAGCTGTTCGTGCCAGAGTTACTCGTGTAGCCCCTCGAGCAAACGATGGCATTCTGAATTCGACTCGGTCTCCTTAAGCTGCTGCCAAAACTCGTTGAAGTCAAAGCTTGGTGGTGCCGTGATGAGCTTGAACCTTGGCAACATACGTCTCTCCGTGTCCTCTTCGATCCTTGCCGGTTTCGCGAGTACGCCAGTATGCTGTCCAGCAGGGTCGGCCAAAAGCCTCGATGACCAAATCTGATCTAGGTTCTTGAGCTGCTCGTGAATGTTGAGCGTGAAGTCGTCCAGCTTGGCGCGCTTTAGCCTATCGTAAGCCTTCCTCATCTTCACGGCGTTGTTGGCTGGACGTTGTATTGGTTGAACCTGTCGCGTGGTGACCTGCGTTTCCGTGGATGGTGCTGCTGCCGACGCTGACGATGTCGAATTTGTCGGTGGTAGTAAATTATGATCGTCCAAATTTTCTCGGGTGCTGGCTCCGGTGGCGCACGAGGTCGACATGCTCCTTGGGGTTCCGCTAGGGCGGGTCGTGGTGCTGCTGGTGCTGCCGTCGCTGATGCTGTCGCAGCTGCCGCCTTCGCTGGTGCTGCCTTTGGTCTTGTCAGTGGTGCCTTCGATGCTGCTGGCGCTAGCTTGCACTTTCCAGGACGTCTGCTGCGTTCGCGATCTCCTCCGCGCCTGCACTTTGGGCAATGGAATTTCCGACGAGAGGGCGCGCTGCAACGCCTCGCCTCCAGTAATTCCATAGCCTTTATCTCCGCGAGCTGTTTCACCACTGTCAATGTGTTTGTCAATATGCACTGGTGTCTTGGACGTTGGATAAGCAAGAGTTGTGCAATTCTGTCTCCGCACTGCCTAGTGAGGCGGCCGTTGCCACGATTCTCCACAATAGCGATAAGTTGTCCACGATAGTCTGCACCGATAACACCTCCATGGATACCGAGGCCTTGCCCCAAGGCCAGACCCGAGCGAGGCCATAGCTGGCCTGCTGTACCTGTAGGTAGTGCCAGTTTGAGTCCAGCATGGAATCCACGCCACTGTCCTGGTTCCAAGAAGCCGGCCGTCACTGTTGCGATGACATTTGCCGCTGAGCCTTCGGTACCAAGCGTCGGTGCAGTAGCCTTCGGATGTAGCATCTGAACTCGAATGGCTTCTGCTTCTAGATCTTCCTGAGATAAGAGTGTGCTGTGATAGACTTCCGCGGCCAGTAGCAGTGCGCATGCGAAGCTTCTTGCGAACGCCGTGATACCTGCAACCAAGCTTCTGCACAACTGTCGCGTGTATGCTGTGGTAGAAACCGCAGTCTGAATTCCAGCTCCTGGGACAGCGCTCTCAATCGCTGCATGTCGTTGAACTCCATGCCCAGGGAAGCGCCTCGATGTCTTCTTTATCTGAAAGTTGGTGTCGAAGCGGTATGGCTTCTCCAATGGCCGATTATTCGCGTTGACACATCCCTGTGCACATCCATATGCGCGCCTGACCTCTTTAGTTGCGTTGCTAGCTTCTGCCTCAGCGGTGATTGAGTCCATATCTGAGAGCGTGAACCAGTCTCGTTGGAGTAGTCGTGACCCTGTTCATATTGCTTTACATTATCGTTGGACAGCCATTCGACGTTCGGCTGCTGCAGCGCCTGCGCCTGTCGTGTTGCGCATGGCTGTCCAGAGTCTGCATTCTGGCGGGGATAGCTTCGCAATCGGCCTGAAGATTGCCTGAACCTCGCTGATGTAGTCACGATGTGCATCTTTCGTCATGCCCCAACCTCAACGACAATCAACTGGAAATAGAACCGTGAGTCCAGAGCGCATCGCTGCCAACGACAGTCGCCCTGATCCTGGCCACTGCTCCAGAAACGCCCAGACAGTCCGTGGATCTCGACGTCGCGTCAGCCGCGTTTCAAAGTGGTCTGGGCCGACGACCTCCAGGCCTGACTTGGTGCAGAAACTCTTCTGGTATAGCCCTGCATCGCTGCTTGAGTCAGTCCTTGAGCTCCTGCTCGAGATGATGGGGGAAGCATTCGTCGGTGGAGATGTGCCCGCCCCAATGCTGATTCATGCCGCGAGCTGCGGTGGTGGTGCTTGTGAGGATGGCCGACGAGCTCGCGCCGGATGTCATGCCGCTAGCGTCGCCCTTCTTGGCGTTGCTGCGCTTCTAGTCCATGTCGTGATTCCTGGTGTCGTACGCAGTGGCAATAAGCGAAGTTGAACTCTGGTCCTCCTGGGTACAAGATACAGTGAGAGCCAGGGCCCTCCTTCAAAATGCGGTCGTTGACGTTATTGAAGGTATGCTGCAACATCTGCGCGACTTGGAGTGGATGCGAACACTTCCACACACCGCTGGCCCTCTGGGCCCCCCCGGGGTAGAAGATGGCGATCGCTGTCTGTCAAGAGTACCTTCAACGCATGAGCGTCTGCATCATCAGTGTCCAACGTAAGAACAAGTGCCCCACTGCCATCGTCAGTAAGACCATGTACCAACAGAGCTCGATCATGAATCAGCGGTAGCAGTGGTGACAGAAAACGACAACCCGAGCCTTCATCACCAATGAGATCTCCATGCCATGTCAACTCCAACCTGGAGCATCGAGCTCGCTGAGACACATGCCAAGTCCGGGTGTAGGCTTGCCGTCGTTGCCAGTGAAGCTGCCCTTGCCTGGTGAGATAGCGTAGTCCTCGTTGTTCTTGCCGTTGCAGTCCAGCAGCGCGTCAGTGCCACATGTGCCTGAGGCTGCGCCTGGATCCACAGTGGCGCCTCGTCGTTTTCTACCTTTGATGAAGCGGCATGTCTCGAACAGGTCTTCCTGTTCTACAAACGCACCGCGAACGCATGCAATTCCGCGTTCCTGACCCCGGTGATTCGCCGTCTTCGTCTTGCCTTTGTCGCACAGGTCTCGCGGGCAGCGATGGGTAGTCCTTTGACTGCCAGCCCAGACCAATCGCAGAGATTTGCCCACGACCTTTTGCGATAGTCATCTTCGCAACTGAGTCGGTGAAACCGAATGTCTTATCGATCGCCGTCTTTGGAATGTCTGCATCTGGCCCACCATCCGAGCGCGTCGTCCGCGGTCCCGAAGGCGACCGTTCTGAGGATTGATTGCACCAAGCGCTGCCCGCGTCGCTTGCAGCTGCTCCTGCTTGCCGCTGTTGCCAGGGATTGCCTTTGCCATGGCACCAGGTATCCAGGCGGTAGTATTCTTAAGCCTGTGCTTCCAGTGCCGCTTGATATTCATCATCTTGATCAGCGATGATCTCATGGTTCTTCGGATTTCGTCGCTGGTCTGATCGTGCTCCTGGATGTCGTTGAAGCTCTGCCGATGGTGATGGCGGCGGCGGTAGCTCGATGTCCGTCGCGATGGCCACGAAGGTGAAGCTGCTGCCAACGAAATTGACCCTTCGCTGCGCAGTTTCGTTGACCGGGCAGGCCTTAACTGAATGCCGCCTGCTGCCGCACTTCTCGCTTCTTGAGGCCGATGCACGGCGCCGGTGAGACGTCGACGGACAGGCCCGCCGTTGCTGGCGCAGGTCCGCAGTGGGTCCTGGCCCACCTTGAGCGCCAGCGTCGCGTGCATCTGTGCCTTTTTTGCCTTTACCTCTTTTCCGCCGAAGCCTTTGCTGCCTATGCTTCTGCCTTTCCCTCCCAAGTGAGCTGAGCAACGTCTATCCTTACCGCGTTGTTTGCCGCGTCCACATGCTCGAGCGCGTTTGCCAAATCCTTTGCTGCAGCCGCGTCGTCGGTTGCCGTGGCCTTTGCCGCCGTAGAATGTGCCTTTCTTGCGTATTCCACACTTGCCGTCGTAGGCGAGGTCGGACGGCGACGAGTCGAGAGGTTCGCCCAACAAGTCCTCAGATTCTGGATCATATTCTCCGTATTCGTCGTCTTTTTCGCCGTAGTAGCGCCAGTTCTGAAACTCCTCATCGCCCCATGTGCCGCCCCAGCACTCACTCGCCATGCAGGCCGCGCGGTCCAGGTCCTCATTCGACAGGTTCAGGTAGAATGCCTGCTCATATTTGTGATCGTAGAAATACCAAGCCCCCTGGTGATCAGTGAAGTACTCGACCTTGCTGTACAATGCTCGATGTCGTCGTCTTCTACGTATTCCTGAAGTACGATGCCGCTTTGATCTCCGCCTTCGCCCATCTCAGTCTGTCCGAACTTCATGAGTTACTTATAGACTTCAATGAACTGGACTCGATCACCACCTGCATTCAGCATCAGGTCGTCAACGAAGCGTGGTGCCAGTTCAACTTTGCCGAGGGGTAGGGGTGTGAACCCGACGTTGTTGATGGTGAGCGAGCGTGCACTTCTGCTGCTTCGTAATGTAGCTTGAACGCCGTCAGGTAGTCCGGCAACGTGTGCGAGCCGCGATGTAGCTCGAAGAAACGATCGAAGTGGAACACCTCCTGGTCTTGACTGTCGTCTCCAAAAGCCGTCCTGAAATCCGCAATATTTGCTGCAAGCCGGATGGAGTCGCTTCCTGTCCACGTGCTGGATCCGCTTCTTCTGCCAGTGCATTCGCCGCCTCGTCCTGATATAATGTGCGTCCATCTTGTCGTCGAACTCGTATTTTTCATGGCGATGCGATACGATGATCCTTTAAGTCGTCCAACAATAACACTGCCCTGGCAATCAGCTGGTATACCCGTCATTCGCATTCATATTCGTAACTTACCCTCGTAAGTGTTCAGCGGAAACCTCCTCACATATGGTCGCCATCCACGAGGGTGTTGTCTCGTGCGCTCGTCCAGTGGATTGCCTCGTAGGTCCACCGATGCCGCCATGCCAATGTACTCGGCAGTTTTTGAACTTGTAGTTCGTGACCTTGTAATGGTAGGTGTCGTCAACGACGGTGTCGCTGGCGTCGAACGTGCCGATGCAGTTCGTCAGTACACTCTCGATGATGTTCTTTGTGATATCAGAGCCGCTAGGCCTCTGCGTCTTCCCGAGAACGCGAAAAAAGAAATCCGCAATGATGTAGAAGACCTGTGGTATCGCAAAAAGAGGATTCGACACCGAGAAGGAGCTACGGGCCCGTGGTCCGGCACTTCCGCTACCAAAGTCAGATTTTCGGTGGGATTGACCCAAACGTCTGCGGATGATAATTTGATTTATCCACTGTCTCTGCTGCTCTATCTAATATGCTTATATACTCGACAACATACCTAACATCTGACTCTCCCCCTCCCCCTCCCCCTCCCCGTCCCCGTCCCCGTCCTTGTCCCTGTCCCCGCCCCCGTCCCCGTCCCCGTCCCCGTCCCCGTCCCCGTCTCCGTCTCCGTCCCGTTCCCGTCCCCGTCCCCGTCCCCCTCCTCGTCCTCGTCCTCCTCGTCCTCCTCGTCCTCCTCGTCCTCCTCGTCCTCCTCGTCCTCCTCGTCCTCCTCGTCCTCCTCTTCCTCCTCCTCCTCCTCCTCCTCGAGAGGATGAGTCCCCCCTCCTCCCTGTCGGGCGTTGTTGAACAGGGGGCGACAAAAGGGGGGCCAGGAAACGTGCACCTTTTGTGCCCTTTATGGGCCCGAAGGGGCGCCTTCAGGGTACAAACCGTTCCCCCCCCCCCATTGCGCAACGCCCGATCCCCTCTGGGTCCAGTCACAATCGGCTGCTTCATGTAATTATCGCATACAGACGACGACGACGACGACGACGACGACGACATCACCACCACCAACATCAACAACAACATCAACAACAACATCAACAACAACAGCAATCATTTTACCCTCATGCGCCATGCTTCCACATGACACATGCATCCATCTGGATAACACACCCCATCATGGGGGATTTTTCTGGCATGCGGGATCCGATATTCCCTCACCCAGATATCCCGCCCAAGAAGGTTTGGCCACCACCTCTTCCGAGGAACTTCAACATCCATAGCTCGGACGGCACATCGCCTTCGCAATCGCCTTGCGCATGCCCCGCATCTCAGAGGGAGAGGAAGAGGAAGAGGAGGGGGAGATGAGAGAGATAGGGAGGGGGAGGAGGAGAAGGGAGGGGGAGGAGGGGGAGGAAGGATGAGTAGTTGTAGTAGCAGCAGTTGATGATATTGTTGTTGCGGCTGTAGCACTAGTAGTAGTGGTAACGGTAGTAGTAGTCCAAGTAAGTAGAACTGGCTTGTGGCAGCCAAGCGTTCATAGCGACGTTGCTTTTTGATCCTCCTTTAATGTCTTCTCTCCCTATCCTTGAGACGCAGAAGTCTCAAAAAGTTGGATGGTTCAGCACATCCAGGAAACCTATCGCTGGACCGGCCCAGATATGGTTCCAGAAGCGGCTCGGGAAGCTGCGCAGGCGCCAGAAGCAGAGAAGCACCACGCACGGGGGCCCGCTCGGGCGTCCGGCCCAAAGCCGCTCCAGAATCGGCCCAGGACGGCTTCCCGGGCGCCGCAAGCAGAAATTCAGCATTTTCGAAAGAAAAATGTGTTTTGGAATGGCCTCTTTTTGGCGCGATCGGAACTGCCCGGGCGTCCGGCCCGGGAGCCGGGCCGGGTGCCGGCCGGGCCAGGTGCCGGCCCGAGCTCCGGAATCGGCCCGGACGGCCTCCCGGGCGCCGGAAGCAGAAATTCAGCATCCAAAGAAAAATGTGTATTGGAATGGCCTTTTTTCGGCGCCGCCTCGGAACTCGATTTTCCGGCGCCTGGGCGCCGGCCCGGGCGCCGACCCGGCCCGGGAGCCGGGCCGGGTGCCGCCCCGAGCTCCGGAATCGGCCCGGACGGCTTCCCGGGCGCCGGAAGCAGAAATTCAGCATTTTCGAAAGAAAAATGTGCATTGGAATGGCGTTTTTTCGGCGCCGCCTCGGAACTCGATTTTCCGGCGCCCGGGCGCCGGCTCGGGCGCCGACCCAGGCGTCCGGCCCGGGAGCCGGGCCGGGTGCCGGCCCGAGTTCCGGAATCTGGATAGGGTCACGGGCATGTCGGGGATCAGATTAAGAATGATGAAAATGGTTTTCTCATGGTTCTAGGCCGCTTGCGGGCCGCGCGGGGCTGAAGTTGAAAATGCTTCATGGTGGTTTTGAAAATGGCCGCGCGCGCGTTTCAAATAGTTTCGGTGTCAAACTAGCAGCTTGGCGCGCCCGCCATTGGAAGGTATGATTACGCGCAACGCGGCCTTCGCTCAGGGGTGCCAGGGCAAGTGGCGCTTGATCCTCCTTCCCACTCTGCCCTGCAGTAGGCGGTGCGAGCCAAGGGCGTTTGAGCCTTCTCCGTGCCTCTTCACATGCAGCCCGAGCTCGGCCTTTAAGCGCGCGGGTGTCTTTTGTTGGGCTAGTTGGAACTAGAGGTTGCGTCTCGAACCGAAAGAGCCAACATGTTTTGTCCCACCAATTACCGTTGCTACTGCACGCTGCTGGGGCCGCCGCCCACGAAGGCATCCCCAGGTTCGCGCCGAGTCCGTCACATGTGAAACGTGCTGCGTTTGCAGGCTGGCCCGCGCCGAGTCCGCGGCATGTGAAGGGTTTGACAACTCGGCGCCGCGCCGAGCAAGCTATCGTGCCCCCCCTACCCTCCTTATCGGCAGAAGCAGGGGCGCGTGCAAAAGGGCACTTGTTTAAGTTGTTGTATTTTTCCCGGAAAGGGCATAGGCCCAGGGTTCTCTTTTCCTATGTAAACATATCCCCCCGTGCCCAACTTGAAGGAGGCCGGCGGATTCTTTCCCTGATAAATATCGAAGTCGAAGGAGGCCGGCGGATTAAAATTTGAGGATGTCTCAGGCGAAACGCTTGTTTTTGAAATCCCGATCGATAAATCACAGGGCGCGGGACACCTCAGCACGACCACACCCCAGCACGACCACGCCCCAGCACGACCACGCCCCAGCACGACCACACCCCAGCACGACCACACCCCAGCACGACCACACCCCAGCACGACCACACCCCAACACGACCACACCCCACCACGATCACACCCCACCACGACCACACCCCAGCACGACCCGATCGATGAATCACAGGGTGCGGACCACCCCAGCACGACCACACCCCAGCACGACCACACCCCAGCACGACCACACCCCAGCACGACCACGCCCCAGCACGACCACGCCCCAGCACGACCACCCCCCAGCACGACCACCCCCCCAGCACGACCACCCCCCAGCACGACCACCCCCCAGCACGACCACACCCCAGCGCGACCACGCCCCAGCGGCGAACCAGACACTCCCAGCACGACCACCACCCCAGTCACGACCACCCCCCAAGCACGACCGTCCGCCCCAGCACGACCCCACCCTAGCAAGACCCCCGACCCCAGCCCATCAAGACCACATACCCAGCACGCCTCACCGCAGCACGACCACACCCCAGCACGACCAAACAAGCCCCGCACGACCAACGCCCCGTACGTACACTGCCCGCACGACCATCGGCCCCAGCACAACCACCCCCAGACGACGCACGCCCCCCAGCACACCACCGCCCCCAGCACGAACACACGAACCACCCCCCAGCACGCAAACAACTCCGCCAGCACGACCTCCCCCCAGCACGACCACTCCCCAGCACGACCACACCGCCTTGGTTGAGTGGTTGCCTGTCGTCGTGGAATGTTTCGTGGGGTGTCTCGTGGAATGTTTCGCGGGGTGTCTCCTGGAATGTTTCGTGAGGTGTCTCGCGGAATGTTTCGTGAGGTGTCTCGTGGGATGTTTCGTGAGGTGTCTCGTGGGATGTTTCGTGAGGTGTTGCCCCGTTGGGTATCGCGAAAACGTGCCCATGCTCCACATGTCTATATCCCTTTCCGGGTTCGTGGGTCCATCATGTTTCAAGTTTGCGTCTAGCAGCTCCGCGAAACTACTGCAGCACGCGCCTGTGCAGTCCATCGTTGTGTGTGTTGGGTAATTCGTTATTTTCCCTCCCCGCTCTGAGGTCGCCGCCCTGGGCGGCCGAATGACGAGAAACTTTGCTCAAACTTGCGCCGCAGGATGTGGAGTGAGAAGATGTGGTACGATGCGGGATCGATTACACATGTCTGCGGTAACTGCATATGCAACAAGGGGACGATTTGGGGAGACTCGTGGCCCGTCAAAGGAGGAGGACCATGAGCAGGAGCAACTGCAACAGGCGTGCGTCTAGGCGCGCGTGGCCCTGCCACTGCGTCAAAGAAAAACCGTGGTGACTATAATGATTATGGACGACCGGGGCGGGGGGGCAGCTGCTTTGGCATTGGCGGTGCGCGCCGCAGGCATCTGGATATCTGGACAAACCGCGGGTGCAGCTGCAGGAAGTTCTTCCTGCCCTCGCACTTCCGCTCGTTCGCCAGCGAGACCTCCGTGCTTGTTTTGCGTGCTCGGTCGCGCCCGTGTTTCATGTTGCCCACAGCCACCTGGCACTCCATCTGAGAAATGGCCCTGGCCATGTGTCCCTGGAAAACTGTGTATGGGTCCTTGTCGGTGAACAGCCCCGGGATCGAGGCGTGCACCAACTCAGGACCTCGCTCTTCGCACTCCGCGATCGCCTCTTCCTGCGCCATCAAGCGGCGGGCCAACCGCTTCTCGTCGGGCACCACGATCCGCTTGATGCCGCGCTTCTCGCACCTGTCCAAGAAGGCGGCCACGCCCGGCCTGGACAGGAACGGCGTTGAACCTGGGGAAGCAAAAAAAAAACTCTACGACAAATTCGGCGTGCGATTTTGCAATTATTCGCCGCGGGGGCGGTGGAAACATGAAGGCGGGGGGGGGCGCTTGCTGTAGCAATTGCGTAGTGTATCGTCTGGCACGCTAACAAATCCAGGGTTTCGTGCCGATGGGCGATGTTACCTTCGGAAGAGGACGCGACGCGCCACATTCCTCATCCAATGCCCCTGCGGTGTGTGGGGGCGTTGTGGCCCCGCCGTCCTGGGGCGTTCTTCAAGACGAGCGTTTCCTGGACGGTGGGGGGGTGCCGCGTCCATGATAGCGTGTCCAGAAAAAGCTGCCCCCGCGCTGCTTGAGCCCCGAAAAAGCAACGAATGGCTACAGTTGGGTGGTCCACGCTTACTTCCTCCGGTTGCCACGGGCCTCCCAGGGATTCCCGCCGGCCCCCTTTGTCAGTCCGCCGCAGTCTATTTGTGACTTCTGTCGGGCGACACGAACCTCCCCTGGGCCGTCGCCCGTAGGCTGCACGTACTTCCGCGGCCTCCTGCGGGCCGTCGGCCGCAGGCTGCACGTACTTCCGCCGGCTGCCGCCGACCTCCCGCCAACGTCTGTTGGCAAGAGCGCCCGCCTCTCCGCCAGCTCTGGCGGGCCCTCAGCCGGTGGGCCCCGCCTACTCCCGCCGACTGCCGCCGACCTGCCGCTTGCTCCTGCCAGCGCAAGAGCCCCCCCTTCGAACGGCCCCCACGGACCGTCGGCCAACTTCTGGCGCCGGCCGCTGGGCTGTGCCAGAAGTCGGTCCAGGACTGACTTCTGGCGCGGGCCCGCGTCGGAAGTCGGTCCTGGACCCACTTCCGACGCGGGCCCGCGTCGGAAGTCGGTCCAGGACTGACTTCTGGCGCGGGCCCGCGTCGGAAGTCGGTCCAGGACCGACTTCCGGCGCGCCCTTCTGTCTCCGCCCCAACCCTCGTCGGCGCCGTCGCCGGCGTTGCCCCTGCCGCCCTCTAGCGTTTTCAAGCCTCGGCGGGGGCCGCGCCCCCCCTCGCGCGTCCTCCTTCCTCCTCACTGCCCCCTCCCCCAATTTTCCTCCTCGCCCCCCTCCTCGCCCCATTCCCCCCTTCCCCCGCATCCCCATCCACCGCCTAATTGTATTCCTCCTGCTCCTGCTCCTGCTCCTGCTCCTCCTTCCCTCTCCTATCTGCCGCGCCTGCGGCGTTCGGGCACCGCGCAACATATGTTTGTTTCGTTTTCTGGCGCCCGCGCCATGCCTGCCAAGATGAAGGCGGCTGCCACGACACGCGCGTCGACGATGACGAACGTGGATGGCGCCAGCGTGCCGCGGCAGAAGACACAGATAACGAAGGCGGCCAGGGGCACCCCCCCCACCGCCAAGGAAACGCTCGTCTTGAAGAACGTCCCAGGACGGCGGGGCCACAACGCCCCCACACACCGCAAGGGCATTGGATGAGGAATGCGGCGCGTCGCGTCCTCTTCCGAGGGTAACATCGCCCATCGGCACGAAACCCTGGATTTGTTAGCGTGCCAGACGCTACGCAACGCAATTGCTACAGCAAGCGCCCCCCCCCCCGCCTTCATGTTTCCACCGCCCCCGCGGCGAAGTACTGCA
>CAUYUJ010013647.1:199882-269481 GCA_963575745.1 Prorocentrum cordatum | reverse complement strand
TCCTCCTCCTCCTCCTCCTCTTCCTCCTCCGCCTCCTCCTCCTCCTCCTCCTCCTCTTCGCCTCCTCATCGTCCTCCTCAGCATCAGTTTCTTATTCGTGCTAGTAATATGGTCAGGCGTCGTCCCCTCATGTTTCTTCTGCGGTTTCGTCTTATTAGTATTATTATTATTATTGTTATTATTATTATCATTATTATTATTATATTATTATTATTATTAATAATATTATTAAAAATATTATTAGTATTATTATTATTATCTTCTATTATTATTATTAGTATTATTATTACTATTCTTATTATTATTATTCGGATTCCTGCTGCTCCTCCGCCTCCTCCTCCTCCTCCTCCTCCTGATCAATCCGTCCATTTCGTCCTCCTCCTGCTCATCCATCCTCCTCCTCCTCCTTCCTCCTCCTTCCTCCTCCCTCCCTCCTCCTTCCGTCCTCCTCCTCTCCTCCTCCTCCTCCTCCCCCTCCTCCTCCTCTCCGCCTCCTTCCTCCCTACCCCTGCCCCTCCTCTCCTCCTCCTCCGTTCCTCCCTCCTCCTCCTCCTTCTCCACGATCATGGCCTCCAGCATCGTGGCCTCGAACGTCAATGGAGAACCTGGCGCGGAGGAGGAGGAGGAGGAGGAGGAATGGAAAAAGGAGGATGAGGATGATGATGAGGAGGAGGTGAAGGAGGGAGAGAATGAGGAGGAGAGGAGGAGAAGGAGGAGGAGGGGGAGGAGTTGGAGGAGGAGGAGGAGAACCGAAGAGTGCGTGGCGGCAGGCGGAGGAGGGCGACGAGGAGGAGGGGGGGGGAAGGGTAGGGACGCGGATGGACCACGAGGCAGTGGGAGGAGGAGGAGGAGGAGGAGGAGGAGGAGGAGGAGGAGGAGGAGGAGGAGGAGGAGGAGGAGGGAGAGGAGGAGTATAAGGAATATGAGGATGAGGAGGACGACGACGAGGAGGAGGAGAAGGAGGAGGAGGAAGGGGAAGAGGACGAGGAGGACCATGAGGAGGAGGAGGAGGAGGAGGAGAAGTAGTTATCCACCTCTTGTCCATGACATGAAAAACTGATACAGTTCTGCTTGAACGCTCTTGTCATGCAGCTGCTGCTCACACACTATGAAAACGTACCTGGAGGCTGGCCTCTTGCCAGCCAGCTAACTTCCTGAGCTGCTGCTGTCCACAATGTCCACCTCGCCTGAGACACTCCTTTCCCCATCTGCCCGGCAGCCCATACGGCGATGCACCCGCAGTCAAGAGAAGCAGTGCTGCCCCTCTCCTCGCATCAAGGGGGGAGGGTGGACGAGGGAAGAGAGAAAGGGGGAGGAGGGAAGGGAGAGGAGGCGGAGGGGCGAGGGGAATTATGAAAAAGCAGATGTGGAAAGGAAGGCGGGGAGGTGGAAGGCGAAGGGAGCAAGCAAGCAGGGGAGGAATAACGATACAGTCAACCCGTATAATAAGGACGCACGGTAAGGATGCAAGGGTCTTGGAAGGCCATGTCGGTACTTTGCGAGCGGGGCGCGGCCGGCGAAAGCGGCCACGGATGGGCCGAAGGGGAAGGATGGGTTAACCTTGGAAAGTGACTCATCCTTACTATGCGGGTTGACTGTAGATCATAGGTGGAAGTGAGCGGCGGAGAAGGTCAACAACCAAAGACAAAAGGGGCAGGGAGGACGAGGCAAGGGAGGAAGGAGGCGGCGTGAGAGAAGGAAGGTACGCAAGGGATCAAAAGAGCCTCATTCTTGTCCTCCCCTTCATTCTTACTCCTCCTTACCCACTGCGCTGCAACCTGTTAGGGGTAATCCAAGAGCAGTACTTGAGTGGCCATGCATAGTCTGCCCCCCTCCTGTGACAGAGGGGGCCAGAAGATGGACCCCCTCTGTCACAGAAGGGCTCGTCCTGCGAGGTCTTCCGCCGCGGGAGCTCCCGTTACGATTGGAGACGAGAGAAGGGAAGCAAAACGCACAGCGAGTAGGTAGGTTTAGGTCGGACGTGTCCCCCTAGAGGCGGATTCTGGACGAAAAATAAGAAATATCCAAAAATTTCTCAAAACATATTCAAGCATAGTAAACAACATGTCAGAAGAGTATGTTTGGACTGTGTTTGAATGTCCCCCCTGTTGAGGGACAGGCCCGACTTGAGGGTAGGTTCACCTCCATGGCCGCGAGCGGCTCCCGCACCTGGCGCAGTCCACGTGCGAGGCTACCCCCAGGGCCGCGCGAGCGGCTCCCAAGCCGGGCTCGGCCAACATCCAGCTCTGCGGGACTAGGCGGTGGACGAGCCTCCCTTCAGGTAAGCCTCCCCTGAGTGAGAACGGCCCAGGACCGAAACCGACGGACCCGGACCCGCGAAAAAGACGGCCGCGACGCCCTCTCGCGAACCGAAAACGGCAAATTCCTTAATCGACGTGTCAGGGTAAGAGGTCTATCAATCTCCGAAGGATCCTGCACGATTCAGTGCAGGCTGATCCACAAGAAACCTTCCACAAAAGGCCCAACCCTGAGACCCCAGGACGTCCATGGATGTTTGGTGTGGGAACGTCACGCTTTCCATAGCAAAACCATCGACACCCAAGAAACCCAGGGCACCCTAGAGGCAAGCAAGGTGTTTCTTTGGCATGGGCCCCTACTGTACGGCGCTCTGGCTGAGCCCCCTTGCCATTTATGACTCTGAAACTTTGAGATCTGCGACAGTTTCACGGATGGAGGGCGGGTCGTCTTAAAAAAATGTGGCTCTCGCACTCGCGCCGCGCACATTCGTTCGAAAAGCTTCTAACGGTTTCACAGCTTGAGGGTAGCTGGTTTTCAAACTGTGACTCTCGCCACGGCGCCGCGCACATTCGTTTCAAAACTTTGCAACAGTTTCAAGGATGAGGGGCGGTTACTTTGCAAAATGTGGCTCTCGACCCAGCGCCGCGCACATTCTTCTTACGAGCTTGCACCAGTTCAAGGGTTCCTGTGGCCGAAGTCCCAGGAAGGGTGTTCTGGCGCGACGCAGGACTGTGAGGACGCAACAATAGCGTTGATTCGCGGTGTCGAAGTCCCAAGAACGGTGTTTTGGTGGGACTGACAATTCTCAATCGGCTGTCTTCCAATTGGGCACTTCCCGTAGTGAAAATCAATTCGTTTAGGGACCGATGAAGCTCGGAGGAAGACGTATTGCAACATCGTTGATGCGTATTGGGTTTACACTGGTCCGTCTCCTCCTCCTACTCCTCCTCCCCAGACCCCCGACGTCATGCGCTGTTCACAACGTCGACCCCAAGAACTCTCGAACCATTCCCAGGAAACGCTATTCATCTCGAGTCGTTTCTTGAAGGTCCCCTGGGCCCGGCGAGGGCCCCAAAAGGTAAAACACAGCAGACACCGTCCGTCCCGATTTTTCCTCGACGAGAAGGGGTCTGGGTCCTCATCCTCCTCCGTCTCGCCCTCCTCCCGTGCGAAGAGGGCGGCGGACGCGCCTCTCTTCAGCTCGTCGACGTCCTTGCTGATCGGCAGGCCTCGCCCAGCCCCAGGAGAAGCCCAGAGGGGGAAGGGGGGAGGGGAGGAGAAGAGGGGGGAGGTAGGGCGGAGGAGGACGAGGACGAGGACGAGCGAGAAGAGGAGGAGGATTGCAGTGCAGTGCTAATGCCCTTGAAGGTAGCCATACATAAGACTGTGGAGGTGCTCGTGAAGAATGAAAAACAAACCTTCTGGTCCCAGAGCCTGTGCAGGGACTGTTGTTGGCACCTGGTGTTGGTGCATGATATGCGTGGCCAGCATACCCCGAGGCAGCCACCTCTGTTCGACACACTAGGTTTGGCGGGGGGGCTTCACGATAGCCCCTATCGACACCCACCGTACAAGTGATGAGTCATGATGCGTGTCTCACCATCTGATCAGAGGATGGGCTGGCATCCCCCAGAATAGCGTCAGACGCTGGCTTCCCAACCTTGTATAGGGGGCCCAGGGCAGCTCACCGGGGGGCAACCAGGCAGGACGGCTTGCTACCTTAGTTGGGACATGTGCGCCTGCTACATACACCGCAGGGAGGATCGCCACCCTGGCGGTGACGGGGGGGACCCGCTCCGCATGAGGGCAGCATGGAGATCTGCTCTGCAGCAGGCTGGGACGCAACATCGGGGTGACAAAGGGGGGACCTGCGCCATCGCAGGTCGGATCGCCACCCCAGGGGTGACACGGGTAGGCAGCTCTCAGGCAGGCTGGGTCGCCCCCCCCAAGGGTGGACGGGGCGGACCCCCTCCACTGCCGCCGATGTCTCCGTTGTGGGGTGACAAGAGGGACCTGTCCCACAAGATCGCCGACCGCCACCCTGGCGGCTTCCTGGGGAAACCAGTCCGCAGCTGGGCACGTTTCCACATGACGGGTGACAAGGGGGCCCTGCTCCAACGCGGTCTCATCGCCACTCTAGGGATGACAATTGGTTGGCTCCCAAGCAGGACTGATCGCCGGCCTTCGGGTGACCGAGGAACCTGCTCCACAGCAGTGCGGATCATCGCCACTCTAGGGGTGACGGTTAGGCGGCTCCCCAGCGGGACTGATCGCTGGCCTGCGGGTGACAGTGGAAAGCAACCTTCACAGTAGGGCGAAGCGCCACCCCTTGGGCAACAAGTTGGCGCGTGCTCGTCCGTAGAGCGATGACCGTCGTTCGACAGCTGGTTAAAAAAACACGTCGATCCAACTAATTGCGGCCAGAGCGTCTTGGCCTCCCGCGCTCGTAAGCATACGCCAGCGCAGAAAGGTATCTAACTGTCCCCCCAGCCGCGGATGCACCGCCCAGGAGGAGGAGGAGGAGGAAGAGAAGAAGGAGGAAGAGAAGGAGGAGGAAGGTGGAGGATAAGGAGGAAGAGGAGGTGGAGGTGGAGGGGTGGAGGTGGAGGTGGAGGTGGAGGTGGAGGTGAAGTGGATGGATGATGATGATGCTGATGATGAGGATGATGATGATAACATGGTGCGGGTGATGGTGATTGTGATGATGATGACGATGATGCTGAGGATGATGCTGATGCTGATGCTGATGCTGATGCTGATGCTGGTAATGATGATGATGATGATGAGGAGGAGGAGGAGGAGGAGGAGGAGGAGGAGGAGGAGGAGGAGGAGAAGGTGGAGCAGGAGGGAGGAGGGGGAGAAGGAGGGAGAAGGGGAGCGGGAGGAGGAGGGAAAGCAATGGTCCGCCCGAAATGGGGACGGAACAGTTGAGCGGAGAAGCTAACGTTTTTGAAATAAATCACTTCTCCTCGTCGGCATTATGAGAATTGCGGAGTTCTCCCTCGGAACAACTCCAAAAATGGCACGTGATACCTGGAAGGTCTGAATGTGCCAAGAAGGCGACGAATGTGGGTTTCGAAACCACAAAACGAAACGGGTCTCACGCACGATGGCATAGAGACCTTACGCCGCGGCTTACCCTGGCCTCCAGCGCGGCACACCTCGTGGAGAAGAAGGCGCTTACGCGCGACCTTACGCGGGAAGTTTACGCGCGAATGCCCGCGCAGTCGACTCCCTTACGTATCTTCCGATGCTCAAACAGGGGCGATACCCGACAACGGATGCCGTCCAAGACCGCCAGCGGCTGCTGCGAGATCAGTGAAGCTCAGGGGCATCCAAGAGGGGGGTTCGTAAATCATGGTCCGAGGCACGTGAGCGACCCACGGGGGGGGGCCAGGAGCACGAAGCACGAAACACGCCCGCACACGGGCACCGTCTAAGGTGCTGCGGGTGCGGCGCCAGGAGCGCCGGATCAGGTGTTGCCCGTGAAGCTGGAGATCATGCCCTTGAGGATGAAGTCGAAAACTGGAGGTGGAAGCCTGGATGATGATAACTGGCGGTGATTGCTGTGAGTCTGAAGCTGAAGGCTGCGGGTCGGCCGCACGATGCGAGAGGTCGATAGGTGGAGGTCGAAAGCTGGAGGTGGAAGATTGGATGTTGTCAGCTGTCGGTGGATGGTGGGAGTCGGAAGTTGGACGCTGAATGTCGGTCAGTGAGGTGGAAGTCGACAGGTGGAGGTCGAAAGCTGGAGGTGGAAAATTTGAGAGTCGGCAGCTGTGGGTGGATAGTGGGAGTCGGAAGTTGGAAGCTGGATGCCAGTAGCGGGAGGTGGGAAGTCGATAGGTGGAGGTCGAAGGCTGGAGGTGGAAGATTGGGAATCGACAGCGGTTGGTGCATGGTGGGAGTCGGGAGTTGGAAGCTGGAGGTCGGCCACATGAGGTGGAAAGGTGAAAGCTGAAGGCCGAAAGCTGGAAATGTGACCTTGGATGTCATCAGCTGTTGGTGGATGGCGGAAGTCAGAAGTTGGAAGCTGGATGCTGGTCAGGCAGGGTGGGAAGTCGATAGGTGGAGGTCGAAAGCTGGATGTGGGAGAATATGAATCGAAAGCTGCTGGTGGGTGGTGGGAGTCGGAACTTGCAGCGAGAGGTCAGTCAAGTGAGGTGTGAAGTCGATAGGCGGAACTTGAAAATTGGACGTGGAAGATTGGGAATCGACATCGGTTGGTGGACGGTGGAAGCCGGAAGTTGCAAGCTGGAAGTCGGTCGGGTGGGGTGGGAAGTCGACAGGTGGAGGTCGAAAACTGGATTTGAAAGATTGGGAGTCGACAACTGATGGATGATGGTGGGAGTCGGAACTTGGAAGGTGGAGGTCGGTTGTGCGAGGTGGAAACTCGAAAGGTGGAGGTCGAAAGTTCGAGGTGGGAGATTGGTGAACGATTGCTGATGGTGGATGGTGGGAGTAAGGAACTGGAAGCTGGAGGTTGGCCAGGCAGCGGCGAAGCTGGACGCCGGAATGGTGGAGCCAACAATCAATTACCCCAGTGCGACCCTACCTAGAAGTTGGAGCCCCTGGAAAGCAGCATTAGTTGCTATGATATGCTATGCTATGCCATGCTATGCTGCGCTATGCTATGCTATGCTATGCTATGCTATGGTATGCTGCGCTATGATATGATATGCTATGCCATGCTATGCTGCGCTATGCTATGCTATGCTATGCCATGCTGCGCTATGGCATGCTATGCTATACTATGCAATGCTATGTCATGTTGCGCTGTGCTATGCTAAGCTATGCCATGCTATGCTATGCTAAGCTGCGCTAGGCTATGATATGCTATGCTATGCTCTGCTATGCTATGCTATGCTGCGCTGTGCAATGCTGTGCTGTGCTGTGCTGCGCTATGCTATGCTATGCTATGCTGCGCTATGCTATGCTATGCTGGGCTATGCTATGATATGCTGTGCTGCGCTATGCTATGCTACGCTATGCTATGCTGTGCTCTGCTACAGCTCAGCGGAGCTAAGATGAAGGTAAACTAAGCTAAGATAAACCTGAGCTAAGATGAAGCTAAGCTAAGCTAAGATGAAATAAGCTAAGCTAAGATGAGATATGCAACGCTAAGCTAAGGGGACGTAGCTGGAGGAACCGCGGGGCGGATCCTGGGGGAACCGCCCGGGGCGGGGTGCACTGCCCGGCCCCTTTAAGCTCGTCGTGCTGGTGGCTGCTGTCTTGTCGGTTGTCAGCATTGGTATGGGTATGATGTGGCGCCGTCTGGGAGTTTGCATATGCTGTGCTGCGTTTCAGCACTCGTACGAACATGCGAAGCATCTGTCTTTGCGTTCGCCGCAGTCAGCTTCCTAGCTCAATCGTGAGGGTCCAAGCGTCGCACCCGTACAGAATCGTCGGCGTGATGGTTCCGTTGAAGAGTCGTAGCCGGTCAGATCGTGAGTACCTTCTCCCCGTGAGCTCGTCCTTGAGTGCGTGGAACTTCCGCCATGCCGTCGCGACGCGGTTTTCAATTTCCGTAACGTGGAGCGTGCTGTTCTGTAGTTGCCAACCTAGATACTTCGCGCCGCGGTAGGGCGGTATAACTTCGATCTTCATGCCGAGCACGTGCACGTAGTCCGGGGCGCGTTTGCCACGTGGTCGGTGGCCGTTGCACATGGTATTTGTTTTGTCGGGGTGCAATTCCAAGCCCGCCTTGCCCGCCTCCGTGATCAAGTCTGTGAGCATGTCTGCAAGGTGGTTGAGTGACCCAGCGAAAAGCCAAATGTCATCCGCGAATCGTAAATTGGTGAGGCGGCCATCCGCGTGTAGTGGCAGCTTGAAGCCGTAGTTCTTGGACGCCCAATTCGTTTTGGCGCGTCTCAATATACTCTCTGATACACAGTTGAAAAGCAAGGAGCGAAGGGGGTATCCCTGTATCCTTCCTCGTAAGATATTGAACGGCCTGCTGTGGCGGTCTGAGTGGACTGATGCTGCCTGCTGTTCATAGAGTTTTGACAACACATTTATGTATGGTCTGGGCGTGCTCTGTTCTGCCAGCGACTCCCACATGCTCATGTGTAATGCTCTCGAATGCTTGCTTGAAGTCCACGGCGGCTGACCATTGGAATTTGCCATTCGTCTGTGACCTCCTGCAAAATCGATGTCGTAAACAAGTGGTCAGTCGTGCTCCGGCTGGGTCGGAAGCCTGCTTGGTTAGCGCTTTCTTGGCAATCTAGATACGGATACAATCGATTGTAGGGGAGTCGTGAGAAGACTTTGTATGGGATGCTGGCAATTGGTCTGTAGTTCTTCGGCTGTGCTGGGTCCCCGCTTTTGTGTAGGCTCGCGGGTGTAGGGAGTCAGGTCGGATGGTGTTGTTGTACAAATCAAGAAGAACGGATTCAAACACTGATCCTCCTGATTTCAGCATCTCAGCTGCTATCCCAGTAGAGTCCGCGGCTCTGTTGGGCCGTTGTTGCCGAAGTGCTGCTTCGAGCCCAAAACTCGTGAATGGTGGGATTGCGTCTGGTCGTACGTCGTGCTCTTGCTCGCGGTCGCTTTGGTTGTCTGCGCGGTGGGTGTCGTTGTATAGGTCTTCGTAGAATGTCGCAAAAACGTTAACAATGGATTGTCGGTCGTGTTGCGTGGTGCCGTGCTTGCCTGTCATAGTGGTGATGAATGTGCGTTTGTTGATGCCCTCTGCCCCACTGATCCGCTTGAGATCCTCATGCTCCGACAGAATGCGTGCGATTGTTGCCGCGCGGGTCGCTCTCTGGATCGCCCGGATCTCTTCGCGCATGCCTTTGTTGAGCTGGCTGCGTGTTACCGTCTCGTGGTGCGGTCTCTCCGTCTTTGGGAGCAGCTGCTTGAGGGCGTCGCTGGCTGAGCGGCTGCTGCGCTGACGGTCGGCCGTCGGAGGTTGGAGCTGTAGCCAGACCTCTTTGATTGATGTTTCGATCTGTTCACACTGCAGCTGCATCTTCGTGTCTAGCAATAAGATGTCGAATTTGTCGGAGAGTATGCTTTGGTACTGCATTGTGTCCGTGGGTGGCCATGCTGGTCGTGGCTGTCGTCGGCGCTGTTGTCGCGATGCTTTCGTCGCCGCGTGGTTGTTCGCACTGAAGATACACGATAAATTCGAAGCCCAGTGGTCTGAACCCATATCTACATCAGAATTGCACACGCAATCCTTCACTGTTTTCCAAAACCGTTGGTTCACAATGAAATAATCGATCTGTTTATGTTCCTTCTGCGGTGACGTGTACGTAACCAATTTGTCGTGCTGTTTTGTCGAAGAACGTGCTGGCTAGGCGTAGTCGTTGATTGCCAGTCCACTGTTTGAGCCACTGCCCTCTAGCGCTCATGGGGCCACCCCATGCTGTCCTAGTACGTGTCGCGAATATTCTGGCGCTGTGTCTGGCGCGGGCGATACAATCCGCACGATTACTGCCATCATACGTGCTACGTGTGCTTCTTGGCATCATTGGGATGGTACGTCATACATCGTCTGGACGTGCTTGTCGCCCTACCCGCTGTAGGGAAAATGCACTGACGATTCGCAGTATAAGATGCCCTTGCTTGATATCGACATAAGCGATCCTCTCGTTGACGGGCGCGAAAGAA
The DNA here is from genome assembly GCA_963575745.1 of Prorocentrum cordatum. Taxonomy (NCBI): domain Eukaryota; class Dinophyceae; order Prorocentrales; family Prorocentraceae; genus Prorocentrum; species Prorocentrum cordatum. Next base: position 259,611 of record CAUYUJ010013647.1, on the reverse strand, counting down.
ACGATATGATTAACCCATTTCTTATGTATGATGATGCCCACTCCACGCTGGTGGTCGGTGTATCCTGATTCCATAAAAGCGTGTCCACAATGTGTCTCTCAAAACTCGTTCCCCTATGTCCTCCATGTTTCGTTGAATGTAATCGCATCCTATTCCAATACATTGAGTTCATGGCAAAGTTCAATCGGAAGATAATCCGCGAACGTTTTCAGATAAGAAGAGGAAGTCATGAGACCTGGGAAGACATCATGGCCCCAGCCATGATATCCACCCCCCTGAATCATCCCCCCTTCTGGGGTACCCCCGATAGACGAAACCATGAACGGCACAAAAACGAACCGGGACAGATCGAGGACGTCTCTGGGATCTGGTGGTTCTGGAAGACGTGGTCGGGCGCCGCGGCCGTTTCAGAGCGTTCCGGTACGATCTGGAACGGTTTATCCCGGTCCTGGCTCCGCTAGAGTCAGTCAGCATCAGATCGGGAGATTGGACGGAGTCGGGACGTGTGCTGGGTCGGGCTGCAACGACACGGAGTCGAAATCGAATACGATCGGCCGCGACAAAATCCACAACAACGCCACGCAAGCATCACGCAGCATCGGATTGTCGGAATCTTGCAATCGGCTTGGACTGGACTCGCCGCTGTCCATATCGAATCGGATCGATCGGATCGAAATCTGGGCCATTTAACATCGCGAATCGCGCCTCGCGATGCGCGATTCGCGTTGATTTTCGCGCCCTTGCGCCGCCGCCCTGGAGAAGGGTGCCTCTTCAAGCCGCGACGCGCGAAGCGCGATTATCTTCGAACCCGTGGGGGTGACCTAAGAAACTTACCCTGAACGGAAACGACGCCCGACAACGATGCCCGCTGATGGGCAGGCGACGCTTCTCCAGTGGGCATCCCCAGCGGCGACACCGACAACGACGCCTGATCAGAGTTGCCAGGGGCTGCTGCCGATTCTCATCTCAGATCTTGCAGTCTCGATACCAATCCTCCCGAGAAAAGGCAGGTAAGAAACAAGGGCAGTGGGTGAATAGAGAGAGAAAGAGAAAGGATAATCAAAACAAGCAGCAGGCAACCAACAACAACACAAGGGCTCCAATCAAACAGGGGGGAGGCTTTGCTTTAGCGAGAGAGAAGATGATGCAGAAAGGAGGGAGCGAGGGTCGACAGAGGAGGGGGGGAGGAGGAAAGGACGAGGGGAGGAAGGACAGAAGGGGGAAGGAAGATCTCGGGGTAGGGGGCGTTGGCTGCCCTTTGGGGTCTCTGCGAGGAAGGGGGGGGGGGAAAGGAGGAGCCACACGGCGTCCAGGCGCCCCCATCGGCCCCAGGCGCGCCGCATAGGGGGTCCATCGCGATATGGCAAGATATGTTCCCCACCCGTCGGGCATGTCGAAGCCAGAAAAGATCAGTTTTCCTCCCACGCGCCCCTTCTCCGAAGAACGAACATCTTCCCACGTCTCCTTTTTTTCAACACTTGTTATCCCTCTCCTCTCCCCATTCCTCTTGGGAGGCAGACAGGCGGATATCGACGCTGTGCCCTGCGGTGCGGTGCGAGCGCATTCTCAGGTCCTCCGCCGCGAGCCCGTGTTTGGGATGGTATCGACCGTGCAGCCGATCTCCCTTGGTGGGTCCTCTGCGGTTCGCCTGCGCCGGCTGGATGTTGTGGAATTCCCGGAATTCCCCAAACAGCGCTTGCACACTCACTGCGCGTGGGGTCCACGAAGGCCGTTAACAATAGCAGCAGGAGGAAAGAAGGAGAAGAGGACGGCGACGACAAAACGACGCCGCGGCCACCCCTTGTTATCCTAGCTCCACTCGGGGGTTCCCGTGCGAGGAGCTCCGCCGAGGGCCCACCACAGGCAAAGCAGCGAGCGTCGCCCGCCACAGCAGCCTTTTTATACTTGGCGGCGGCGGCGGGCGGCGGCTCCGCTACGGAGCGCCGATGCCGCAACAGCCGGCCCTAGTGGAGAGGAGCAGCCCCGCGGCGGCTGTGGCGTGGGGAGCTGCTCTCGCGAAGCTCGCGCAGAGGGGGTGAGGCATGTCATCTCTGTGAATGTGCGAGCTTAGTTGACATGCGTATATTGTGTACATGTGTATGCGCTCGCATGCCGATGGCGTTTCTTCCCAAATGGTCTGTGCGTTCAGGTGCACCTTTCAGCCTTTGGCATCACGGCTTTGTTAAGCCCTCGCTGCAGGAAAAACGCATCATTTACATTGGTAGCCGGAGCTTGTGTGTTTCGGTCTGCGCTACGCTTACACTCTGCGCTGACCTGCAGCGCGCGCCATGGCGGCTCGCGTATGGAGGTCTCCCGACCGTGGCCGCGCGGATCGGGCTCCGCCTCCACAGAGGCACGACGACGACGACTTCGAGCAGCTCGATGACGAGGGAGCTGAAGACTACGAGGCGGCGCCCGGGACACCCGTCGGAGGCGCCGACAGAGACGACGGCGGCACGCGAGACAACCTCCCCATCCCGATCTTCGACGGGAGTGGCTGGCGGGACTTCTCGCGGCGCGTCGAAGCCTGGCAGCTGGCGACCTCCCTCAGGTCCGAGCGGCGCGGCCCAGCCCTCTGCGCTAGGCTGCAGGATGATGCTTGGGCCGCCGTCGAAGACATCGACATGCAGAGGCTCGCCGAGCCAGGAGGGCTCCAGTTCTTGATGATCGAGCTCAAGGACCGCTTCGAAGAGCAGGAGATATTGCGACAAGGAGATGTGCTGCATGAGTTCTTTGTCCTGCTCAAGAGGCGGCCACAGGAGCAGATGCGCACATCCAAGAGGAGGTTCAACACTCTGGTGCATCGCCTGGCCAAGTTCGCCGTGACGTTGCCCGCGATCGTGCTCGGATGGTTCTTTCTGGAGAAGCTGCGGCTGCCGAGCGATCGACGTGCGATGGTGCTGGCCAGTGCGAACAACGATTACGATTTCTAGGTGATGTCCGCGGCGGCCGAGAGAAATTGCCCAAATGTTGCTGAGTTCGACCGACCAGGCGGCCGCGGACAAGATCAGACATTCAAGCCCAAGAAGTTTCAGAGGTTCGCCCCACGAGGTGGACAACATCGTGCCATGCACGCCGAGCCCGACGATGAGGAGGTGCACGACCCAGTCCAGGACTATCTACACGACCTGGACGAGGACGAGTACCAAGCCGTGGAGTCTTTCTTGGCGAACGGTGGAGACCCTACCGACCTCCCGGGCCTGGATGAGTTCGAGGACGACGCTGATGACCAGGAGCCCGGTGACGACCAGGATGAAACCATGACGGCGCTGGCGGAGGCGTACGTGGCAGGTTTTCGTGAGAGCAACAAACGTTTCCAGCAGATAGATAAGTTTCGAATGAAGTTCACGAGTGCAAAGTTCAAAATGAAGGATTTCAAGAACCAGCGGGGCTACCCTCCGCCGTCAGCACCGCATCAGGTTCAACGAGACCCCAAGAGGCAGAAGGAGATTGACGACTTGAAGAAGAATTCAGTCTGCAAGGCCTGCGACCAGCGAGGGCACTGGAAGGGCGACCCTGAGTGCCCCAAGACCCGTGGAGGAGGACCGCCCTCGTCGGGAGATCGCAGGCCGATGTTGGCTATCCATGACAGCGGCTGCGCGGAGGCGGAGCCGCACAGGGTCATGACAGCGATGAGTTCAAGGACGACGACGACGGCCAGGAGCACGACCAAGCCGAGTGGCGAGAAGAAGCCGAACACTACCTCGGGCTTCTACTCTTTCCTGGCCCTCTCGTTCCCGGTGTTCATCTTCGCCTCCTTCGAGGAGATGCGGAGGCGCGTCGGGTTCGCGATGTATGACAGCGGCTGCACCAGGTGCGTGATGGGCTACAACATGCTGAAGCTGTGGGCGACGCTCTTGAGGCGCTGCGCGCGTGGCCTGAGGTACCAGCGGGTCGACGAGAAGGAGCGGTTCCGGTTTGGAGCTGGCGACCCGGTCTGGAGCACCTTTGCAGCGCTGATCCCGATATGTGTTTCACATCGTATCTCAGGCATTCTGCGAGTCAGCATTGTGCCAGGCGACCTGCCGTTGCTCTTTCCGAGGCCAGCGGCGAAGCAGCTCGGGATCCGCGACGACCCGAGGACCAGCACCTTCTTCAATTTTCCCAAGGAGCTGGGCGTGCCACCCGTGCCGGTCACAGAAGCTGACTCTCAGCATCCGCTGCTCAACTTGTTTCAGTTCCCAGCAGAAGGCTGGGTGGCGCCGCCAGGAGCAGTCTTGGACGAGACGGCGACAGAGATTCAATATCATATTCAAGGTCATCATCATGACCGTCAGCCGTCTCATCGCCAGGTTCAGCATCCAGAAGTGCCGGGCCAGGTCCAGGACATCAAGCAAACGCTCATGGTCTACAAAAACGAGCAGCGGCAGCACGATATTGAGCAGCAATACGAAGCCCTGGAGCAGCAACAGCATGATAAAGCAGATCAGCATCGCCAAAATGGAAATCGAGCTTATCAAAATGCAGATCGAGCTTATCACAATACAGAGCGAACTTATCAAAACGGAGGTCGAGCCAGACAAAATGCAGAGCAAAATCAAAACAAGCAGCAAGCAAAAGTTCGAGATGGTCAAACGTGTACATCGACTTCCGTAGCCCCATGCTCAAATCAACCTCTCAGGATGAGTCCAAGTTCATGTTCCATATCAGTTGGGCCCTCTACGGCACATGCCGGGCCACATTCAGAAGCGACCAGATCCTCAGCGGGCATGGTGGCGCTTCGCCCAGATCTTGATGAATGCGGCCCAGGCTCTCATGACACCCATGCGCGGCGTGATGATCAGCATGGGCTACAGGAAGTGTATCATCTCGAGGTTGACTCATGTGAGACCGATTCGGAAGGGGATCACTCAGATGACGAAGGCGGAGTTGCGCGCGGAGCTGCTGACCATAGGAGTGGATACCTCGGGGAGCGAGACGTGTGCAGCCCTACGGGAAAGCCTGCGAGCTACTCGACCGCCCGAGGAGGCAAAACACCAGAAGGGGACCCCCAGGGCAAAGCTGGCGTCGGGATTCAGCAAGCTCAAGAAGCCCGAGGCCATCGCTTTCTGCCAGGCTGCAGGCATCGCGTTCGACGGGACGGCGGACGCCCTGAAGCTCAGGATCAAGGCGTGGGCAGCAGCAGAAGGTCCGATGCCATCAAGCGCCGTCTCCGCGAAGTCCTTGCTGGGTTCGGCTACTCCTTCGAGAAGGTCCGTGCCGTCGAGCAGCGGAGGACCGCCCCCGAAGGCAACTCCAAGCACGCCTCCCATGGCGAGGGAGATCCAGGCCAAGGTCAAGAAGCGAGGTCCCCCGAGTACGTCATCTCACATGAGCCTGGACACCAAAGAAGATCGCTTGGCAAGGATTCGGACGGCACCGACTCGGACAGCAGTGACGACGCCAGTCCCGGCGGGGGAGGTGGACTGGGACCCGGACCAGGACCTCACGAGAGTCGACGAGGAGAGCGACGAGTCCGAGCTGAGCGAGGAGGAGGCCGAGTCGAGCGCGGCCGAGACCGACCAGGACAAGGAGCTGATGAACCACCTCGATCTCGGTTTCCAGCTGGTCAAGTGCAGCGGCCCCTGCGCCGCGGGATGAAGAAGCGCGTGATTAGCGGGCTTCGTGGCGCTCTGACTTCGTGGACGCTGCCAGCTATGTGCCTCGCGGCGACCATCGGCGAGTCGGCTGGCCTCAACCTTGCCAGCTTCGCCAGGGCCGCGGGGGAGACCGACGCCAAGGAGGTGCGCGTCGCGGTCGCCGAGGACGGCGCCAAGATCAACTTCGTGGAGATCTGGGGTGGCAAGGCCGCGGCATCGCGCGACGCCGCCCGTCGAGGTTTTCGTGTCGGCCAGCCCTGGGACATCGAGTACGGCGACGATCTCATGAAGCCGAAGGTCCAGCAGCAGCTGATCGACTTCGTGGATCACGAGAAGCCAGACTGCCTGGTGCTCGAGCCGACCTGCAGGATTTGGAATCACATGCAGAACCTCGTGTTCAAGGGAGACAAGCAGCGCCTGCGGCGGGCGCGGCTGAAGAAGCTACCGACGCTGAAGTTAGTCGAGAAGCTCTTCGGGATGCAGTACGAGGGCGGACGCATGGCTGTCCTGGAGCACCCGTGGCTGGGGCAGTCTTGGAACGAGGGCCCGTGGAAGAGGCTCAGACAACTGCCAGGCGCGGTCGAGTTCCAGACTGACATGTGCGCGCACGGCCTCACCTGCCCTCAGACCAGGAAGGCAGTCAAGAAGCCTACGAGGATATTGGCGACTCACGCACCTTTCGAGAAGCACTGCGGCTTGCGGTGCACAGAGGACCACGACCACGCGGAGCTGAAGGGCTATGGCAGCAAGGGCATCTCCTGGAGCCAGGTCTACACCAAGGACTTCAGTCGGCGCATCGTCGACGCGTTCGAGGAGGTGCACAACAAGAGCTACCAGGCCATGGCGGCGGACGTCGACGACGAGGACGACGAGGCACCCGAGGAGGAGCCCATGGGCTCCAGAGCGATCTCGTTCGGGGAGAAGGCTGGCATTCTGCCGCTGGAGGTTCGATCTCACCTTCGACGCCTTCACCAGAACCTCGGGCATCCCTCGAACGACGACCTGGCCAGGAACCTGAGGCTCAACGGCGCGGACGATGCTCTCGTCCGCGGCGCCAAGCACCTGCGCTGTGCTACGTGCAACAGGACCAAGCCTGCTGCGGGATCTCATCGAGTATCTCGCCTGTCGCCCGTCGGCGGCTTCAATGACGAGCTGGGCGTCGACGGCCTCTACCTTCGGAACGCGCACGGGAAGCCCTACCTGTTCCTGTCGCTCGTCGAGGCCTCCACGACGTACCACGTCGCACGCTACCTGAAGAACAGGAAGCCAGCCACCGTGGCTAAGGTCTTCCGAGAGCTGTGGCCTGCTGGACCGCCTAGCGTGGTCAGGCTAGACCCAGACGGCATGTTCTACACCGAGTTTCAGGAGGCTATGGACATGATGGGGATCCGCGTCAAGGCCGTGGCGGGCCAGGCGCAGTGGCAGAACGGCCGCACTGAGCGGCGTGGCGGCTGGCTCAAGCTCATGGTCAACCGCGTCGTCGAACACAAGTCAGTCACGAGCCGCGGTGACCTTGAGACCGCCGTCTGGGAAACCTGCCAGGCCAAGAACGACATGCGTCGGATCTGCGGCTTTTCACCGTCGCAATGGGTGTACGGATGCTCGCCTACCATGTCTGCCGACCTGATCGATCGGCCCGGCCAGATTGCAGAGCACAGCATGCATCACGTGTCCACGGAGCTCGCCAGGAGGATGGCTATCCGCACGGCTGCGCGGACGGCCTTCGTGGAGCTGCAGAATAGTCAAGCGCTCCGTCGAGCACTCTTGCGGAAGCCGAGGGTCGCCCGCATCAACTACCAGAACGGTGACCTGGCGTTCTACTGGCGGCTGCGCAAGGGGACGAAGCTCCACGAGTGGCGAGGCCCAGCCGTCGTCATCGGCCCAGCGGGAGCGTCCAACTTTTGGCTCTCGCATGGTGCTGGGGCCGTTCATGTTTCTCACGAGCAGCTCCGACCCGCTGAGGATGAGGGGATCTGGTGGCCCGGTCAGGGCGACGATCCCAACATCGAGGAGCTGAACGAACTCATCCGCAAGGTCGAGAAGGAGGACCAGCCAGAGTACGAAGACGACCGAGGGCGGGGACCACGTGAAGCAGAAGAGAAGGCCCAACCTCTACAGCGGAGAGAAGGCCAGGACCTCGGGGACACCCTCGAGGAGCGAGCGAGAGAGTTGGAGCTGGAGATCGAGGAGATCGAGAGGGACAAGCGCCCGGCTGACGCTGCCGAGCGCCCGGAGGACGAGCCGCCCCGCAAGCGGCAAGAGGCGGCAGCGCTGCATCATCGGGACCCGTGTCATCGACCCGCGCGGAGCCTCCCGCGTCGACAGCGACGCCCTCTCAGCCAGCTCTACCCGAACAAGGAGTTCCATACACGAAGGAGGAGTTCAAGAAGCGCCGGGCGGCTTTACAAGCCCGGCAGGGCCAGGTGTTCCGTCCGTTCCATGTCGGACCGCTTCAGCACCCAGGCGATCATCCGGAACAACCCGTTCACTTCGCCAATTTCAGTTTCAGCCTGATCGCGAAGCGGAGCTGGAACGCGACTAGGCTGCAACGTCGAGCGCTGGAAAAGGAGATGCCATGGAACATGATTCCAGCCAGCGGCCGCCCCCTCTATCGCGAGGCGGCCGAGTTGCAGTGGAAGCAGTGGGAGAACTACGACGCCGTCGAACCGCTCTCAGTCGAGGAAAGTCAGAAGGTAGGTGAGCGAGTCCACCAGAGCCGCATCTTGACGTCGAGGTTCCTCTACCGGAACAAGAACGCTGGAGTCAAGGACGCGCCGCCCAAGCCGAAGGCTCGGCTGTGCTGTGGTGGCCACAACGACCCGGACCTCACGATGGGGCTCAGGACCGACGCACCGACCGTGTCGAGGCATTCGGTGCTCACCTTCCTGGCAGTGGCGGCAGCGTACGATTTCGATATCGTGGCCGGCGACATCGAGTGTGCCTTCATGCAGGGCGAGGAGCACGGGCGTGCCGAGGAGCTCTACATGTCTCAGCCCACGGAGGGCCTGCCGAACATGGACCCTCGGTGCCTCCTGAAGGTCAAGAAGGGCATCTTCGGGCTTGCGGATGCGCCGCGGCTGTGGTGGCGACGTCTGCGTCGGGGCCTGGTAGAGGCGGACTTGAAGGACGAGGATGGCAAGCCCGTCCTCATGATGCAGTCCCGTCTCGACCCGACGGTGTTCCGCGGCTTCAACGCGGACGGCAGGCTGTGTATCTTGGTCTGCGTACATGCTGACGATCTCCTCGTAGCCACGAGGTCGCAGGCCCTACGTCAGGGAGTTCGAGGTCTCTTCAACTTCGGCGAGTGGCGTCACGTGCCTGTGGTGTTCTGCGGGAAGCTGCTGCAGGCGGACCCAGGAGGAGGTTTCCTGCTGGACCAGTCGACCTTCATCGAGGGCAGGCTCGAGCTGATCGAGATCGACAAGGCCCGGAAGCGTGATCCGAGCCTGGAGTGTAATGCCCGCGAGATCGCGGACAATCGCAGTGCAGTCGGCAGTTTGGGATGGCCAGCTCGAGAGACGAGACCCGACCTGTCGCGTACGGTATCTATGGCCCAGCGCAAGCAGAATGCCCACTGCATCCAAGACCTGCTGGACGTCAACAAGGCCATCGGAGTGCTGCAGAGCTCGGCCAGCGAGAAGTTTCACATCCCCAAGCTGGACGTGGAGTCCCCGTGGTGCCTGATAATCTACCACGACGCTGCATGGGGAAACGCACTCACCGAGGATGAGGCCCTACGTCGGATCGCTCAAGGAGAGAAGGTCCACTCGCAGGCGGGGTACCTGGTCTACCTGTGCGAGCGTGCAGTTGCTGAAGGACGCCCGGGAAAGGCGATCCTGGTGGATTGGAGAAGCCACACGCTGCCGCGCGTGGCTAGGAGTACCTTCGCTGCCGAGACTCAGAGTTGTACCGAAGCGTTTGATTCAGCAGAGTTTGTGCGCGCTGCGATACTCGAGATGATGTATGCCGGCCTAGACGTGACCAGCCGTGAGATGCTAGCCAGCATTCGTATGCTCCCGATCACGTGTGTGACGGATTGCAAGTCGCTGTATAACACCCTCCAGCGGGACGCCGGTAAGCTCCCGCAGGAGAAGCGCCTGATCATGGATCTGGCTTGGCTGCGTGAGGCCATGCAGCTGGAGGCTGCCGTGGACCCCCGCGAGAGTATGAACGTGGCAGATGCGCCGATGCGGTGGGTCCCCACAGCTTACATGTTGGCCGATGTTCTCACCAAGACGATGGATTTGACAGGTCAGTTCTGTCGCTTGGTCTTGGGTTCGCTGCACATCCCGAGGAATTTGCCAGGCCCGGACGAGGGCCAGTGAACTGTTTTTTTCTTTTGTGCCTGAACGCCGAGCAAACACGTTTAGATTTGCATAGCTTTCGTATATTGTGGTATTTTTTTACGCCTGACGGCGACAATGATCAGATAATCCATGCTATCGTGTTCCAGCCTATTTCGGGAACAAGATTTTAAGATCAGTGTGAATGTGCGAGCTTAGTTGACATGCGTATATTGTGTACATGTGTATGCGCTCGCATGCCGATGGCGTTTCTTCCCAAATTGTCTGTGCGTTCAGGTGCACCTTTCAGCCTTTGGCATCACGGCTTTGTTAAGCCCTCGCTGCAGGTAAAACACATCATTTACAATCTCAAATGCCCGAGCGCTCCTGTCTTCCAGAAGAGTTCCTCCAGCTTCGTCCGGAAGACGCTCCGCTCCCTGGAGCTCTGCCAACTGCCAAGCCAGCTCTCGACCTCGGCAGAAATGGACGCGCGCGCCCTTTTGCTCAAGAGCGAGCTCTCTAGGCCACTGATGAACGCTGCGTGTTGTCTCAGGGCGTGGTCGAACAGAGCGTGTTGCGGCTCATGCAGCACGTATCGATGCCCGCGCGACGGTGAACGGCAGCCTGAGCAGCATAGTCGTCGCGCAGACCGACCACCTCGCTCTGACAGCTATCACCACAAGAGTTCTTGCATCTAAGATGTCGACGTCCCGCGGCAAGGCGTACAGCTGACGCGAACGAATGGCTGCCAAAAAGCCAGGCTGTAGGCGAAGTGATATCTGCGGGGTCAGCGTTGACGCCAAGATCTCGAACTCCTTGTAATCGCGGCCGTGCTTCGCTGCATGCTACACGTGCAACGCTGTGGTCAGAATCGCTCCGGGACCGCTAACAGCCCCGCTCCTCCCCTCTCCAGAGTGCCCCCTGGGCGCCCCGACGTGGAGCTTTCAGGAGCGCCAGCGACATGCCCAGGATGGGGCGCCCACAGAAAAAAACGCACGCGCACAGCCGCGTGCATGAACACGGCCCCACCGTCCGCGAGACCAGCGTAAGGATGCGAGACTTCGCGCAATGCGCACTTTCGAAACCAGCACGGATTCATGCACCCGTACGCTTAGGTCGGGCATGCATCCCTACAGGCGGATTTTGGACGAAAAATTTAAACAATACACCAAAATAGTAAAAAAAAAAATGCTGAAATAATCGTCCACTGACTTTTTTTTACTATTTTTGGATTTTCCTCCTGTAGAGGGACATGCCCGACTTACGCGTACGCTCTCCTGTCGCTCCTGACACGGTGGCTACGTGCACGGCCGAAGCAGGCCACCGATGCCGCCGATATGGCACACGATGACCCTCAGGCAGCCCGAGCTCGGCCCAATACGGCCCCAGCGGCCCCCAGCACGAGTTACCGCTCGACCAGCAAGGTTCACTCCAAGATCGTCCCAAAAAGGCTCCAGAGAGGGGCTCAAGACGGCCGACGAGGCGATCAAGGTGGCCCAGGGGCCTCCAAGACGGCCCCAACAGGGCCCAGCAGTCCCCCAACACTACCTTGCAGCCAGACCCCAAAGACGGCACAGAGAGGCGCCCCAGATAGACTCCGAAAGCGCCACACTGCGCAAGAGCCCCGTAGGACGACTGCTCACGACCCCCCCCCCAAAGGCCTCCCATGCGCCAACAACAATGACCGCGAGGAAACCGACGGCATACGAGGACTTGTATTTCCCCCCGAGGGCCTCTCGATCCATCAACTTCGAGCACGCCCTTTGGACGGCGATGTCCTCTCCCGAAATTCCCAACGCCTCAGCCAACCCACCCGCCTCAAGTGAAGTAAAAAGGACTGCATAGGAAGCAAGAAGTTATCGTTATAAAGCGATCGCTTCGAACAAACAGTCATAACGGTCGCTTAACAGTGGGAAGAGGGTTTCTGACTAAGAGCCACACGTTCTCCCATAGTGAAGACATGTGTTCCCCTCCCCGTGAGTGGTAATCAAATATGGCCACAATGGTGAGCGCATCAGCGCCGCCATGAATTCCACGCACAAGCGTTTCTTCCAAATGAGCGACGAGGGAAATTTGGTCTTACGCGAGATGATGCAGCGACCTTACACGGTGGCTTACGCGGGCCTCCGGCGCGGCAAGCCACAACAGAGACGAGGGCGCTTACGCGCGACCTTACGCGGGCAGCTTACGCGGCAATGTCGGCGCAGTCGACCCCCTTTTTCTGCTTCGCTCAAATATTTTCCGGTGTAAGAATATAAGAACGCGTACTTACGCGGTAGATGTACAACGGATCAAACAAGCTACGCTCCAAAAATGCTCCAGCATAAGAGGAGGGAAGAAGAGGGAACGACACGACGAACGTGAGGAGGGACACCCCGACACGACGCGGAAGAGCGCGTCACACTGCACGGTTCACCCAAGCATCGAGGCATGAGGGGTCACATATTGCGGCTTCCTGCGCGCTCCTAGAACAATCGCAACCAAAAACGCTGGACCTCTGAACAGGCCGCAAATGGCTGAATATACCACCGAACGAACAAACTAAACAACTGTTTTTTCCAGGTTGTTTCGAATTCTTCTCGCCTTTCGAGCTCCCACGCTCCAAAAGGGCCTAAAAGGCTCCCCGCATTGCTCCAAATCAGCCCACATCCTCCCCGAGAGAGCCGCACGAGGGCCCAAGAAGGCCCCGCGACGGCCAAACGGGGCCCCGAGAAGAGGCGTCCCAACAAAACCCAAAATTGACCCAAAACGGCCCTACAAGGCCTCAAACGCTGCAAGACGGCCAAGCGAAGCCCCTCGTATCGCCCCAAGACAGCCCATGAAGCGCCCCAAACGGCCCCAGGACGGCCCAACAGGGCCCCAGGACAGCTCAACAATACCCCCAGACGGTCTAAAACGTCCTACGAGGAGAGGCCAGCAGGGCCCACAAGGGCCGCCACGAGGGCTCGCGACCGTCGTCGTCGTCGTCGTCGTCGTCGTCGTCGTCGTCGTCGTCGTCGTCGTCGTCGTCCCCCTTCAGGGTCGGCGGCGCCGGCCGTAAGGCCTTCGCAACACACCTCCAAAGCGGTAGACACAAACCCGCCGAAAGCCCAAGGAAATCTCCAACCTGACCAAACATGAGGAGGAGGAGGAGGAGGAGGAGGACGAGGAGGAGGAGGAGGAGGAGGAGGAGGAACAGGAGAAAAGGACAACCAACTCCCCTTTTCACCCTTCTCCCAAAACTGAAAACGGGTCCCCTTCTGGTGCGGGCGGCCCCCGCGCCTCCCGCCGCAGCGCGCCGCGCGCGCGGGCGGGGTGGCGAAGATTGGGAATCGTCGCGCAACGTTGCGAGAGAGATTGAGCAAGTGAGCGAGAGAAAGAGAGAGAGAGAGAGAGACCGCACGAGGAGGAGGAGGAAAAAAAGGAGGAGGAAGAGGAGGCGCAGAAAGAGGAGGAGCAGGATAAGGATGATGAGGAGGAAAATAATTACTGAAGAGAAGGAAGAAGAGGATGACAAATCTACAAACATGTAGCTCAATAGACAGAAACTTCGCTTTGACTGTACAACGGTGTATTGCGGTTTATATAATGAGAGCGGGCGCGAAAAGAGGGACCCATGCGAGCGACAACGGATGCAATGCTAACCTGCTGACGTGCCTAAGGGCGAGGTGGCCTGCTGTTTGAGCCTGGTGTTCAAACGGGCCCGTCGCATCTTGCTGGTAGCCCAGACGCAGGCCGCCAATGCCACCATAAAGCCACAACATATAGCCGATATCAAATAATTGAAGCACGAGGCAGGGCAAGGAAGGGGCACTACGAACCACCTTTCCGATATAAGATTGCCGCGCTTGGGAACCTTCTACTGACCAGGCCCCATTCATGAAAAGTGCCGGTGGCTGGGAACCTTCTACTGACCAGGCTCTTTTCAAAAGCTGCGCTGGCAACAGACAGTTGGCAGCGCAAACAAAAATGACAACTCACCTGCTGCCTCTCGAACACAATTCGAGACGACAGGCCTTCAATGGTATGTTGACATGATGGCATTCGCGAACACATTTCACGGCATGCGAGCTTCTGCGCTTCTCTGGCTCTCTGTGCCGAACTGTCTGACGTCCGAATAGATGGCTGACGGCCGTGTCGCATTCGCGAACACACTTCGCGAAATTCTACTCTGCGGCTGCATTCGCGAACACAAGTCGGGCACCACGACAGGTGGCTTAGCCCGTGGTGCCATAGATCTCCTCGTTCAGGTGACTGTGTTGTGAGCTGGGGACGGTATTGTTGGCATTCCCTTTCTTCAGGTTGACGATGTTGTGCTCGTAGATGAAGTCGCCGTCCGCGATACTCAAAATCAGTTCGCGGCCGATGCTGCCTTTCGTCGCTTGGTCGGCGCGCATGTCTCTGGTGTCGCGCCACCGGATGTCGTCTAGCTGTTTGGTGCGTGCATGGGAGAGGGCATTTCACGGGCGCCTGTCCTGGGAACAGTCGGCAGCGCGCCTCGAAGCGGTTGGGGCGCAGCGACGATTGCCAGAGAGGGCCCAGAGGCCGCAGAGGGAACACACAAATCACCATATCGAGCCCGCGCCCCCAAAAGCCACCGAGAGGCCCTTAGGAAGGCGCACGAGGCTTCGCATGCTCCTCAGACGCCCCCGAGACCCTTCTGACGAGACCTCAAAGGGCATCCATTAGAACTCAGACCCACAGCCAAAACACAGTGGCGGGAAGAGCCAAAGGCCACACCACCACCACTTACACCACAAACCACAGCACCACCACCACTACTATCACAACCACCACCACCACCACGACCCACCACCACCACCACCACAACCACCACCATCACAACAAACCACTACACAACCACCACCAGAAACGCCACAACCACCAGCTCCGCCACAAACCACCACAACCACCACCACCACAAATAACTTCCACACCATTACCAGCACCATCACCACCACCGCCACCACCACAACCATCACCACAACCCACCACCACCACCACCACAAACCACCACGCCACCACTACCGCCCCCACCACTACCACCACCACCACCACCCACCACCCACAACACACCGCCACCACCAGCACCGCTACCAGCAGCAGCAGCACCACCACCACCGCCACCACCGCATACCACCACCACTAAACCACCACACAACCACCACCACCACCGCCACAACCAGCACAACCACAACAACTCACCACCACCGTCACCATAACAACCCACCACCACCACCGCCACAACCCACCACGCAGCCACCACCACAAACCACCGCAACCACCACCACCGCCACAACCACTACCACAAACCACCACCACACCACAACCAAACCACCAACACCACCAAAAACCACCACCACAACCACTACCAGCAAAACAAACCACCACACCACCACCACAACCACAACCACCACCACCACCACCACCACCACAACAACCCACCACCACCACAAACCACCACAAACCACCACCACACCACCACCAAAACACCACCACCACCACCAACCACCACCACAACCACAACCAACAACACCACCACCACCACAACCACAAACACCACCACCACCACCACAACCCACCACCGCCATCACCACAAACCACCGCACCACCACCACCACCACGACCACCACCGCCACCACCAACACCACCCACCACCACCACAGACCACAATCCCAACCACCATAACCACCACCACCACCGCCACCACCAACACCGCAACCCACCACCACCGCTAACACCACCACCACCTAAACCCACCACCACCACCACAACTACCATCACTACCGCCGCCAGAAACCACCGCACCACCACCAACACCGCCACCACCACCACCACAACCTGCCACCAGAACCACCACAACAACAACCGCCACCACCAAACACTACGCCACCACCACCAGCGCCACCACCACCACCGCCACAACCTCCACCACCACCACCACCACCACAGCCCATTACCAACACCACCACCTCAGAGAGGCCAAGAGACGCCCAAGAGGAGCCCAAGAGGCTGCACACATGCCCTTCAGAGGCCCCCGAGAGCCCGCCGACGAGAACCCGACAAAGCACGGTGGCGGAGCGTCGTCGTCGTCGTCGTCATCGTCGCCGCCTCGTCGACGCCCCCCCCCCGCCGCCCCCCGCCGCCGCAGGCGCGGGCGCCGGCCCAGACAGAAAAGACGTCGTCGCCCCCGCCGCCGCCGCCAACGCCCGCCGACGCAGGCGCCGGCCCGAGAAAAGGGATAATGGAAAAGCAGGGGAGGGGGGGGGGGGGGGCGAGCCCCTCCCCTCCGCCCCGGGAAAGGGGGGGCGTTCGAATCCCGCCCCCCCTCCATCCAGGGGGGGGGGTCCGGCTCCACCCCCCCCCCGCCCGTCCAAGCGACCGCAGAACGCGCTCTTTCTGATCTGACAGCCACCAGGGGTGCCCAGCCATGCTGTTCACTGATGGTGGTCGAACAGGGCCCATAGCCAAGGCTGAACATGCGAGCGCGCCGTCGACCACGAGCTCGGCTGGCGCGGCGCAGCCCCTCCCCCCTTTCTCAACCAGCTAATTTCCTCGGCTGACACAGGTCCACGCATCAGTTCGTGGAGAGCCAGGGCGCGGGCCCGAAATCCGTCGGCAGCTCCGCGAGCGGCGGGCAGCTCCGAGTCGGGAGAGGATCTATACGCAATTTCGTGCGCTCGATTTACGGCGTCGAGCTGGCGGCGCACCTACCCCCAGTCCCGCGGCATTTGCCTCGACGCATGTACGCCGCGCCTCATGCCGTATCTCGTCTCATCTTCGCGCTCGAAGAGGCCGTCGCTGTGCGCGCAGAATCGGCCAGCGCAGTCACTTGCCGGGATTGCGACGCGCGTCCTGATCTCCTGCGTGGCCAGAGGAACGGGGTCATGCTGCGCGGCGCGCCTCATGAGCAGCTTGTTCTCGGCCCCCTGCAGAACGACTGCGCGCGCCGCGACGCGGCGCTGCGCGAGCAGCGCGTAGGCGGCCGCTCCGAGGAGAGAGTCAAAGAGGTCTCCTGCCAGCTCGTCGGCCTTCGCCAAGACCAGGTCGACGTGCCTGGCTGGATAAGCGCGCCGACGTACTCCTCGTGGTCGAGCGTCGCTGCGCCATCGGCGCTGCGGTGAATGATGGGCACCGCAACTGGTGATGTCGTCGCAATCGCCCTTCATTTTGCCGAAGACACTCTCGACGTGGCCGATCAGCCTGTCCACGTGTCCCTTGCGCCCCGCAATCTTCAAGTCGTCGACGCGCGTGGTTGGCGCGGTCGCGGCCCCCGAGCCGCCGGCGCCATCGGTGCAGGACCCGTCGTGCTCGACCTCGAGCTCCGGGCGCAGCCGCGTCGGCGCTGCGCTCGGGCGAGCGCGACCGCCGGGCGAGATTCGCGGGGAAAACTCTGGGCGCATCCTTGCAGCCCGCTCTCGGCTCGACGCAGCGCAGGAAGGGCGGCAGCGCTGCCGGGCGGCTGGGTGAAGTTCACCTCTCTCGGTGCTTCGCCCTGCCCCTGCACCTCGGCATAGGTCGCGCCCTGCAGAAGCGCCCCCTCGACGTCCACGGCGACGCGCGCCCGGTCCGGGCGACGAGCCGCCTCGAATGAAGACAGGGCGCGCAAGGACGCCCGCTTCGCCGCGCCAGCGAACGTCTCCAAGGTTCCGGCGCCCATGTCGCGGAAGCCCCTCAGCGCGGCGCGACGCCAGGTGACCCCAGCGGACTTGCCGGCGCATTCCTCCAGGCGCGTCCACTTGAATGCGCGCCTGGTGCCCATGACGTACTGGGCGCCTGCGAGAAGGCGTCGCTCGATCCACTTGCGCGTTATACAGATGGTGAGTTCCACGAGGATGGCGGTGGCCACCTCCTTGGTCAGCCTCGACTCCTCCTCTCTGGTTCGAAGATCGGCGTCGCGCTTGATTGCCGAGGTCACGACGGCGGCGCAGACCTTAAGCACGGCTGTGGTGGGCGCGCCGGCAACGCAGGCGCCCTCGTGGCAGCTCAGCAGTGCTTCTCGCGCTCCTGGGTCCAAGCGTAGCTACACATGTTCCCCCCGTCATTGATCCTCCTCAAGCTTGGCATTGTCGCCCAGAATGGCGCCGCGCAGGTGGTCGTGACGCTGCGCGTGGATATGCTGGCGCTGGTGCTGAGTCTCCAGGTGCTGGGGCCACTCGCGCGGCCTGCGGCCTATGCTGGCGGCCGCGTGCTCGACGGCAGCTGGCTGTCGGGGCCCTCCAGCTCCTGCATCTCCTGGGCCCGATCCTCAGCGCCCTCTACCTCCTGCCGAGCTGCCAACGTCGCCCGTCATCTGTTGGACGCGGCGGGAGGAGTCGCTGTCGGCCTCTTCGGGCATCGCCGACAAGGCTGATGGGGAACCGCCCTCGGTGACGCTGGCTGCGTCTTCGGGGGCGTCGACGACGCCGTCGTCGACCGCCCCGCCCTGGCCCTGCCCGTCGGCCGTTGGCAGCTGTTCGGTCCCCGGGACAAGCTGGATGATGCGAGCGCCCTTCCACTGCTCGCCGACGCGGCCGCGGGCGTCGAGCCTGACGCAGCCCAGATGCAGATGGTGGACGTCGCTTGGGTTGCGAAAGGGCCACCAGATGACTGGACTGCGGTTGCTGCCCGACCAGTCGCCCGTCGATTCTGACCGCGTGCGAGACGCGCGGCACGAGCGTCTGGCAGCTGAAAACATCTGCGAGACAAGTGGCGCAGAGCATCGCGGACACCAAGGCGTGGCCGAGCCCGCTCGGTCAGCTGCCTGCCCTGCGCTTAATCCTGGTGGCCGAAGGTCCTGGCCCCGAAACCTGACGAGATGTGCTCTATGAGGTCCCCCGCGCGATCCCGGGCCAGGCTTGCTCGCGCCACGCCGGTGCCCGCGTCGTTGCAGACGGCGCCGATGAAGGCCCCTGCGTCCTGCAGTCTGCAGACCATCTCGGTGTTGCGGCACGCGACCGTAACCTTGCCTCTGGCCGGGTTCACAGAAAGGACGGCGCTGCGACATGCCTACCTGGCGGATCTTTCGTGCTAGGAGGCTCGTGGATCTCCACCTGATCACCCGCGTTGAAGCGCCCCTCTCTGGTCTCGGTGGCGCGTGTCCAGAGTGCGCGGCTGACGCGAACGATCGAAGCAGCCTCGATCACACGCTGCAGAGCGGAAGCACGGATGCGCCACTGTAGTCGGCCGGGCTGCACTTCGCCACCAGCAGCGGGGTCGGCGCCCGCGACGTAGTCGCCGGGCACCTCGCCCTCCTCATCTGCTTCGAGCGGTGGCAGCATGGAGGGCTGCCTGCCGAAAATGACGTTGCATGGCGTTGCGCCGCCCGCGCGAGTTAAGCTGTTGCCCGAAGATGGCGTGGGCCAGTACGGGGTCGAAGTTGGCGGCGGTGCCTTCGCGCCCCAGCTGCCCCGCGGTGGTATGTAGCGCGCGTCGTAGCATTGCGCCACGTCGATGTATGAAACATGCGTGCTGGAGAGGAGCACGTATGTCCACCTGGGCCCCCCTCCGCCTCGTCTCCTCCGCATCCCTCCTTCGCCGTCCACGATGAATTTCCCCATTGTTCCAGACAGCTGGATCCATGACCTGTCAACTACAGCCAGCAACGTTGAATCGCATCTGTCCGTGATATCCTGGTATCCTGGCCGGTGCGCCACTTTGAGGCGCAGCCGATCAAGTGCAGCATCATGCGATCCTTGCGACAAGACGTCGTAGTCAACGTGCTGGTTGAATCCTGTGGAAAGGCGCAGTGTGGGAACGGTTCGGCGTGCTGGTGGTAGCTACCTGCGGCATTCCCGACAGTTGTTGGCCCCTATGGGGATGAGGTCAAATATTGCCTGCGGCATGTTGGCTGCACGCAACCAGTGCCCGTGCCATCCCCTCCATAGTGGCATGCCACCGCCGGAGAGGTCGCTTTCGAAGCTCTCGCATTCGTGGCTCGCGCGGGCCTCCACGTAGTGCTCGTACTGACGTGGCGACGTTGAGGCGCGCCCAGTCTGCAAGTGTCACAACAGCCTCGGCAGCTCGCGGTGCTGCGCGTCTCGGCGCTGCGCCAGTTGCTGGACTGGCTCGCGTTCGTGGACCAGCGACGCAGTTCCCCGATCCACTGCCCTGGGCCCCAGCGCTGGGCGAAGAACTGGCCCCAAGTCCATCTGCAAGGGCCAATCTAGACGGTGTCGCGTCGCCTGGTCGACGCGGAGGATCATCCTGCACATTTTGCGCTGCTGGTGAGCTCTATAGCTGATCTCTGGCTCCAGTTCGGTGGGAACAACCATCATCATATGAATAAAGCATTCGGCGCACGGACAGTTCCTCTGATCTCGCCCCCTGTTGCCCCTAGGCCACCGCTGGGTAGGCTGCCGCGTCGACATCGCATACTCGAACATAGTTTGCCACTGGCGTCGGCGTAGGTCTGCGATGCCCTGGACAAGCCGTTCGGCCATTTTCCATGGCCAGACGGGGGCGTCGGTGCTGTCGTGGCCCTCGACGCGCACGTGCACGTGCTTCTTGGTTCACATGAAGTTCACGATCTGCTCGAGGATCTCTGGGGCGTTGGGGACAGGGCCTGTGGTCTTCCTCAAGATATTTCTGCGAGCGACGATCTCGAACTTTCAGTTGGCACGAGTCGGGCCTCATGCACGCCTGGTGCTGATAGTACTTCTGGCCAGGGCGGCTCGGCACACGGCCGCGATGGGCCGGGCCGTTCGTTGATGTTGCACCCGCCAAGCTGTAGCTGCAGCTGTGACATGTAGCCGCATAGTCGTCCACGCGGTGCTGTATCCTTCTAAGATCGTACCCAAATGCGGCAATTGCAAAAAATGAAAATATCCCAACGACCGAAAAGCTGGCAGTCGGAAGCCGTGATGGCCACGATGGGCCGATATTGTCGGATGTATCGCTACACGGCTCTCTGATGGCTTTCGTCGTTGAGGTCAAGGCCCGTGACCAAGTCGAACTTGGCACCCGCCCTGAGGTGGCGGCGGACAGCGAATTGGCTGGTCCGCGCATCCCCTCCGCATATCTCCATGATGTCGTTGCCGTGTTCGATGGGGGCGAGGTCGGTGAGGAGGTGGTGCACATCCTCGAATTCGGTGGACTGCGACGCTCGAGCACTCGCAGACGGCGATATTATGCCGGGGCCGACGAACCCTGAAACCACCGCGTGTGCAGGCCTGAGGCAAGGCTGTCGTGGAGGTCGTCGTCGTCGTCGCACTCGTCGGCGCGACCTGGTTCGCCAATGGCTGGAAAGCCCGGAAGATGCGGGGCCAGACATGTAAGTGCCGCAGTCGACGCGGTGGCCCTCCACGACCTGCTGGCGAGCGTCGGGCGAGGGGCCTTCAATTAGCTTCGCTTTCTGGCGCGGGCGCCCCGCTGTCGGGCGGGCGCCGCCAGCGGCGTTGTCGGACACTTGTCGTCGTTCGCGTGTCGGAGAAGCTGTCTTAGACAAGCTTTTCGGTCGAAAGTAGCATGTCCGTGGCGACCGTAGATCGCGATTCTGGTGCCAAAATGCTGACTCGTGGACACCAGTCGGGAAGGGAGTAGAGAATGAAACGAGTCCCGTTCCAATCCGCGTCGCGCGTGATCCATGCAATGCTGCAGGTGGAGCTGGGAAGCTTGCGGCGCTGATGATGTCGAAACCATGCTCTTGCAGCGCCAGTGAGGTGCCCCGCCCTCTCTCCAAGACCCGCGCGAGACGTCTTGGTGCTGCTGCCCGCCTCTGCCGGAACCGGTCGGCTGGGTCAGCCCCGCGGGCCGACCAGCCCTCCTCCTAATGGGGCTGCTGCGCGAGGTCTTCGGCGCAGTTGCCGCTTGACCCTGCCTGTGCTGTAGCGCCCGCTCCCCGCGGGATGGGGCTGTAGCTGAGGTGCGCCATGACCTCAAGCCCCCGGAGCCGCGGGGAGACGGGGGGGAGGTTGGTAGCGACCGCGATATCGGAGTCCGTGGTGATGCGTTCCAGGATAAATCTTGCGACCCCCTGGCCCTGCTCGACCGCGAACGTCTGCGGGCAAGCGTCGCGCATGATCATCTAATCTCGCCGCAGCAGTCGGGGCCCACCACTCCGCCCAAGACGTCGACGCCCTTGAGGGCTAGTCCTGAGCGCGGGGCCATCCGCGCGCAGGTGCCCGGCGGCGCAAGAGCGGCCGCGCCCGTAGACGCAAGTCCGCGACGACAGGTCGCGATGCAGACGTCCGCGCAGCCGAATAAGTCGTTGCCTGCTGCCTGAGGCGCGCCCCGCATTGCTGCTTGTGCGTCGGGGCTGAGAAGCTGCGCGTGGAGCATCTCGAACTCTCGGCTGTCGCTGGGGTCGCAGCCCCGGTTGTTACCGCTTCCTGCTAGCAGGGTGAATTGTTTAGTGGAAATCACCCAGTCTGTGGTTGGAGTAGATCATTGCTGTCGACTGGCACGCGCAGATGACCGCTTGGAGCCGACTCGAAATCGACATGCATGGCGCCCCGGCCCCACTTCATCTCGCGGCCTTCAGGACCGGAAAACGCGAGGCATGCGCCGCGCCTGTCTCCACAAGACCCGCGTTAGATCGCTTGGTTCGCAGACTAAGTTGGGCGGGGAGATCGGAGCCGTCGCCCTGCAACGTCGGAGCGCGCGTGCTGCGCTGGGCGGCCGCGCCGTCGCGGATGGCGACCGCGGCGGGGCAGTGGCCCTCGCAGTTGGCACCTTGTGAGCCGTTGCCCGCTCCTGCCGCGTAGAGTGGAGACGCCGGCCTCTCCTCCTCTGCGGGCAAGGGCCTCGCCATCGTGGCTTGTCGGCCAGGTTTATCGCGAAGCGTTGCCCCCGGATGTTGGCCCAGGTGCCAGCGCCCCCACACCGACGCCAAGCCGACCGCCTGGAAGGACGGTGCTCGCCAGGCAGCGCGGTGAGGCGGTCGATGGAGTCGGGCCCGTATCTGACGAGGTAGCCCACCGCAAGAAAGTCGGTAGGCACGGCGAACCATGCAGGATGCGGGCTTCACGCGGCGCTGCCGCGTCGGCAACGGACAGAACGCGGGATTGCAGCATGAGATTATGCCGCGGTGCCCCGGGCGTCGGCGCGCGCCGAGGAGCCCAGGCGGCGCCCTGTCGCAGCGGCATCTCCTCGGGCGCGCCATCGTCTGGCATCGGCCGGGCTGGCGCCGCGGCTGAGGGGCTGGGAGCGCCGGGGTCTGCCGCGCGGGCCGGCAACGCAGTTGCCGTGCCCGTTGTAATGCATTCTGCGCCAATGAAGCGGAATTCGGCGACGACGTCAGCCGAGCCTCGGCGCGCCGGGATGTTCACCAGGTGGGCGTCGGTGTTCTGCAGAAGCTGCAGGCGGAGCGCCCGGTGCAGGATGCGGCGGCACTGCAAGCGCGCACCTCGATCACCATGCACGAAGACCTCGATGCAGATCGGACATGTCAGGTTGTCGCCGTCGAAGACTGCGACGCGGAGTGCAGCTGGTGCGGCAGCCAGCACGGGAGGTGGATTAATACGGTTTCTGTCCAACTCTGCGCGACTCGTCGTCGCTGCTCGTCCTGTTGACGTAAGAGCTCGAATGCAAGCTGGGTGCTGTTGTGCGCGGTCGAGAGTGGAGCCTACTCCGCGTTCGGATCGCGCGCTGCTGGACATCTGGGTGGCGCGGCCGGCGAACCACATGGCCACTCTCTCAGATGGCTGGCTCACGTTACTGGCGGCTACCGGCGCGGACTGCGGTGGCTGCGTGGAGCTCGATCGATATGGCGTGCTGATGCCGAGTGCTGAGTTTGATGGCACGCGGGCCCAGCTCGGCAGGTGGGGCAGCTGGCATAGCGACCCAGGCATGGACATCGCTTGCCCAGTCGCGCCCTTGCCGCGGCCCTGGCGGGAAAGCGCCGGCCACTCTGGCCTAGCGCTGCGGCGTCAGTGATGTTGGTGCTGCTGATGCTGATGGAGCTGCGGGATCTGTAGGCGTTGAATTCCATGTGGGTTGGCGCCGTAGTTGCCCCCTCCGCCGGTTGGCCAGTCCTGGCGCGCGCGGCCCATGAGGTCGCCCATTTCCTGGACTTGTCGCCAGAATTCGGCCCCATGATGGTTGGGCGACGCCGATGAGGGCGATCAAGAAGCCACCCAGCTTGACCAATGGCTCCGGCAAGTTGCCTGCCGGGAGCTGTCGGGCGCAGCGCAGGGAGCTGCTGCTGATGGCGCTGGCCGCGCGGTTGCCGATGTTGGGGTCGGCTGGCCGCCGTTCCAGGGATTGGCGCTCTGCGCGGGGCCCCCGTTATCGGGCCCCAGAACCGCAGGCTCGGGCACCCCGTGGGCCCCCTGGTCATCCAGACCGCGCGTGCACGGGGCGCTGGCAATTGAGCGGCTGGTCCCGGCGCAGGGATGCCGGCGTCGGCGGCGGCGGCGCTGCCGAGGCCGGGGCGTCGAGGGAGGAGGGCGCGCCCTTGCCGGCGCCGACGGGGGCAGTCGTGCACGAGGTGCTCATTTGACTCGCACTCGTTGCGCTTGAGACGCGCCATGCCTGGACCCAACGGATTGCCTTGTCGGCCAAACCCAGATGCACGCATGAAAAACGACCCCCGCCCCCCACCTGAAGAACTTTAGACCGTTGTGGCCGTCAAACGACGCGCGAACTGCAAGCGGAAACTGCTCGACGGTCAGCCAGCGACAACGCAGCGCAATTCAATGCGAACGGCGCGCCGCTGCTATGCTCATTGGCGATTGAATTTGGCGTTTCCTTGTGCTGGCGCGCGGTCGATGCCCGACATCATTGCGGGAATTCGCGCGCTCGTGCCGGGGCAAAAACCAATGAGCGCGTCGGCCCGTGGCGGCGCTGGCAAGAGGCCCAGGCGGCGCCTGGGGCCCGCCCCGCGCGGGCGCGCATCGAAAGGCTTAGATCCACCCTCAAGGGCAAATTGGGCACCGGGCGAAACAAGTCTATATGAACTCCATATAAAGTTGATCTAAACTTCTGCGAAGCAGAAAGTCTCGCGCGGGAGAGCCCCGGACAGTTGATATAGACAGAGCCATGCGTTCATGAAAACCAATTCGCCGGCCCAACAGGCCAGAGGCGTGCTAAGATCTCCGGTGGCTGCGAAATAATACTCCTACTTCGCGCGCGCGGGGCGGCCCCTGGGGGCCCCCGGGCGAAAAGTACCCCGGGCGATCCCCGGCTGACTCGGGTCAGAGATGTTTTTCATCCTGGGCGCCGCCCCCGCGGCCCTCCAGAGAGCCCCAGGAAGGGCCACGAGGCCGCCAAGAGCCCTCCAAGATGGTTCAAGCGTGCTCCGAGATGCCGCGCGATCGTTCCAAGACGCCCAAGATGGCCCCCAGACGCCCCAATAGGCCTCCAAGAGCACTCCCCAGAGGGCCCCAAGAGGCAACATGTACTACTTTTCCTTAGGTTTTGGGCAGATTTTGGCGCGCCTTCCCGACGCCCCAAGACGGCCCAAGAGGCCCCCAAGATCGCCCCGAGAGGGCCCAAAAAACTCCCAAGAAGGCCCCGAGATGGCCCAAGAGGGCTCCAAGACGGCCCCAGAGGCATCCAAGACGGCCCAAGAGGGGCCCAAGAGGGCCCCAAGCGATGCCCCAAAGGGGAACACAAAACAAAACTTCGAGCCCTCGGCCTCAAGAAGCCCCCAGGAGGCCTCAAGAGGCCCCTGAGAGGCCCCAGAAGCCCCCAAGAGGCCCTCAGGAGGCCCCCAAGCGACGCTGAAGAGGCCCCCCAGCGGCCCCAAGAGGCTCAGTCATGCGGAATGGGCCGGCGGAATGAGCGAAGCGATTCAATAATTTCATATTGGGCCAGTTGCCTTCAGAGAAATGCCCCCGATGTAAACGTTGCGAGGGGGCGACGGGGGCGGCCGCGGGGGCCCTCGGCTGGGCCAGCGGCGCTGCCGCGCGAGGGGCGGCGCCGCCGTCGCCTCAAACTGCATGCCGCGGCCGAGGCGCGCGCGGCCCCAAAAACGCTGGCGCGGGCGCGGCCGCGTCGAGCGGGCCCAGGACGTCGCCGCGCGCGCGGGGCCCCACTGCGGCTGCTGTCTCCCCGACAGGGCGCCTGCATGTACGCTCGTTCGCCGTCGATGCAAGACGCTGACATGTGAAGTCCAACATTGCGGGAGCTGGGGTCGGCATCCCACTGTTCGCCGAATCTGGCGGCCCGACGCCCGCCCTTCCCCCCGCCCCTGCCCCCCCCCCCCCACCACCGAAAGCGGCGGAGGTCTCGCAGAGGTCGTTGCCGGACGAGTCGGCCAGGAAGGCGCGGTGGCCTTTTCCGCGGCCCTGGCCCTTGCGTTCGATGACCCCCCGCGCGCGGCGCGCGGGCTTGTCGTCGCCGAGGCGGCGACGCCGGGGCCCGGCGCGCTCGCGGGCCCAAAAAAGCTGCGCGCCGCGCTACCCCGCCAGCTTCAAGCAGTCCGGGGTCGTCTGCAGCGCTTGATTCGTCGAGTGAGCTGCCGATGTCGAGTCGGCGCCCGAGTCGAAACCCGCTGCCGGATGCGCCGTCTGCGGCGCTGCCGACGCGGCGTCGGAGGCGCTGAGCGCCGCGGGCGGGCCCAATGCCGCTCCAAAGGCCGATGGGGCCCGTGCAATCCCAGCTCGATCCGGCTCCAGCGCCGCGGGCGCTCTGACCCCGATCGCGCGCGGGCGCGCCCGCGAGGGGCGCTCGGCGCTGGGGCGGGCGCGCGGCCGAGGCGAGATTGCCCGGCGAGCCTTCGATCGCACGTCCAAATCTGCGCTGCGCGCCGGCCCATCGCGCGCGCCAGCTGCGGCGCATCCGTCGGGCAGGCCACGTCGCAGTTCCGCGGGGCCATGGCGAGCTGGCTGTTCGACGCGCCCGCAGCGCGCAGCAGGAGGTAGCGGGGGCCCGCGTGGCCGATCATGAGTTGACCAGGCTGCCGTGCTCTTCTGCGGGGGACAGATGGCGGCCATTCGCGCCCTTCTCCCCAGCCACGCCCGTCGTGCGAGACGACGCGTAGGCCGATTGTAAACTCGTCGAAGTCTGAGTTCGTCACTGGCCAAATCATACCTCCCGCGCCCAGCGCTGCAAGGGCGCGCGCGCCTGCTGTCCAAGCCCCCGGGCGCGGGGGCGCGCCGCCACCGCCGCGCCCGCGCTGGCGGTGCAGCTGGCGGCAGCGACCATGCCCATCCCGATGGCCTTCCATCCAGAGTGGGGCCCCCTCCAGGTGGCGAGGAGGCGCGACTGTCCTGGTTCCCAGCTGGGAGTGCGTCCCTGGCATGCCCCCCTCCTCGGCATATTGGGCATTTATTATGTCGCGTGGTTCGCGCGCGGACTGCGCTCAGAGCCCCCCGCCGCATGGCGGCGAGAGAACTCGTCGCGCGTCGCATTGTCACTGCGCTGTGCCCAGCGCTGCACGACGGCCAGAGGAGTACGCATCGGGATCCAGGTCTACCAGGAAACAAAGGGTGCGCAGGTAACGTTGAAGGTCTGCAACCGTCAACGAATGGTCCCAAGCTCGTGCAACTGCACCCCTGAAGGACGGCAACGTGGATCCCCGATCCTCCTCTGTCTCCCCGCTCTTGCCTGCGCGCGCCCCCCTAATTTCCATAACATAGTAGCGGGCAACTTGGGGCGCCTCGCCGACCCCGGCGACGCGGGCGTCGGACCGAACGATTGTTCGACATTGCCGGCTACACCTACATGCGGATGCAATGAAGGCGATGCGTCCTTCACCTCTTCCCTTTCGGGCCTCCGCAGCACAATTGCGAACAGCTCGGGGCCCTGCGCCGACGCCGCGAGCATGGAAGCCGAGTCGCTCGACCGTCTAACGCTGACGGCAGCGCTCACTGGCGACGAAAGGCTCCCGAATATTTCGAACATAGGTCGAGAATACCCGATGGGGGGAGCCAATGGGCGGGGGGTGATGTCCTTCACGTAGCTGATGTACTTGTCCAAATAGTGGTGTTGGGTCCCCTCGGTTGATTCTGACGACCGGGCAATCGCGATCCCGCCGGCCGCTCGAGGCACGGCGCCTGCCAGGACGAGGTGGGCACCCAGCGCCCAACATGAGTGAAGAGCAGTCGCGCGTGGTGCGCGCTGTGGAGCGGGCAAAGCGGTCGCCGCCGTCACGGGGGGAAGCCTCGCGGGCCATCGCGGCGGCGAGTGGTGGCGGAGCGGGCTGCTCCACTACCAGCTAAGATATAAAGCGATGGGCAGAAGATTCATTGTCAAAACTGCAAAACGGGCGCGAAAAGGGGATGCCCTGCAAACGGCGCCGGGTCCACTGCTACCCTGCTGACCCGCCCAAGGAAGAGGTGACCCACTGTTCGAGTAGGAGCAAGAAGAGGAAGGAGGACCAAAAGGAAGAGGCGGAGGAGGAGAGGAAGTGGGCGATGATGAAGACGAAAGAAAGCTGACGACTCGATGGGGGACCGTCGACGACGTCCGCAACCTGCTTGCGCTGAAGCTTGTGCCCACCACGACAATCCGCATCGCTGGCTGGGGCCCCCTCTGCCCACCCCCCGCGGCGGGACTGCAGCGCCCGAGCCCCGCAGGACGTTGTACACCGTGGATTCCTGAATGTCTGATGTTGTTGTTGTTGGCAATATTGGCTGTGTGCGAATACGGCAACGTGCGAAGGCGTGAACAGGCGGTTGGCGCGCAGGGCCCGGGACTCGCTGGCCGACTTCCCCCTCCTAGATGGGAATATAAGCCGCTCCCTTCGGGTTTCGAAAGGCACATCCCCAACTGAGGGGGGGAGCTGGTGATGGGGGCGGGGATGGGGAAACGGGTCGGTGACACGATGCGGAACGAAAGCGTGGACAAGCGGTTGGGACAAGGCGGCTGGCGCCATAGAGGGAAACCCGCGGCGCCCTGAACCACCGCGCTCCAAAAAGGCCCAAGAGGCCCCCCCGATCGTTCCAAATCGGCCCAAGTCCCTCCCCAGGAGAGCCCCACGACGGCCCAAAAAGACCCAACGGCGGCCCAAGGATGCTTAAGGAGGCATCCCAAGAGAGCCCAAAATGGATCCAAGACGGACCCCACGAGGCCTCAGACTGGACGGCACAAAAGCAGCGTAAACAGAAATGTTCGTCGGTCCGCGCGGATTTCTTGGATCTGCGCCGGGCCCCCTTCCTTGGGCGCGCCAGGATCGGCGCAGGAAGCGCCGCCGGGAGGGGCCCAGTGCCGATCCAAAAAATCCGTGTGGAGCGCCGAAAGTTTCTGTTTACGCATTTTTCCCGGAAAGGGCTTGGGCCCAGGGTTCTCTTTTAGCCGTTTACCCCCGGTTCTGACGGGTCAAGCGCCGGCGAAATTATTTGCGATAAATAACGAGGTAAAGTGCTGATTTTTTTAGAAAAAGTGCGTTTTGTGCGTGCCCGCTCGAGGAAAGTTCGCCCCCCATCTCGGATCCTCGATAAATAACGGGGTCCGCAGACCCCCGCTTTCCCTCGTAAAAAAGAGGGTGCGGAGCGTTTTTCGCAGAATCCTCGAAAAATAACGGGGTCTGGAGCCCCGACCGCGACTCGGAAAAGCGCCCCGCGCGCAGGAATTCCGAGGATGTCTCGCGCGTGCCGCGTCCCGCGCGCAGGAATTTCGAGGATGTCTCGACTAATTCGCTTGTTTTGTCAGGATTTCTTAGAACTTTGGCAGGATGTCTCGAGCGAAACGCTTATGTTTCATAATTTGTTGAGGATGTCTCGACTAATTCGCTTGTTTTGCAAGGAATTCTTTGGATTTTGGCAGGATGTCTCGAGCGAAACGCTTGTTTTTCAGAATTTGTTGAGGATGTCTCGAGCGAAACGCTGGTTTTGCAAAATTGGGGGGATGTCTCGAGCGGGAGCCTCGTGGGTGGCCAGAATTGAGAGGATGTCTCAAACGAACTGCTTGTTTTCACGTCCCGCTCGCAGGAATTCAGAGGATGTCTCGCGCATGCCGCGTCCCGCGCGCAGGAATTTTGAGGATGTCTCGACTAATTCGTTTGTTTAGCGAGGATTTCTTTGGATTTTGACAGGGTGTCTCGAGCGAAACGCTTGTTTTTCATAATTTGTTGAGGATGTCTCGACTAATTCGCTTGTTTTGCCAGGAATTCTTTGGATATTGACAGGATGTCTCGAGCGAAACGCTTGTTTTTCAGAATTTGTTGAGGATGTCTCGAGCGGGAGCCTCGTGGGTGGCCAGAACTCAAAGGATGTATCAGGCGAAATGCTTGTTTTCACGTCCCGCTCGCAGGAATTCAGAGGATTCACGTCACGCTCGCTTGGCACGTTCCGTGGGGCGTCCCTTGGCGAGTCCCCCTGGCACGTCGCGTGGCGCGTCCCCTGGCACATCCCATGGCACATCCATTGGCACGTTCCGTAGCGCGTCCCCTTGGCAAGTCCCGCGGTGCGACCCCATGGCACGTCCTTTGGCACGTCGCTTGGCGCGTCCCTTGAGACGTTCCGCGTCGCGTCCTCCTGGCATGGTCCCCTGTCCATGAGAGCTCTGGGGCAGCTACTGTGTGTTCAGGCAGCTCGAGCTTAAGATCCAGATCAGTTCGGTCAGGACTCGGATGCAAAGGAGGACTCGATCCACGAGGCTATAGAGCACAATCGCGCCATGGCACATCGCAGTTCAGCACGGCACAGCACAGCACAGCCCTCGGCACGGTACATCAAGATCGATACACTCAGCATTGCAATTTGGCACGTTCCTTGGCACGTTCCGTGGGGCGTCCCTTGGCGAGTCCCCCTGGCACGTCGCGTGGCGCGTCCCCTGGCACATCCCGTGGCACATCCATTGGCACGTTCCGTAGCGCGTCCCCTTGGCACGTCCCGCGGTGCGACCCCATGGCACGTCCCCTGGCACGTCGCCTGGCGCATCCCTTGGGACGTTTCGCGGCGCGTCCTCCTGGCATGTTCCCCTGTCCATTAGCTCTGGGGCAGCTACTATGTGTTCAGGCAGCTCGAGCTTAAGATCCAGATCAGTTCGGTCAGGACTCGGATGCAAAGGAGGACTCGATCCACGAGGCTATAGAGCACAATCGCGCCATGGCACATCGCAATTCAGCACGGCGCAGCACAGCACAGCCCTCGGCACGGTACATCAAGATCGATACACTCAGCATTGCATTTGCCCGTCACCCAATCAGGTGTTTTTGAAAACGCTGCCATGTGTTACAGTTCTATATTCCTTTCCGGGTTCGTGGATCGATCATGTTTTCGCCGTACGCTCCAAGACGGCTCACAAGGACCCCCACGAAGGTTCGTCGTCGTCGTCGTCGTCGTCGTCTTCGTCCTCCCTCCTCCTCCTCCTCCTCCTCCTCCTCCTCCTCCTCCTCCTCCTCCTCCTCCTCCTCGTAGTCGTCGTCGTCATCATTGTCGTCATCGTTGTCGTTCCAAGGAACGGCGGCGCGCCCTGGGATGGAAAGAGAAGGGGCGGGCATTTTCTGAAGGCTCGGAAGTTCCCGGGTCTTTTGAACAGTTTTCGGGCCGTTCCCTGGAGACACAAAACACTTGTCAGAAGGCCGGGGGGGTTCTGAAAGGCCCCGCCGCCTGCTGAAAATGCGTTTTTGTTTTCCCTTCCCACCCTCGCTCCCGCCCTCGCTCGCCGCCGAAACGAACCGCCCCAGATCGCCCTGGGCAGGCCCGCGGCACCCCGCGCCACTGCGCAGCCCCCGCGAACGCGCCGCTCCCCCCAGCCCCGCCCGCGCGCCCGCGCCGCTCTGCGGCTCGTGCCGGAAGCCGCCCCCCAGCCGACGACAGGGCCCCCGCGCCGCGGGCGGGGGGGGGCCCAGGCCTGGCGCCCTCGGCGAAGGCACTGCGGGGACCGTGGGCGGCGACGACGGCGAAGTCGACGACGACGACCACGACGACGACGGCGAACGCAGAGGAAGAAGCCAACGGGAAAAACATCCGCCACAGTGCCGATTGGCACGGAGTTGGCGTGTCAAGCGCTTGCCGCCCAAAGTTGGCCAGTTCATCTTCGGCTCGATCCTGATCGTCGAGTTCATCCCTGACCGAGAAGTCGGAGTCTGTTTCTGTGATTTTTCCCGGAAAGGGCGTGGGCCCAGGGTTCTCTTTTAGTTGGTTAACCCCCCGGCCCCCCTGCGACTTGGGCCGGCGAAATTATTTTGCGAGCGGGCACGCACGGAGTAGGGCCGGCGAAATTATTTTTGAGGATGTCTCGAGCGAAACGCTTGTTTTTCAGAATTTGTTGAGGATGTCTCGAGCGAGACGCTGGTTTTGCAGAGTTGGGGATGTCTCGAGCGAAACGCTTGGTTTCAGAATTTGTTGAGGATGTCTCGAGCGACACGCTGGTTTTGCAGAGCCGACCGCGACACGGAAAAGCGCCCCTCGCGCAGGAATTCCAAGGATGTCTCGCGCGTGCCGCGTCCCGCGCGCGGGTATTTGGATTTCTTGGGATTTTGACAGGATGTCTCGAGCGAAACGCTTGTTTTTCATAATTTGTTGAGGATGTCTCGAGCGAAACGCTGGTTTTGCAAAATTGGAGGATGTCTCGAGCGGTGGCCTCGTGGGGGGCCAGAATTCAAAGGATGTCTCAGGCGAAATGCTTGTTTTCACGTCCCGCTCGCAGGAATTCCGAGGATGTCTCGCGCGTGCAGCGTCCCGCGCGTAGGAATTCAGATGATTTTGACAGGATGTCTCGAGCGAAACGCTTGTCCCCAGCACGTTCCGTAGCGCGTCCCCTTGGCAGGTCCCGCGATGCGTCCCCATGGCACGTCCCTTGGCACGTCGCTTGGCGCGTCCCTTGAGACGTTCTGCGTCGCGTCCTCCTGGCATGTTCCCCTGTCCATTAGCTCTGGGGCAGCTACTATGTGTTCAGGCAGCTCGAGCTTAAGATCCAGATCAGTTCGGTCAGGACTCGGATGCAAAGGAGGACTCGATCCACGAGGCTATAGAGCACAATCGCGCCATGGCACATCGCAATTCAGCACGGCGCAGCACAGCACTGATTTCGGCACGGTACATCAAGGTCGATGCACTCAGCATTGCAACTTGGCACGTTCCTTGGCACGTTCCGTGGGGCGTCCTTTGGCGAGTCCCCCTGGCACGTCGCGTCGCGCGTCCCCTGGCACATCCCGTGGCACATCCATTGGCACGTTCCGTAGCGCGTCCCCTTGGCACGTCCCGCGGTGCGACCCCATGGCACGTCCCCTGGCACGTCGCCTGGCGCATCCCTTGGCACGTTTCGCGGCGCGTCCTCCTGGCATGTTCCCCTGTCCATTGGCTCTGGGGCAGCTACTATGTGTTCAGGCAGCTCGAGCTTCTCGCAGGAATTCCGAGGATGTCTCGCGCGTGCCGCGTCCCGCGCGTAGGAATTCGGATGATTGTGATAGGATGTCTCGAGCGAAACGCTTGTCCCCAGCACGTTCAGTAGCGCGTCCCCTTGGCACGTCCCGCGTTGCGACCCCATGGCACGTCCCCTGGCACGTCGCCTGGCGCATCCCTTGGGACGTTTCGCGGCGCGTCCTCCTGGCATGTTCCCCTTGTCAATTAGCTCTGGGGCAGCTACTATGTGTTCAGGCAGCTCGAGCTTAAGATCCAGATCAGTTCGGTCAGGACTCGGATGCAAAGGAGGACTCGATCCACGACGTTATAGAGCACAACCGCGGCATGGCACATCGCAATTCAGCACGGTGCAGCACAGCACAGCCCTCGGCAGGGTACATCAAGATCGATACACTCAGCATTGCAACTTGGCACGTTCCTTGGCACGTTCCGTGGGGCGTCCCTTGGCGAGTCCCCCTGGCACGTCGCGTGGCGCGTCCCCTGGCACATTCCGTGGCACATCCATTGGCACGTTCCGTAGCGCGTCCCTTTGGCACGTCCTACGGTGCGACCCCATGGCGCGTCCCCTGGCACGTCGCCTGGCGCATCCCTTGGGACGTTTCGCGGCGCGTCCTCCTGGCATGTTCCCCTGTCCATTAGCTCTGGGGCAGCTACTATGTGTTCAGGCAGCTCGAGCTTAAGATCCAGATCAGTTCGGTCAGAACTCGGATGCAAAGGAGGACTCGATCCACGACGCTATAGAGCGCAGTCGCGCCATGGCACATCGCAATTCAGCACGGCGCAGCACAGCACAGCCCTTTGCAGGGTACATCAAGAACGATACACTCAGCATTGCATTTGCCCGTCACCCAATCAGGTGTCTTTGAAAACGCTGCCATGTGTTACAGTTCTATATTCCTTTCCGGGTTCGTGGGTCGATCATGTTTTAAAAGGATGGCCCAGTCGACTCCAAGGTGGATCTCGACTGATTGCCCATCGCATCAACCAGCGCCTTTGCCATCTCCCCCGTTCCCAATTCTTCGGGCGGCCCTGGCGGCTCGGTCGGGGCTCTCGGTAAGCTGGCCTCTCAATGTCGGGCCTCCACTCGTCGAAACATTCAGGGCCCCACTCGCTCGCTCAGCCCCCTCCTCTCTGGATCTCGATCATCGGAGTCCCGCGCTGCGGGCGTCGGACCGGGCGGGCCCTGAAAGATTGGCGGCCTCGGTGGTTGGGAACCTGCCAGGGGCGCCTCATGCTAGGCTGACTGGCCCAGGCTCTGGTTCCAACAGTCCGAGCCCACCCAACGCTTTTAAGCGCGCTCTTCCGCGCGTCCTCGGGCAGTGCCGCGCTGGGGTCCATGCCATAATAAAACCACGTGCTTCCGTTGGGCTTTGGCCGGGATCCTCGCGGGATCGCCCAGCGTCTGTCGTCCTGCTCAGTCCACAGCTGGACCCGCCGTTAGCCCCCTGCTTCGGGTCGGCCAGACGCGCCCGGCCCGGCCGACGCCCAGCCCCGCGCCCCTCGGCCTCTGCCTGCCCGGGCGGTCTGAAGGCCTCCTCGGGCAGCTTCTCGGCGCCGTTCTGCCCGGGATCAGAAACGCCCCCCCCTGCAGGAGCGCCCACTTCCACGCGGGAAGGCCCTGCGGCGGCCGGCTTCGCGTTCAGCCCGCGAGGCGCCACGGGTTCCGCCCCGATTTCTGCCTCGCCGTCTGGGTGGGGGGGCGCGGAGCATGGCCTCGCTCGCATCGAAACGTTGTCGCGGGGTGCGCTGTGGCCCCCCGTCCGATCTCCGGCTCGTTCCACGACGACCCTGGTCCTCAGCTATTCGACGCGCGCCGCCCCGCAGAGCGCCGCCGGCGATTCGCGCGACGAACCTTCGGCCCGGGTCGTGGGCGACCCCGCTGCCCGGCCCGGCTCGCCCTGGAACCGCGTCGCGCAAGATCTCCTCAGGGCGCCCGCCATCGAAGCGCTTTCGCGGTTTAGTCCTGCGCGGGAACTGATGCCCATCAAGATCGTCTTCTTCGCGCGAGCGACCCGGGCGAACTCGTCGGCGGCGGCGGGGAACGCCGGCGCGCCACTCCCAGGGGCCCTTCGAGCTCCTTCTCGAACTCCTCAGCCCGACCCAAAGATTCCAGCGGACGATGCGCTCCGCACATCACCGCGCTCGGCCCATGGGCCGCCCCGCTGGATCCGCCGGCCCTTTGCCGAGCGCGAGCTGACCAGCTGCCTGGCTTCCTTCTGCGCTGTCAATCTCGGCATTCCGTTCCGCTGCGCATTCTCCGCCATTTCCCCGCCCCATCGGCGGCCCCCCTGGCCCAACTTCGCCCGTGGAAGGTCGTCGTCGCGAGGTTGTGCAACTGGGCTTCCTTCTCCTGGATTCCTGGGCCCCGTCAACCTCGCGGCGACATGCCGTCGTCGCGTCTCCGCTGCAACCGCGGGCCCCTATCTATCTTCGCGGGTTTCCGCGTGAATCCCACGCGAACCGCTCAACAGAAAGCCAAATCATCCCCTTCGCATCGCTGTCGCCGGAATTCTCGGCCCACCCTCACCGGGCGTCCGCCGGCGGCCCAAATCTCTTCGCCCCCCTCGTGTCCTGAGGATGTCCTGCGGGCGGGCCCTCTGCTCCGCCACTGTTCAGTCCTCTGGCTTCCAGTGCGCGTCCTGCGCTTTCAGGTTCGACATCGTCGCGAATTCCTGCGCCCGCCTTCCGCTGGGTTCGGCGTTTGGCCCGCGGCCTCCGCCCCGTCGCCCTCTGGCCCCCGCCCTTTCTTGTCATCGTCAATCACTTCCACTTTCGCTGATTCTCCCCAGCCGCTCCTCGAGCTGGATCGCGCTTCTTCGCAGGTCCACCCCGCAAAGGCTGAGGCCCACTCGTCGCCGGAGAAGTCAGCATCATTGATCGCCCCCGCGCAGTTCCCCCCCGTTGCAGCCGTTGTCCGGCGCCCGCATCCACTCGCTGACATCGCTGACCGACGCTTCGCCGATCACGCGGGTCGTCGAAGATGTCGCCAGTCAAACGAATTTCGCGAGTGTTTTCCCGCGCCCCCCAGCTGAACCAAACGTGTTATTCCAATCCTGAAGTCCGAAGCCCCCCCCCACCCCAGGGTGAGCCTTGCTGCTTGGCCCAGGCAAGGGGTGGATTGCCTGGGTTATATCGCGTTGCGCCTCGACGCCAACGAGATCAACGACGAGAAGATCAAACTCAACATGATGCAAATGTTTGGGTTTCCCGCTGTCGGGCAGGCTGCCGTAAATCCAACTGCGTCATATCCCCAGGGTCGCTCAAGTCCACAACTGGGGGCCGAACATTCAGCGGCCGTCGTCGACCCTCGCGCGACGACGAACACATGAAGCATCTCATGTCTCCAAAAAGCCGCGGGGGGGCGGGGCGGTCAATTATCGTTCCTGGCGCCGGTTTTACTAGAGGCACCCAAGAAGCGTAAATCAAGCCACGAAAAAAATCAAAATGCCCCCAGGAGGCCTCGAGACCGCCTCCAGGAGGCCCCGGAAAGACCTCCTGCGAGACCCCGGCGAACATCCCATATGCTTCGCACGCGCAGCCCAGGCGCGGGTGCGAGATGGGCCGAAGGCCATTCAATAAGCTCGCGGAACTCAGCGCGGGGCGGGTCTTCCCAGAACGCGCCCAACTAGGCGGCGCGCGCAGGGGGGCGCCCTGGGGGGGGGGGCTTCTTTGGGGGGGGGGCGGCTGCTCAGAAGGCGCTGGCCCTGCATCTGCAGAGAAGGCCCGCGCCTTCCAAGAAGCCGGGGCGCTCCTGAGAGGCCGCCCCACCGCTGCCCCCCCCCGCGCGCGGCCGGCCTCGGCGAGGGCGCTGCGAGAGCCGAGGCCGCCCCGACGTGAACGAAGCAACTCCGCGTATCAAGGCGGCGGGGCCAGGAGCGCCTCTAAATCGAAAAACGCCAGCGCGCAACCAGGACAGTGCTGGGGCGAGGAGCGCTTCGCGCGGGCAGACGCGCCAGCTCGCCGCCCGCCGCCCCCGCGCTGGCGCACTAAGGGCTAGTCGCTGGGGGGGTTCGCGGCGGAGGTCTTGACCCCGCCCCCTCCGCCCCCGCCCCCTCTGCGCTCTTGCCCCGCAGCGCCGCTTCCTCAGGGGGGGGGAATGATGTCCATGCCGTTGCCATCGGACATTTCCAGAGACGCTTTCCGGTCGGGGCTCCGGGGCAAATCGAGCCGCGGCAGCGAGGGGCGGGAAGCGGCGTCGGTCTCTCCACCCCCTGACCCCCCCCCCGTCGCCGCCCTGCCCCCCCCCCCCCCCCCCGCACTCCTTCTCGGAGGCGCGCGCGAAGGAGCGGGGGGGCTTCTTGTTTCAAAGGAAGCTGCTTCTCAGAATGCGCTAATCTTACATCTGCGCAGGATGTCCGCGCCGTCGAAGAAACAAGGGCGCCTGCGCCCCCCCGGCCTCCCTCTGCGCGCGGCCGAAGACGGATAGCGGCATCGGTATCTCTTCGTCCCTCCATTCTCCTCTTCCTCATCATCCTCCGCCTCCTCGTTCTGGCGATGACAAGTCGAAGGCCCGCGCGGGTGCCCGAAATCGGCGAGGGGCCCTTCCCCCCATGCGCGCGGAGAAGGCGCGCCAGCGCGCCGCCGGGGGGCTCCGGCGCCGGCCCGACAAACTCGCGCGGGACCCCGAAAGCTCACTCGGCGTCGACATCCGAACCCCGCCCCCGAGGCCGAGACTTACGCGGGCCGCTGCCGCGGCCCGCCGCGCTAGAGACGAGGGCGCCTGCGCGGGACCTGCGCGCGGGCAAGTCGCGCGCCGATGTCGGCGCGTCGGGGCCCGAGCTGGCCAAAACCGCCAACGCTAGTTAGCGACGTCCGAACCCCCACCCGCAAACCAGCGAGCTCTCCAAATCAACGGGGGGCGGGGGTGAAGTTTTGCGCCAAGTTTTCGACCGAACTCTACCCCCGCCGCCCATCGAGTTGCCTGAATCGTTCATCGGCGAAGGTCGGTTTCGGATTCCGCCACCGACGTAATCTGGTGGAGACCGTTATGTTATTTTTTTTCGACGCCCCCGGCCATGCTGGGCGGGGGGTGGGAAGCGCCTGCCGATGGCCCAGCAGAATCGCTTCGGGCAGCCCTGCGCACGCCCGCGCGCGCCAGCAACGCGTGCCCCCATCGGACCTGCGCAACCGACAAGGTCAAGTTATTCGGAGGGGCGCGGGGGGGGGCGCGGGCGGGCCTGATGACTTGGGCAAACGCAGGACATGAACAACACTGCCATGCCATTGTCCCCCCATCGAGCTAGCCAGAAACAGCGCGCGGCCAAGACCGCGCAGCTAGCCGCAACCGGCAGGCGCTGCCCTGTCTGAACTGGGGCGTCGAATCGGTGAACAAAGGATTGGCTGCTTCCTCGCAGGGCGCTGGGGCCGCCCGGAATCTGGACATGCCCGACCCCTCGGGGGCAAACCGCGACGCTCGCAAGGACTGAGCGTTACGAGATGGACTCCATCTAGCACTTGCATCTCCCCGAGCTGGTAGCTGATGCGCCGCAGGGCTGAGAGGGTGAAGAAGGTCTGAACGATGAGGGTGTCGACCTGAGACTGAGCGACAAACGACGCTGCCACGGCGACAAAGATGGCCCTGCGCGCGGCGGGGCTGGCCGGCCTTCGGGCTGGGAACCCTGAAGCGGTCGCGTGAGCGCCAGTCGCCCGAAGCCCAAGCGCGCGGCGGATGCCTGGCGGCGGTCGCCTGAGCGCTGCATGCGGCGCCACCCGCCGGCCTCATCTCCTCCCGCCCAATCTGGGAGGCTTGGAGAGCATAGCAGGGAGGAGGGGCAGCCCGTGAACCCGATCTGGGGAAAAAGACGAGGACGGCCCGCTTTTCCCCTGTTCTCACTTTTTGGATTCAGTGCTTCATGTTTCGCTTGCGTGACTCCGCGGGAACTTATTGACACTGTTGTGGAAGGCGCGGGTGCATGTGGAACTTGAGGGGCGAAGGGAACATAAGTAGCATCGGGAGGACAAGAGGATATCTGACAATGCGCGTGTCGGCGTCCATGCCGCAAGCCGCTGTCCCCCAATGGCATTGAGCTTCGCACCCCACCACCGCAGATCTTCTGATGCCTACCCGCCGCGCCCCCTTTTCCACTTTATGCCCAGGACTCTGCTCAAATAACAGTTCCTGCAAGGTGTCGCGGCAACTTGCTGCAACTGTGTGAACGACAAGACGAAAATGAGCATCAAACGCAAGCATTGCAAAGCACGCTTGCGACGCACATGGGCAGCTCTTGGGTCCCATAGCAATTTCGAAGCCACCCAAGCGTTTTTGTTGTGCGAACGCGCGCCCACTGCTGGACGGCCAAGTTCAGCCCCGTCACTTCTCTCATGATCGTTCCTCGTCTAACCCAGCGCCCACCGCTCATGACATCGCCACTCCCGCCCCCAGGTCGATGACGTGACCTGGGCGTGCTCGCGGTCTGAAACGGACAGGCGGGCGGGCCCTTGCGGCTGGTGGCGGGCAGGCGCGGGCGGGCCCAGAAAGCGGCTGGGCGGGCGGGGGGGCCCTGCTTGCAAAATGCGCGCGGGCGGGTTCTAAAGCGGGCGGGCGGACACTCTCACAAGATGAGGGCGACAAAGACGGCGTCGCCATCGACGACAACAACGAGCCGGGTGAGGAGCAGGAGGACGAGGGTGCCTACGACGAGCATGTCAAGCAAAACGATGGCAATGTCGGAGATCAGAACGGGGACAACGAAGGCGACGAGGACGACTACAGTGCGGATGCGGCCGCAAGAAACCATCGCAAGAAACCCGGCCCTGAATGTTCGCGCGCGAAGCGCCATTGCGGGGAAACCCACGGCACCAGGAACGCAGCTGTCCCTGAACGCCCGCGGGAAGTCACCTCGCAGCGAAGAAACCCAGGGCACCCTGACGAACAGCATCTGGTTTCCCCGATGCGCGTCCCCATTGTGCGACGACGACTACGAAGACGACGACAGCGAGCCCCAGTTGACGGGCGCGCGGGCGCTGGTTGACCCTGACTTGGCGGCGCGCAAGAGGGGGTTAGGGGGAGGGGGGGCAGTTCCTTAGAATCGGTGGTGCTTCCAAGAAACCTCCCCCCTGCCCTTGCCCCCCTGTGCGCGTGGCCAGCTGACGGGCAGGCGCGCTGGCGCCAAGCCAAAGAGGTGGGCGGGGCGGCGGCGCGCGCCAAAGCTGTCGGGTGGGCGGACCCTGACGGGCAGGCGCGGGCGGGCGCGGGCGGGCAACCACCGGGGCGGGCGGGCGGGTCCTGGAGGGGCCCGGTGGGCGTCGGACCGACGACGACTCCCAGATCCTCGTGCGCGACCAGCAGAAAGCGCCGCCACCGCCACCAGAACTCCGCAGAGCTCCGCTCCCGAATCGCCACGCGGCCGCAGCCCAAGAGGCTACTTTGGGTTTCTTGATAAGCGCGGGGGTGCCCCCGCCGACAGGGGTCGATCTCGCCTCGTCGTGGCGCCACAACGGGGGTCGGAGCGCCTTTGGCGCGCGGTGGCTGCCCGCGACGGGGGTCGACGCGGGGCTGTCGCCAAAGGTGGCGCCGCCCCGACGCTTATTAACATAAGAAAAACCACATAAGCATAAACTTTTGGCGCTCCGCGCGGATTTATTGGACCCGCAGCTGACCCCCCTCCCTGGCGCGCGGAGCCCGCCAGGGGCGGCGCCGGAGGCGCCGCCAGGGGGGCCAGCGCGGATCCGAAAAATCCGCGCGGAGCGTCAACAGTTTTTGTTTATGTGGTCTGTTTCTTATTATCTTTTGTGCATGGTTATGTTTATGTGTTTTGTGTGCTATTATGTTATGTTTAAGTTTGTGTGGTTTGTTTAGTAGTATCTTATGTGTGTGCTTATGTTTACGCGGTGTGGCTATTATTACATTATGGTTATGGCTATGCTTAGGTGGTTTGTTTATTATGACATTACGGTTATGTTTTATGCTTATGTTGTTTGTTTCCTTGTTCTTCGGATTTAGAAGCTCGGAGCACCGAGCGGGAGAGGTCCCGCTCGGTGCTCCCAGCGATGGCGAGGAGGTCTCGGGTCGCCCGAGGTCTCGGGCCACCCCCAGGGCCGAAGGTCCTCGGGGCGTGGGCCAGCCCAACGCGTGTCTCGGCGGCGAGCGATGGGGGGGAGCAAGGGGGGCGAGCGAGCGAGCGAGCGAACCTCGAGGAATCCACAATCATCCTGCATCTACAGTGCCACTACGCCGAACTCGTGTCGTGACTCCATTGCAGACAGGCTTGGATTCTGAGACGGGACCTTGCATCCCAACGCGGAGGAAAAAATCAACGACTCTGCATGCCCTGCCTGCGCTCCCCTTCGGGGCGCAGGCCCGCGAGCAGCCCCCCTAAGGCACGCAACCCTACGGGGGGCGCCCACTCAGGCGCGAGAGCCTCGCCCGCCGTCACGACGTCCGCGCCCGCCACGTCTGCTCGGCGCGCCCCGGCCGTGGCCAGGAAGGTAGACCAGCGGGTGGACAGGCAGATCTTCGTCAGCGTGGCTACTTACCAGCACGGCCCCAGATCGAGCCATAGCCGCGGTCTCTGCACTGATGCTGCCTCGAGCTTCCAACTCCGCCAGTCTCTGAGAGCTGCAAAAAAATTGCCCCCGTCTCCTGTCAATGCCTCCGACACGAGGCGCCAGAGCGGAATGAGCTACTTCGCGTGGTTCACCATCTTCGCGATCTCCCTCTCGAGCGGGCCCCTGGGTGCCGAGCCGTGCACTGCCGTCCCGCCCTCGTACTGGATCACATTCCTGATGTGCGGGCGGCAAGCCAGGGCCAACTTCGACTCCTTGTTGAAGTTCGTGATCACCAGGCACTGCTGCTCCTGGCCCTCCTCCTTGCGCAGCACCTTCAGCCTGAAGTAGAGCACCGCCTCCGCGATGTCCTCCATGCCGCTCGAGGCGATGTTGTTGGTCCACGCCTCCTTGGCCTCGAGCGCGTTGGTCTTCTCTTTCTCCTGCCCCTCCGCCGCCGTGCGCTCCGCCACGTACTGGAACGCCGCCACGAACACGTGAATGTGCGGAGGGCCTCGTTTCTTGTACTGCTCCTGCGAGGCGCCTGACTCCTTCATGGACTTGCTCTCGTTCTCGTATTTATTGCCCGCCGCCTGCATGGCGGCGGGAAGCCCCCCCGAAAGAGGCATCATGAAGGTCACGTATACCACTGCCGCCAAGTCGGCAACCGCTCGAGCCTGCGCCAGCACCAAGCGCCCGATGGCCGTCAGAAGCTTCATGAGTTCGTCCTTCTCGCCCTTCTTGCCCTTCTTGGCGACGTTTCCCTCGCCTCCTGCCGGCCCCGTGTTGCTGCCTGCCCCCGGGGGTCTGGACCACGACGGCATCGCCAACGACATCAGTTCCGAAGGCTCGGGTTAGGTGCGTCGCTGGCGCCTGCTTCAACGTCGTCGGAAGATGGCTGAGGAGATGGCTACAGTGAGCGGGGAGATCCCCAGCTTCATGACCGCACAGCACATCGGGCACTGCAAGGACTGGGGCTCCCGAAGGGTCTCATTGCTCCGCGGTGTGGCCCCCAGGGCTCCTTTGTCACATCGCCCTCGCCTGATCGCCGCCTCCAGATGACGTGCAGCCGCGATGCGGGTCTTAAACACCTGTCGGCACCCAATGCAGATATTC
Organism: Prorocentrum cordatum; assembly: GCA_963575745.1. NCBI lineage: Eukaryota > Dinophyceae > Prorocentrales > Prorocentraceae > Prorocentrum > Prorocentrum cordatum. The sequence continues at coordinate 216,996 of CAUYUJ010013647.1, read as the reverse complement.
GTCGGTGTCATCACATGCGCAAGATTGTGGAGGTGGTGTTGTTGGGTCATGTGTTTGAGGAGGGAGGTCTGGGTAGAGAAACGAGCCCCACATAGTTCCCCATCGTCCGCCCGCACCTCACATACATAAGCCCCGTCGTCGTCAACCCCCTCCGTCGTAACAGCCGCCTCGTCTGCACAAGGTCCTGCTGGGAAGGCCCCCACTGTCACATCCGCAGGCGGTGGGATCTGCACGGTATTCAGCGCTGCTCGCAACCTCCCAAAATCCAAAGCCGTGAACTCCGAAGATCGTTCCGTATCTGCAAAGATAGTGAAATCCTTAAGGATCTCATCCAGGCTGCAAGAATCCATGATCGGGGCCGCAGGGCGAGCCTGCTCTCCCTGAAATGAATCACCCGCGTCTGACAGTACAGATAACGCATTCATACTAAACGCGCGCGGCTACAACCAATACAGCTACGCACGCAACCCACCCAAATATCTGTCTTCAAAGTGTCTCCGATGAACCAATTCTTTGTTGAACCAGTCTTTGTGGAACCGGTGTCTCAACCCCCTTCAACCCCAGTGCGGGCGCGGCCGCAAGAAACCCTCGCAAGAAACCCAACCCTGAACACCCGCGAGTGAAGTGCACCGGAGGGGAAACCTGGAGCACTCTGAACGCAGCAGCTCCTTCAACGGCCGCGGGAAGTCGCCGCGCCACGCTCGGAGCGAAGAAACCAAGGGTACCCTGACGAAACGCATATGGTTTCTTGATGCGCGCCACCTCTGTAACTCGCTCGATTCGAAACCGGCAGAATTCCTCGGCGAGCGTGGCGCGAGCGCAGCCTCGCAGCCTGCTGCACATCACCCAGCTGCCACTGGCTGGGAGCCAGCGGTGGCCAGCGGCACCTCCCAGAAGATGGAGGCTGACGCGTCTTGCGCCCAGAACGTCCCAGTCGCTGAGCGGCGCCTCTCCACGAAAGGACAACACTGGAGCAGTGAGACCTCTGGGGAAGCTGCTCGACGCGTCTTGCGCCCAGAATCACGCCGCGTTTGTGACCAAACTTCTTTGACGCCATGAGCAGCACAAGGCATCCGCGGATTCCGAAGGGGGGGGCCACGGCGGATGGAGGAGGCGGCTGGAGTCTGCCAGGGTAGTTGCAAACTCGTCTCAATATAGGCGTGGGGGGCGCGAACAAGAGATCTCCCCAAGTCCCTGGGGCTCGCCGGCTCCCCCATGTGTCCCCGGAGATCCGAGGTCCACGTGAAAGGTTTCGTGAGGTTTCCGAAGCCTCCAGAAGCAAAACGAGCGTGTCCTAGGTCGTATAGAGGCACAGAAAAGACTGCATAAACATAAACTGTCGGAGATCCATGCGGACTTCTTGGATACGAGCTGGGCCAAAGGGCGCGCGCCAGGTAGAGCGCCAGAAGGGCAACCGAAGGGGTCCAACGCAGATCCAGGAAACAGCGGGGGCCGCCGGATGTTTGTTTACGCTGTTGTTTCTTCGATGTCCTCCGGCCGAGGACCAAAAGCTAGAGGCCTCGAAAATGGGGTCCGAATAGATAGTGACAGAAGATGCATCGGCGACGTCTGCGACGCATCCGCGAAGCCAGCGTGGAGAAAACTGGGCCCGCAGATCCCGTAAAAGTGAGGGGGGGGACCGCCGGAAGCTTCCCGTTTGCGCCGCTGGCTCTCCTGCGACCGCCTCCCACCGAAGACCCGAAGCGGGGCGAACCGCCTGCCTCGGAGAGCCCCCTTCCCCCCCCGCCCAGCGCGCGCGCGAGAGGGCTGCGCCCGCGCCCGGTCTCGAGGCAAAGCTGGGGCGGCCCGGGAGCGGCCGGCCCCGCGCCTCTCCGGGCGCCGGGCGAGCTGGCCGAGGGCCGCTGGCGCGCGGCCGGCTCCCACATGCGGGAGAGCAGAGAGCGCGCCACAGGCGTTCACGTCGGTCGGAAGCAGCAGGTGAGAAGGTGAAGCAGGAAGGCGTTAGGAGCAGATTGGGCTTCCGCCCGCCCCCTGACGAGGAGGGGAGAGGTAAAACCTCGACTCTTCAAGTAGGAAGGCGCCCAAAGTAGATTGGGATCTGGGAGCCCGAAAATACAAAATTTCAACGACCGACGGGTAATCCAACCAGCCCTCTGGGCGTTGGTAGTCTAGAGCGTTTCCTCTTCCACCTCCCTTCTTCCCCTTCGGGGAGGGGTTTACCCTTCCCCCTACCCCCTCCCCTGGACTTGGACGGGGCTCCCGCGAGCGGTCAGGGCGTCCAAAACGGCCTCGGCGAGGAAGCCAAAATCATTGGTTTTACTAGGATTTGGGCCCTATATTGGCCTCTTGGGGGGGCGGCGCCCTTCGTTGATCGATCTCCTCCGAGATGGCCCCACGAGCGCTCCCAAGGCTCCCAAGGGTGCCCAAAGAGGGCCCCAAGAGGTGGCCAGAAGGCCCCAAGAGGCTCCCAAGAGGCCCCCAGCATGCCCCCAAGAGTCTCCCAAGAGACCCCCAAGAGGCCCCAAGAGGCCCCAAGAGACCTCCAGAGGCACCCAAGACGCTCCAAGAGGCCTTGGCGACAATGCCAAAATCATTGATTCTACTAGGGTTTTGGCCACATGTTGGCCTCCTGGGGGGGGGGCACTGCTTCAGATGAGGCCAAGAGCGCCTGGGAGAGCCCATGATGATCTCCAAGATGGCTCAAAATATCCCAAGATGCCTCAAGATGGCTCCCACGATGCTCCAAGGAGCCCCAAGACCGCTCCAAGACGGCTCCAAATGGCCAAAGAGCTCCCCCAGGAGGCCCCGAAGAGGCCCAAATCCTTCCAAAACCTTCGGATCATCCATGTTTTTGGCTTTCTCGCCGAGGCCTCAAGATGGCTCCAAGATGGCCCAAGAGGGCTCCAAGAGGGCTCCCAAGGCTCCCAAGAGCGCTTCAAGAGGGCCCCAAGAGGCGCCCAGCCCAGGAGGCCCCAGGAGGCCCCAATAGGCGCCCAAGAGGCCTCCAAGAGGCTCCCAAGGGACCCCCAAGAGGCCCCAAGAAGCTCTGCGAGGCACCCAAGACCCGCTAAGAGGCGTCCGGGACCGCCAAGAGGCCCCCAAGACGCTCCAAGAGGCCTCCACTGGGGGACCCTTCGTCTGTGTGCTGCCCAGTTCCCTGATCGAGGCAATTCCTCTGGGCATCGTTTCTGGATGGGCTGGTGGGGCTACTTTTTTGTCGCAGCCGCAAACGAAGGCGCAGGCGGCGTCAAGGGTCGAACCGGGCTACGGGCGGAACCTAATTATCCAGCGAGCTGGTGGGGTTACTTTTTTGCCGCAACCGCAGGCGAAGGCGCCAGCGGCGTCTCAAGTCGGCTCGGGCTACGAGCAGAACTAATTGCCTAGCGCGCGCGCAAGCATCAGGAGGACCTACCGCCAGGGCAGTTTCTGCGCCGAGAGCAGGGGCTGCAACCGCCGAGGGAAACGCGCCAGCGCCGTGGGCGGGGGCTGCAAGAGCTGCTGGGGCTGCCAGGAAGCTGTGCAGGCATGCGGGTACCCCGGGGGCGTGACCACCAGGATGAGTGAATTGGACCTTGTCGCCTCCAGGCGCCAGAGGTCGGCGCGCCACGGGAGCGGCGAAGCGCGGGGCTGCGTAAACAGTCCAACGTGCTGGCTGCAGACCGACAGGGGGAACACAGAAGCGTCTAGAATTTCTCGGAGGTCCGCCGAGAAATGATGTTCATGCCGTTCCTCGCACTCAGACTTCCTTGCACACAGACTCACTCGTGCTCAGGCTCGCTCAGACGCAGACTCGTCCACACGCAGACTCACTCACACTCAATCACTCACACTCAGATTCACTCATTGATTCATTCATTGGCACACACACACACGCACACACGCGTACACCCCTTTTACACACAGACCGATGTAGCAGGCGTAGCGTTGGAACACACCAAGGAATAGACGCCAGGAAGTATGACACTTGCCCGTTCGCAGTCGGATTGCGGGGAAGCGGTTTGCTGTGTGTCGTCCCCCAGACTTCTGCCTTTTCAGAGCCTCATGGTCACCGCGATATGGCAAGTGTGACATTTGGGCAATCCAGGGAAGAACCGCCAGGAGGTATGACACGTGTCCGTTCGCGCGGGCATTGTGGAGATATCTCAAGCGGTGTGCTGTTCTTGCCCACCAAGCTCCTCGCTTTTCAGAACCCTACGCTCATCGCGATGTAGCCACCGTGCCACTTGAGCACCCCAAGGAGGAGCCGCCATAAGGGGGTATACGTGACACTTGCACGTTCGCGGTGAGACTGCAAGGATGTATGTGCTGCTTTTTCCCCCCAGACCCCGTTCGTTTTGTTGAAAGTCTCAGGATCACCGCGAAGTCACCGGCGTGGTATGTGGCACCCTCCAGGGTGAGCCGCCAAGGGGTATGACGCTTGCCCGCTCGCGGTCAAATTGCGGGGATGCCAAGCGGCTTGCTGCGTTTTCCCCCCAGAACCCTTCCTTCCAAGAGCCCAGTGGTCACCGCGATATAGCAGACGGGTCAAGACATCCCAAGGAAGAACCGCCAGGAGGTATGACACGTGCCTTTTTGCGCCCAGATTTGCGTGTCGGGATGTCGAAAGCGGTTTGCTGATTTGCCATGCTGGCTCCTTTCTTTTGCGGGCCCCATGTCCATCGCGATGTAGCAGGCGTGGTACTGCAGCACCCCAACGAGGAGCCGCCAGAGGGTATGACACGTGCCAGTTGGCGACCAAATTGTAGGATTGGTTGAAGCGGTTTGCTCGCTTGGCGAGCCAGACCCGTCTCTTTTGAGAGCTTGGAGCGCCACGTGATCACTGCGATAAAGCAGGCGTAGCACTTGGGCACCCCAAGGGAGCGGCCACCAAGGGGTATGACACTTGCCCTGTCGCGGCCAGACAGTGGGGATGTCTCAAACGGATCGCTTGTTCGGTGGACCAAACTCTGCTCTTTTTGCCACCGCGGCACGGCAGGCGTAGCACTTGGGCACCCCAAGGAGGAGCAGCCACGGGGCACGACCCCTGCCCGCCCGCCCAGACTTGCTGGGAATGTCTCGAGGGGCTTGCCGTTCTGCGTATGTCATCCTGTCAGATTGGAAAGCAAATGACCACCGCGATATAGCAGGCGTGGCATCTGGGCACCGCAGGGATGACGCGCCAGAGAGGAGGGCACGTGCCGTTGGCGGCCAGGTTTTGGGGAGGTATCAAGCGGTTCGCGCATCTGTCGCACCAGTACCAAACCTCCTTCCACCTCCTGCCTTCCCGCCCGGCTCCCCCGAATGACTCACATGGCAGACCCACGCTAACTCAGCTTGTGTTGGCAGGCTCTTCCTTTTTACAATGCATGTTCACAGCGATGTAGCAGGCATGCTCGGGCAGCCCAAGGCAGAACTGCCAGGGAAGGCTAAGTCGCATGAAGCAAAGACTCGGTCACTCAGACACTCACGGCAGGACGTGTCAGAAAGTGGGATGCACGTATGGGGAGATCCCCTTCGAATCTTTCGGGGGGCGATCCAGCCAGGACTGCGCGGAGTTGCATGACATCAGAGTTGGGTCGGGCATGTCCGCCTACAGGCGGATTTTTGGGGGAAAAATAAAGCCAGTCAAAACAAGCGCAAAAAATGCCCCAACATACTAAGCAAAAATCTTTCCCCAAACGATGTTTTGACTATGTTTGAATATTCCCCCTGTAGAGGGACAGACCCGGCTTAAGATCAGAGAACAAATGGCGCTCAGCAGGCGCCGACTGCAGGCGGGCCTGCTCGCGCAGGGGACAACGACCTCACCCGGGGGTGGCATGGGCCCCGCCCCAACGCTGAAGGGGCCCAAGGGCACAAATAAGTACACACAAATAACAGGATCCCCAATATCTTTCAATATTTTTGTTGGATTTTCGTCTCCCCCCACTTCCCATGGTTTGCCAATTCTTCTAGGGAATCGACAACTGACTGTGTCTGTGTGCTTCTTCCCCCCACGAGACACATCGGCAGGGGCTCATCGCCAAGGATCCTCGCGCGGTGCTGCGTAATTACTTGCTCCTCCGAGCGGCCTCCGCTCACGCTGGCTCGGGCTCCCTTTGTGAAGGGGAACTGGGACACACAAATAAATACACACAAATAAAAATACCTCCCATATTTTCCCATATTTTCTGGGTTTCTGTCTTCCCCCCCACTTCCCATATTTTCCCATATTTTCCTGGGAGTGGACGATTAATTGTGTCTGTGTGTTTTTTCTCCTCCTGAGTTTGCCCAGAGCCGGGTCGTTCCGACACGACGTCCGTGCAGCACCGCCCTCGGCCGGGGCCCCTGGCCAAGGACGGTTGTGGGTGTATAAGCTGCTGGGGATGGACACAGATAATGACTACCTACCAGACCACCCCAACCCAACCCGAAGACCCGAATTTCGGGTTGGGGGGGGTAAGGGTTCCACATGTGTTTTTTCGACGTTTCCCGCCCCCCCCCCACTGGAAATGGAGGGTAAATCTGAGCCTTCGGGTTGGGTTGGGGTGGTTTGGTGGGTGGTGAGATAAACAGAACACTGCATAAACATCCACTTGTGTGGATTTCTTAAATCGGCGCTGAGATCCCCCCTCCCTATCGCGCTCCGCGCGCCGAGAGCGGCACCGGAGGCGCCACCAGAGGGGTCCCGGCACGGATCCAAGACATCGCGCGGAGTTCCGAACATGTAGGTTTGAGCATTTGTTGGTTCTTCGAGGACACGCGGCCGTATCCACACTGGCGGACGCTTATTTTGCAGAAATTGTTGAGGATGTCTCGAGCGAAACGCTTGTATTGTGTTGTAGATCGAGCGAAACGCTTGTATTGTGTTATAGATCGTCCTCTCCTGGGGACCAGAATTCAGAGGATCTCGAAACGTTTGTTTTCACGTGCCCAGGTCTGGCGGATGTCTCGAGAAAGACGCTTGGTTTCGCGCGTCCAAGAAAAGTTGTTGTTCTTCGAGGACATCGGGGATCTCCTGACCCAGGTCAATCCAGACCCGGGTCAGTCAGGCCTTGCAGAATCCTGCAACCTGCAAGATCCTGCACCCAAACTCGGGTCAATGCGAAGGATCCTGCAAGATCCCGCAGGATCCTGCACCCAAACCTGGGTCAATGCGACCCTGGCCCTGCAGGATCCTGCAAGGTCGGGCGCTCTGGCTGACTCTCGTTTGCACTGACCCGTCTCAAGGCTCCCGAGGACACGCGGCCGTCTCCACGCCGGCGGGCCTTCGGATCTGGGGCACACGCCTGGACCTGCAGTCCCAGCCGTGTCCCCGGCTGGACGTCTGGCCGCTCTGTCTTCTGGTCTTTCCGCCGGGTTCGCGCTGAAGGGCGTGGCATCGCCCGACCAGCTGGCGCGCGACGGGCGACGGCGACGATGACGACGACGACGACGGACGACGACGACGCGATGGACGGCGACGGACGACGACGACGACGACGACGACGACGACGACGACGGACGACGCCGACGACGCCGACGACGCCGACGACGACGACGGACGACGACGGACGACGACGACGACGACGAGGACGACGACGAGGACGACGACGACGACGACGACGACCGCGGACGACGACGGACGACGACGGACGACGACGACGACGGACGACGGACGACGATGACGACGACGACGACGACGACGACGACGACGACGACGATGGACGACGACGACGACAACGGACAACGACGACGACGACGAAGACGACGACGGAGGCGACGTCGGCGACGAGGATGCACGTGGTCGGAAGAAAAACAATCCAGCATCGTGGCCAACGAGCCACACTGAAAGCCAAGGAGCATGCACACAATCAAACGGACCCTTCTCCCCTGACAGAACGCCGCGCTGCTGGTCGGAGCTGGACAACCCCGCACGTGTGAGCCACGAGCGAAACGTATATTGAACCATATGTTGGACCGTCATGGCGCAAATTAGCGCAACTTGCCACTCAAGGGGGCTGACTGTTCTGGCGGCGATGCGTTTGCCGTGCAACAACGGGTCTCTGTCGCAGATCGCCGGAGACACGGTCTCGACATCACGCGAATCATAGCAGGCAGCGAATCTGAAACGCTGCAACCGCCGCAGACGCTGACCACCCCTGCCGGTCCCATCGACGCAGGGGTACCAAACACCCCCGCTGGGGGGCGCGGGTGGCGCGAGACGTCCTTCTGCTTCTGGATCCCAGCCGGTCTTTCAAAGATCTGACCTGCTGGGGTAGGGTTCACGTAGGGTTTGCCCAGCGAGGGGGGGGGCGGTCTTCTGGGACACCCGTGCAGCTGCTGCACAAGCCGGGGGAGTCTCGAGCGAGAGCCCCGCCTTGGAGAAGGAGCCGCCTGCTGTGCTCAAAGCTGTGGGGGGCTTCTGACACGGACGTGCGCGGCACCAGGGCGAGAGAGACATGTCGAAAGCCACCCATCCCTGCAAACTGGTGGAAATTTCAAGCTTCCAAATAATCGGCGGTGGGAAGTCTCAGGCGAAGCGCCGGGTCCACCCTACCCGACAGGCCTGGCGGCACTACGAAGACCCATGTGTGATGAAGGAGGGGGGATGGAGAAGGAGGAGCAGAAGGAGGAGGAGTAGGAGGAGAGGGAAGAGGATAATGGATTGGTGATGAGGGGATGGTGTTGATATTGTTGTTGCTGTTGTTGTTGCTGAAGAATTATTATTGTTGATCCCCGCCTCTGGTAACATATGTGTTTTTTCAATTGAAGTGCCCCTCCTGGGGCTCGACCCTTTCTTTTTATCAGGGAAAGGCTTGGTGCTCAAACTGCACCCCTGGCCCCCGAACTACAACAACGACAACAACAACGACTTCCGCCTGATACTTTCTCGCAATGTATTGAAGAATCGCGCTCTCGCACGGGATTTCCTCACAATGTATGTAGGAATCTCGCTCTCGCGTGGGACTTTCTTTTTTACTTATTCAGGCGATGCACCCTCGGCGTTCAGGAATCACGCTGTCGTTGTGGCTTCTCGAATGATTTACTTTGGAATCGCGCTATCGCTCGAGACTTCCTCGCGATTCATGCAGGACCCATGTTTCAGCAACCCGCTTGCTCGACCTGGTCGCCTGGGCCCGCCGTCCCGACACGCCCGCCATGGGTCTGCCCACCCGATCTGCCCGTCTGGTTATATCACTTGTTTTCTGCTCCTGGCCCCCATCCTGCTAATTTCTCTCGTGCTCCATCATTCTCCCTCCCCCTTTCCACCCGTCCTCTCTTCCCCTGCTTTAGGGGCTGCACTACATGCACGTGGCAGGTGAGGAAGATACACCCCTCAGGGGGTACGATCGAAAACGATGAGGGCGAGTACAGAGGGCTTGGGATACACGTATTGGATGGCACGTGAGCAGATAGGAGCGAACAGCCTTAACATGAGTGCTGCTGTTGTTGTTGTTGCTGTTGTTGTTGGTGTTGTTGGTATTGCTGGTGACGCTGATGATAGTGATGCTGCTGTTGTTGGTGATGATGATGACGATGGTGGTGGTGGTGATGATTCGGGTGAACCTGATTCCGATGATGGCGGATCTGATGATGGATCTGATGATGATCATGGTGATGGTGATGGTGCTAGTGATGGAGATGGGGATTATACATTTTTGTTTGGAAAAGGAGTGAGCGACCCCGAGACTTCAAATCGCAGCTCGTGAGGTCTGCCGCCACAATGCGAATCTAAAGAGCGCCAGGCAAACTGCGATACCACATGAGCAGACCTGCAATAGGCAAATTCACGCGGTGAGCAGTGGCCTGGGGTAAAACGTGGACGCGCTGTAATGAATAGCGCGGAGGCGTGCAGTGGCACGCGATGAATCTCCACTCCTCCCAGTGGCGATGGCGATGGCAGCTGTGCACAGGATGTTTACCGTTTCGGATGAAACAACAGTGCTCAAGTATGACGCGTCTTGAGCCAGTACGTTACAGCACGGGCTGTAAATTGGCAGGGGCCCCATTGAGCTCAGGAGGGCCCCGAGAGATGCATGTAACACCTTACTCTCGTGATGGCTTAAAATTGGGCCTGTATGGCACAGGCTCTAGTCTCATTGGCTGACGGCAACTGACGGAGGCGTGTGAATTAAGATAAGTACATATGCAACAATACTGCAGCGGCAATGAAAGCGGCGGCAACAACGCAATGACAACAAGCTGGCCTAACGTATAAGCACATCTCGTAGTTGGTGTCGATATAGAAATGCTGATTGTTGGCAATCCACTCGTGATAATCAAACTTCTGAACCATAATACTCCACACGTGGTAATCGGACTTCATCTTGGTCCGCCTGATGCTTGGGATTTGGAACTCCAGCGTTTGGGTTCATGTTGAGGTCTCCATTCGCCTTGGTTGAGTGCGTTCATGACGTCGAACCTGCTGATACTGCCCTTGGTGAGTCCGTCGCACAACATGTCTCTCGTGTCTATCCAAATTAACTCTGTTATGATACCGCGATCCAACCATTCTCGTACCTTCATCCCCGCGTATGCTAAGTGTCGCTCGATCGGCAGCTGAACCTCGGTAGCCATGCACGCTTTGTGGGAGGATTCGCTGTCGGTGAAACTATTACCTTCCTGCTGAAGCCGCCACGTTCCGCGTGTAATGCTAGTCGGGTAGCTGTCTGCAAACCTCTATCGATCTCGTGTAACAGGCCCGCCAGTACAATACACATGGACGCTGCATCTCCAACTGCCCCAGTTTCTGCACTGAACGTGTTTCTGTTGACTCTGGATTGCTTCTTGCTGGTCGTCACAAACATGTGAAGCTTGCCTCCAATCTTAGAACTGGTATGTTGACAAAGTCCCATGATATCTGCTCGCAGTGCCAGACAATCTGGCTCGTCCGCTCTGAACGCTGAATCCACAATACAATATAATGCCGTGTCTCCTGTCATCTGTGAATATCGTACTCCTGCATGGTGTGTCTGGATCCATTTGAAACTCAAGTTCAAGACCTGCGCGTGCCTGTGCTTGAGCTGCTTGGCGCTCCGTTGACACAGCCCCACGAAGACTTGAATCTCTGGTCTCGATTGTGCTACCCATGATAGCGCTCCCAAGAGACTCCTTGCCAAGGTATGTAGCTCTGCACTAAGATCGTCGTCTGGTCGGTGAACTGAATGAGCCGGCAGAGGTATCATGTGTAACTCCATTATGTAGCCTTTCTGGTGCGTGTAGATTGACTTCTTGTCCGTTGTCTGCTCATGCTCAACTCCTACATGCGTGAACTTGTTCATGTGTTTGCTGCACTTACCAAATGCCTTCTCCAGTGCTTTCCATAACTCTTCTCGCGCTGACGTCGATGACCCTGTCAAATCATCACAATGTCCACAAACTAATGAAATACACATGTTCTGATTGTCATGCCTCATGTACGGCTTGTTGTCGGTCTTGCTCGGAATATGATGCGTCGCGCTCATGACTTGTGCTAACTTCAGGGTGAAAAGTCTCGGTGCATCTTTCAATCCCCAAATCGGTCGCAGGATCCGTAGGCAATGTTTCTCATGAGCGAAATTCTCCCAACCTTTGAACGTCCTCAAAACGGAAGCGGTCTTGATGTCCACGATAAGCTGAACCTGTCTGATCAACCCATCCGTCGTCATCTGATTGATTTCGTCGAACGTGAGGCCATTGAGGAAAGCTCCTGAGATATCCAACGCCCGCAAATCATACTCATTCTGGCATGCGTGACTGTTCACCACTCGCGTGCTGTACCGAGCTGCGGTTCCGCGAAAGGTTTCAACCTGTGACTGCCTGTCCTTGGATCCCCTCGACGTCCATCTGCCCGTGACATCGCGCTGCTCGTTGCCGTCGATAGCCGTGATCTTCCACTTGAAAACCCAAGTGCCGTCAACGAGGTTGGTGGCGTCCCGCTTGAGCATGACGCCTACGCTCTCGAGCTCCAACCACTGCTGCAACTCTCTCTTCATAGAGCTGATGACTTTATCATGGTGTCGTTGCTGATCATCTGCGCTGAGGTTGTGAAGATCTCGCTTGATAACACCAAATCATACCCCTCGGGGATGCGCTGCTTCGTTCGAAACTCCAAATTAGCAATATACCAAGCTAAAGCAAACTCCGCCACGGGTTCCTCGCGCTCGATGTGGAACGTCATGTCCTCTGGCTGAATCATCAGGTCGTGCTTCGTCTGCTGTGCCGGTGCCTCGAAATACTCAAACTCGGACTGGTCAAAATCGCCCTTCTCACCTTTTCGCTTGAGCAGGGGCTCCGGCTTCCTGCTCATGATGTAAGCCTTGAACTCGTCCATCGTAGTAGGTAGCGTGACCTCATTGCCGCGGTGATCACAATAGAAGTCGTCGCCTTCTGCAATGCGCCAGCCTCCGTCGTCTGGACCTGATGGTGTGGTCCACGGTCGTTGGTGCCTGATCCGGGCACGAAGTCCTCGTCACTGATCTCCTCAGTCGTTGTAGGTGAGGTTGGACGCACTGCCGGTGTAGTTGGTGCTGCCGTTGATGGTGCTGCGCCTGAGGAGGAAGCTGTTGTACCTGCGGCCGGAGGCTCGTACGGTGGAGGATCCAAGATAGGTCCTTCGTCTCGATCAACTGCTGGATCTGTTCGCTGATACTTGGCGGCAGGTGTTGCTTGATCCTTTTCTGCTTCCTCGTGGGGCAGCATGCGATACTTGGGCGCTCGATCGTCATCGTGTGCGCCATCGTGTTTTCTCCTTCTTCGTGGTGGTCTGACTTCTTCTTCAGGTGGAGGAACAGCTGGTGGTGCGTCAGGTACTCGAACTGGTTGAGGTGGTACAGGAGGTGCTGGATTCATGTCCATGTCTGCTGGTACTTCAACCTGGTCGCCGTCATTGTCGTCTCGCTGACGTTGCCTGAAGAAGAGCTGTATACATGCTTCAGGCCTTTCGTCTTCACAAAAGATTCGCTTCCAATCTATGTAGGTGCTGCCGTGCTAGATGGTGTAGTAGCGAACTGGTGAATGCTTATACCATCATATCAGAAATGAGCTAGGCATCTCTGGTAGATTTTGAAGATGATGCATACCACAGCCAATCCGTGCTCCAAGACAGTGTCGTACTCCTGCCAGAAGTGCTAGATGAACGATGGCGCTCCACAGGCTAGGATATTGTGTGGTGCTGCGCGTGAGTTCCCAACGTCCAGCTGGAGACACACACCAACCAAAACGTAGTACTGCTCTTGAGCAAGAGTCCGCAAACTTGGTCACCTGCGTCATGACTGTGCTGATGCCCGTGGTGCTGCCGTCTTGACTGCTCGCAAAATGTAGAAACTCCATGTGCAGCGCCTTCCTGATGTCCGCGATTCGCACCGACATGGGTCGTCCCTGCAATTTGCAGTGTACGAGACCGTCGCGCATATCTGACATGTCTGTGATCTTGCAGGGTTCGATCCAATTGGAGGCACCCTTCTTGTCGGGACTTCCTGCAGATGTCCACGAAATCGCCGACCTGCAACTCGAGGCCTTGCCCGGATGTCCGTGTCTGTGACTCCAGTGCTCGCTGTACTCTTGCTGCTGCAGTCGCTTCCACCATTGCCGTGTTCGCTAATTCTCGCATGCGGTGAGCGTGTCTGGTTAGACCTGGTAGCCCTCCCACATCATCCTGGAGAGGTGCTGCGCTCACTTGATCTAGATCTTGAAGCTGTGCTGGTTGTCGTCCATATAGTGCTTGATAGGGAGAGAAGCCACCAACATTCAGTAGCTGATTGTGCGCCATGAAAGCCTCGGCTACGATGTACTCATCTGGTATGGCCATGTCCAATTCTTCCGCCTGAGACTTGGTGCGCCGTATAGTATTGCGAACTATCTCGTGATGTCGTTCAACGATAGCTGCCTTTGAGCCGACTGGCTTGGCTCGTCTCTGAACCTGATGTGGATCACAATAAATGCGAGCTTCGTCGGACTCCAAGGCTCCTTCTTGATCTGCGATGAGGTGCTGAGGTGGTCCGTGTATCGTGACCCAAGCCAAATGGATCACACGCAGAACTTCTGGAGGCTCCTTGCTGATTGCGACACCGCCTCCTGAGAACCTCAGACATTCGTCGATAAGATGAACCACGATAAGTTCGCCCACAAATAACAGGTCCAATTGTACGTACTCGTTGAATGTGAGAGACAGTCGCATGGTCGGCATGTTCTTCGGAGCTGGTCTCTGCCGCATCCGACATGCCCTGCACGCGCCCACAATGTCGCGTGCCATCTTGCAGACTTCCATTGGCACGCCAGCGTCCTGCAACATCCTGACCATGTCGTGCGCCTGGGCGCGCCACCATCTGATATGAAGTACTCGAAGAGTTCGTCGCACAAGATTCATGTCTGCTGACTTGAGTTGATGCAGTGCTCGTCCCAAATCATACGGTGACCACGTTCGCATATCTGTCATAGTGGGAAGTCCGTCTCCTTCGGTTTGTGCTCCTCCTGAACGAAATCGTTGTATTTCACCGTCGCCGGCTCCACCGCGCTGTCTGGGTGCGTCTGCCAACCGCAGTCGTCCTTCGCCTTCTGCTGGTGCTGCTGCTGCGGATGGCGCCGCCGATGGTGATGCTTCAGGAGGGGGAGGAAGCGGTAGCTCCAGTCCTGGATCGGGATCCACTCGATTAGCTGCCGTAGGTTCGTCATGAAGACGCGGTCGTGGATCTCGAGGTAGCTTAGTCGCCCGTCTCTTGGTTGATGATCTGATTGCCGCTTCTCCCCATTTGCAGTCAAGTCCGTACGCGTGTCCTGCATGGTCTCGAGGTTTGTACGTCTTGCACGATGGACAAGCCCACTCTCTGGGTTCAACCAACGAACGCAAACATGATTTCGGATCTCTAGTATGTCTTGGATCATACATGTCTCGATTCGATCTGCAGGCTGAGCATTTGACCCAATCTGGCATGCGTGATTCAGGTGCTCGAATACGCTTCTTGGGCACCTTGCCGGCCTCGGCTGGCGCTGCCGCTGCGGCTGCTGCTGATGCTGCCGCGGCTGGAGGTGCAACTGCTGCAAGAGGGTCTGGTGCTGATGGCAGTGGTGCCCATGCTGCCGCTGCTGCTGCGGCTGCTGAACGTCGTTTGGGTCGTGCTGCTGCTGCTGCTGCTCCTGGCGCTTGCTCTTCTTCGCTCTCGTCGTCGCCTGCCGGGAAGAATATCTGGTGCAATCGCAAATGCCGAAGTAGATCGTGAATGCCTGTGGCAACCAACTTAGCCAATTCCCAGGTCCAGAGACGTGCGTCATGGGGTCGACCGCCTGAGATTGTGGCATGCTGATGGCTACGATCACACTTCAGATTCCACAGTGGTCGAATCAACAGGTAATGTGATGCCCAGAACTCGGTAGGCTTCAAAAGATGCAGAAAGGGAGGTCTATTCTCGCGAAGGTTGGTCATACACTGATGAACAATGCACCAATGAAGCTCTAGATGATTTCGTACGTAGTCCCATTCCGCCATACTGTACATCTCAGTCGTCTGAGGGTGTTCCGATATGAAATGCCGGTGATGCCGTAGCTGAAATTCTGCAACTCTGCCTGCAAGCTTAGCAAGGGGTACAGGCGTCCGCCTGCTCTGTTTCCAGGTCTCCGGGTTAGTAATCCTGTTCGACGTCTGCCAGCCAGCCGAACCAGTACATGGAACGCAATCATCACCTTGTTCGACTTGATATATTGCCAGAGCGCTGCCTCCTGAATCGAATCCAAGAGATCGATGCCCACGACGATGTCGAAGTTGAGGCCGACCTTGGTCTCGTGGAAGCGGCGCATCAATATCTGGGATGTTCTGGCGTTGCCCCCGCATATCTCCACAACATCGATATAGCGGTCCTTGCTGCGTGAGCTGTACTGCGAAGGATAAGACCAATCGGTCATGAAGCTAGTGAACGAGTCTTACTTGAACTTCTTCGGTATGTGGCTGTAAATCATGTCGTTGGTGTCTGATCCACTCAAACCACGCAGAAAAGAAATAAATACGGAATAGTTATCTTGCTCCGGCTCGTCGTTCATGATCTGGTCGTCGTCGTCGTAAATGTCGGCGTCCGTCTGGTTGAGAGCCCATAACGCTTGCTTGAGGCTCGAGTCGTCGAGTCCGCAGTCGTCGTAGTGCTGTTCCACTTTGAACTTCTTCTTCTTGCTTGGCGCAGCGTGCGTCGAGTCGATAGCCTGTGACTGTCGATACCGTTCTCGTTCTTTGGCTCGCACTGCTGCATCGGTAGGATATGCCGTGGAATCTTCATCAAGGACGTCGGACATAACCTTCTCGCCACTGCTGTTGCCCGTCGTCCTCGGAAGGGGAGTGCGCTGATGCCGATGCCGCCGCGGGTGGTGTAACAACTTGCTCTCGTGATGGCTTGTGCTCTGTCTTGAACAACAGGTCAAGGAGGCTCGCAACTGCAGCCGGTGCCTCAGCGTTGTCGACCATGCCCGGAGCTCCCAAATCAAAGTTGGCCCCCAGGCGAACGGTCGAGGTGTGACTGCCATCTTGTAGCCGCACCATGGTAGTCTTCAGGCCACCGCTCTGGCGCTGCTTGCAGATGAAGTCGCCAAAGTGGTGCTGTCGCCAAACTGCTTGCACACGCTCGTTGGCCTCAAGAAGTACAGATCGTTGTAGTGAAATCTGCTGCTCGCTGAACTGGCTGCCGAGCTGCAACCGCCGTCGGTGCGATCTCGCAAACTGTCCCGTCCTAGGAGGTCCGGGAAGACATACCCACAACAGAGCTGGCCGATGTTGATGAAATAACGCTTGCATGTGATTACTGCTGCTCGCCGTAGTGCGTCGTGAACTGCGGTTGTAGAGCTGGACATTGAATCGCTGGCTGGAAGCGTAGCTTCGTTGGCCGTCAACGTCATCCATGATCCGAATTGTAGGTATGGTTTCGTCATGCACAGAAGGAGGTCGAGGTAGAGAAAGGTTCGGGAAGTCGCCGTGCGTCTCCTTGGCGGCCTGCTCCTTCCCAGGAGCCTCGGCGGGACGCGCCGCCGAGCTTCGGTGCTCCGTCGCGAACTGCGGCTCTGCCTTGAAGGAGACCTTCTTGCGCTTGTCGAACTCTGTGCAAGGTACCAATGGGTGTCCGCTCATGCTGCTCTCGATCTTCAGCGTGGAGGTGCCATGAGGGGTGTTCACATGCACTCGGCCCGGCCCGCATAAATTCATTTCGTCGTTGACCAGGTCGATGACTGCCCGCTGATGCCGCGTGGATTCGATGCCC
>CAUYUJ010013647.1:110689-199782 GCA_963575745.1 Prorocentrum cordatum | reverse complement strand
AGGAGGAGGGGAGCAGGAGGAGCAGGAGGAGCAGGAGGAAGAGGAAGAGGAGCAGGAGGAGGAGGATAAGGAGGAGGATAGAGAGGTGGAGGAGGAGGAGAAGGAGGAGGAGGAGGAGGAAGAGCAGCAGGAGGAAGAGGAGGAGGAGGAGGAGGAAGAGGAGGAGGAGGAGAAGGAGGCGGAGGAGGAAGAGGAGAAGACCGCCCCTCGCAGGACGGACGGAGGCCCGCAGCGCAAGCCGAGCCCCCGCCCTGTGGGGCAACGTTTGGGGGGGGTGGGGGAACCAGCTCCGAAGGGCAAACATCGACCCCGAATCGGCGATAACATATCCGACAGGTAGGCGATGGATCCTCGAGGGAGAAACCGAACTGTCCTGGGCTTGTTGGGCAATCAGACCCCCTCTCGGCGATCAGTGGGCGATCCGCTCTGAACCGATCCCCTGGTAGTTTTCGGGTCACAACTCGGGCCTCCGGCGGCATTTCGGGACTCCCTGAACGTCTCTCGGTGAGGCGCAGCTGCTGGGGACTACCCCGAAGCTGAAATACTGCCGAGGACCGACGAAAACGCCGGAAAACTTCTGCCCTCGAGCCTGATCTGGGTTGCCCCCCCTGGTCCGGGGTCCCCCACCAACGCTGCTGCTGAGCGAAGTCCCCCCCCCCCGAAGGTGCAGCGTAAGCCAGCGCCGCCCGACGCCATCCCCCCACCAGGCTCGTACAGCAGGACGAGGTCAGCGTGGTCCTTGCCTCCCCTGGACCTGTTCTCGAGCTTCCCTGGGCCCATCCGCACCTTGCGAGGAGGAGGAGGAGGAGGAGGAGGAGGAGGACAAGCTAGGTGCGCTCGCGTCATATCTGACGTCCTACCCCTCCCTCCCATCCCTTACCATGGCGCTGATTTTCTCTATCCGCGGACGCGTGTCGTAGCGGACCTGTGGCTCCGCGCGCGCGTGCGTAGTGGGTGGTGGTGCACGTGCGTGCGTGCGTGCGTGTGTGCGTGGTTGTCGTGGTGGTGGTGGTGGTGGTGGTGGTGGTGGTGGTGGTGGTGGTGGTGGTGGTGGTGGTGGTGGTGGTGGTGATGGTGGTGGTGGTGCTGGTGGTGGTGGTGGTGGTGGTGGTGGTGGTGGTGGTGGTGGTGCTGGTGGTTGGTGCTGGTGCTGGTGGTGGTGGTGGTGGTGGTGGTGGTGGTGGTGGTGGTGGTGGTGGTGGTGGTGGTGGTGGTGGTGGCGGTGCGGCGCGGTGGTGGCGGGCGGATGGGCGCGCGAGAAAAAGGCCCGCGCTGGGGCGAGAACGCCATCCTGAACGACGGAGGCCAAACACCGATCCGAAAATGAGGCCCACGCTGCAGCGGGAGCACGATTCGGAACGATTCGGGAGCAGAAATGAGGCCGGCGCCTCAACGAGAGCAGCATTTTGGGAAAAAATGACGCCGGCGCCTCAGCGAGAGTCGTTTCCCGGGATTTCCCAGGGATCCTGTGTAAAAAAACAATACGCGGAGGGTGCGCGGCCATCACCCGGACGCCATCAGGGGAAGAGGGAGAGTATTTTCATATTGAGTAATTGTGGAGGAGGAAAGGGAAAAGGAGGAGGAAGAGGAGGAGGAGGAGGAGCAGGATAGGGAGGAGGAAAGGGAGGAAGGGGAGCAAGAGGGGGAGGAGGAGGAGGAGGAGGAGGAGGAGGAGGAGGAGGAGGAGGAGGAGGAGGAGGAGGACAAGTGTAAACCCAAGACTCAGACCCATCAGCGATGTTGGGATACACCGTCCCTCATAGCTCTCTCTTCATAGGCCCCTACAAAGGTTCACTTCCACTGAGAGAAGTGCCCCACTGGGAGACAATTGTGTGAAACTCTTGAGGCGCGCCAGAACACCGTTCTCAGGACTTCCACGCCACGAAACAACCTGCCTGATGCATCACGATCCTAAATCGTGCAGAACACCATTCCTGGGACTTCAACACCGCGAATCAACGTAACTGTTGCGCCCAGACAATCCTGAATCACTCGAAAACATTATTTCTGGAAGGTTAACCAAGAACATCCGCGAAACTCATGCACATGTTTTAAAACTATGTGCACGGCGCTGAGGCGAGAACCACATCTTGGAGAGAGAGCGCCCACAGCGCCAGAGCGAAGGAGGGGGTTCCCCCCTTAACAATTACTCAATATGAATACTACTCTCCCTCTTCCCCTGATGACGGCCTGGGAAAGTCCGACCCCCCCGCGTAGTGTTTTTTACACACAGGTTTCGCCGGAGTTGGGTTTTCGCCTGCATGTTTTCCCAAAATGCTGCTCTCGCTGAGGCGCCGGCCTCATTTTCGGGCCCCGCTCGTCCCGAATCGTGCTCCCGCTGCAGCGCTGGCCTCATTCCCGTGCTTTCGCTCGTTCCGAATCGTGCTCCCGCTGCAGCGCTGGCCTCATCTCCGCGCTTCCGCTCGTTTCGACTCGCGCTCCCGCTGCAGCGCTGGCGTCATTTCCCGTGCCATGCCACGGCGTGCAATGCAATGCTAGGTTGATACTACGCTTTGCGGTGCCCTTCTACGCCATGCCATGCCGTGCTCTACAATGCATCGCGTACCCTTTCGGGATCATTGCCCTGCTCGACATCCGACTGTGCGAGTAGAGAGGGGATCTGCGCAATGGTAAGGGATGGGAGGGAGGGGTAGGATGTCAGATATGACGCGAGCGCACCTAGCTTGGCTACCCCTCCTCCCTTCCACCTCTCCTGCTGGAAGCTCCCCCCTCCTCCCCTTTTTCGCCTCCCCCCCTGAAGCTCCCCCCCCCATCCCCCCTTTCGCCACTCCGAAACTACCCCCCCCTCCCCCCCTTTCCAAACGGAGGGGGGGGCTTAGCTCCCCTTGACCCCCCTCTGCTGGAAGCTACCCCCCCCTTTCCCCCTTTGGTTCCAAAGAGGGGGAGGGCTTAGCAGCCCCCCCCCCCCTCCCCCCCTTTCGGCACCCGGGAAGTTCCCCCCCTCCCCCCCGTGCGAAAGGGGAGAGGAGCTTAGCTACCCCCCCTCCTGCGACCCCCGTCTGCCGGAATCCCCCCCCCTTACCTCCATGTTTCTCCCCCCTGCTGGAAACTCCCCTCCCCTCTCCACCTTTCGAAAAGGGGAGGAGCGGCTTAACTACCACCCCCTTCACTTGAGCTCCCCCTGTCGACGATCCTCCCCTGTCGCCGTCGTCGTTGCCGTCGCCGTCGCTCGACGTCATCGTACGACGCCGTCGTCGTCCTCGTCGTCATCGTCGCCACCGTCGCCGTCATTGTCGCCGTCTTCGTATGACCTCGCCGTGGTCGTCACGACGAGGACGAGGTCATACGACGACGGCGACGGACGACGCACGACCGACGACGAGACCACGACCCAGGGGCTGAGAAAACGAGGAAACGCAGCAGGGTCCGAGAAAACGAGACCACGGCCCAGGGGCCGAGAAAACGAGACAACGAACCGGGGTCAGAAAAAACAAACCAGGGTCCGAGAAAACGAATGCACGACCCAGGGGCCGAGAAAACGCGAAAACGAACCGGGGTCAGAAAAACCAACCAGGGTCCGAGAAAACGACTGCACGACCCAGGGGCCGAGAAAACGCGAAAACGAACCAGGGTCCGATAAAGCGGAACCACGACCCAGGGGCCGACAAAACAAGACGACGAGAAAACAAACCAGCGCCCAAGAGAACGAAACCACGACCCAGGGGCCGAGAAAACGAGACAACGAGAAAACGAACCATGGCCCGAGAAAGCGAGAACACGACCCAGGGGCCGAGAAAACGAAAAAACGAGAAAACAAACCAGGGCCCGAGAAAACGAAACACAAACCCAAAAGCCGAGAAAACTAGAAAACAAGACAATGAACCAAGGCCCGAAAAAACGAGATAACGACCCAGGAGCCGAGAACACGAGAAAACGAACCAAGGTCCGAGCAAACGAGACCACGACCCAGGCCGAGAAAACGAATATCGGTCCGAGAAGACGAGACCACGACCCAGCAGGGGCCGAGAAAACAAGAAAACGAGAAAACGAACCAAGGTCCGAGAAAACGAGATTACGACCCAGGGACCGAGAAAGCAAGAAAACGATAACACAAACCAGCATCCGAGAAAACGAGACCACGACTCAGGGACAGAGAAAACAAGAAAACCGAAAAACGAACCAGGGTCCAAGAAAACAGGACCACGACCCAGGGGCAGAGAAAACGAGAAAACAAGACAACGAGCCAGGGTCAGAGAAAACAAAACCACGACCCAGGGGCAGAGAAAACGAGACCATGGTCCGAGAAAAGCAAACCACGACCCAGGGGCAGAGACCACGAGAAAACGAGAAGACGAACCAGGGCCCGAGAAAACGAGACCACGACCCAGGGGCCGAGAAAACCAGAAAACGTAAAACGAAACGGGGTCCGAGAAAACGAGACCACGACCAAGGGGCCGAGAAAACCAGAAAACGTAAAACGAGCCAGGGTCCGAGAAAACAAGACCACGGCCCAGGGGACGATAAAACAAGAATGCAAGAAAACTGATCAGGGTCAGAGAAAGCGAGACCACGACACAGGGGCCGAGAAAACGAGAAAACAAGATAACGAACCAACGCCCGAGAAAACGAGAAAACAAGACAACGAACCAACGCCCGAGAAAACGAGACAAACACCCGAAGGCCGGGAAAACGAGAAAACGAACCGGGGCCCGAGAAACCGAGACCACGACCCAGGGGCCGAGAAAACCAGAAAACGTAAAACGAACCAGAGTCTGAGAAAACGAGACTACGACCCAGGGGCCGGGAAAACGAGAAAACGAGAAAACACACCAGCGTCCGAGAAAACGAGACTACGAGAAAACGAACCAAGGCCCGAGAAAACAAAACCACAATCCAGGAGCCGAGAAACGGAGAGCACGGGAAACCGAACCAGGGTCCGAGAAAACAGGACCACGATCCAGGGGCCGAGAAAACAAAAAACGAACCAGGGTCAGAGAAAACGAGACCACGACCCAGGGGCAGAGAACACGAGAAAGCGAGAAAAATAACCAGTGTCCGAGGACAAATGAGACCACGACCCAAGGGCCGAGAAAACAAGAAAACGAGACCACGAACGTGGGCCCGAGAAAACGACACAAAAACCCAAAAACCGAGAAAACGAGAACACGAGACAACGAGCCAGGGTTCGAGAAAACGTCACCACGATCGAAGGGCCGAGAACACGAGAAAACAGCAAACCGAACCAAAGTCCGAGCAAACGAGACCACGACCCAAGGGCACAGAAAACGCGAAAACGAACCAGGGCCCGAGAAAACACGACCACGACCCAGGTGCCGAGAAAGCGCGAAAACGATGAAAGGAATCAGGGCCCGAGAAAACGAGACTACGCAGCAGGGACTGAGAAAACGCGAAAACGAGAAAACGAACCAGGGTCAGAGAAAACGAGACCACGACCCAGGGGCCGAGAAAACAAAAACGAGAAAACGAATCAGGCACCGAGAAAACGAAACCACGACCCAAGGCCCGCGGAAATGAGAAAACGCGAAAACGACTCACGACCCAGGGGCCGAGAAAACCAGAAAACTAACCAGGGTCCGACGAAACCACGACCCAAGGGCCGAGATCGCCAAAAAACGCTTGGTTCGAGAAAACGAGACCACGACCCAAGAGCCGAGAAAACGAGGAAACGAGAAAACGAAGCAGGGTCAGAGACAACGAGACCGCCACCCGGGGGCCGACACAACGAGAAAACGATAATACTAACCAGCGTCCGAGAAAACAAAACCACGACCCAGGGGCCGAGAAAACGAGAAAACGAGACAACGAGCCAGGGTCAGAGAAAACAAAGCCACGACCCAAGGGCTTAGAAAACGAGAAAACGAAAACACGAACCAGGGTCAGAGAAAACGAGACCGTGACCCAGGGGCCGAAAACATGAGAAAATAAGAAAATTAACCAGGGGCCAAGAAACGAGAAAACAATGAAAGGAATCAGGGCCTGAGAAACCGAGACTACAAACTGGGGCCGAGAAAACAAGAAAATAAGAAAACGAACCAGGGGTCGGCGTTATTCTCCAATGCGTGCTCTAGCGCTGCGGTGCGCACCTGTTTGCAAGGATTCAGCCATTTTGCCAAAACCCCGGAAGGGAGGAGGGGGGGTAGCTTCGGAAACCCCCCCTTTGCAAATGAGGGTGGGGGGAAGTAGCTTGAAACCGCCCCCCCTGTGTCCAGACCCAAAAAGGAATGAGGGGGGGGTAGCTTCCGAAGCCCCCCCCCCCTGAAAAGGAAACCCGGGCTCACTTTCTGCTTTGGAAAAGAGAGGGAGGGGGGATAGCTTCGAACCCCCCCCCTTTAGCCAGGGCACCCCTAGCTTAGAAACCCTTACAGAAGCGAGGGCGGGGTAGCTTCGGAAGCTCCCCCCCCTTTTCGAAAGGAGAGGGGGGGGGGGTAGCTTGAAGCTGGGGCCCCCCTTTCCTTATTCCCGGCGCTGCGGGCGCGGTCTTTTACATCTTGAAAAGGAACCACCTTCAATCCGAAAAATCTTGCAATCAATTAAACCAAAAGTGCGCGGCGCTAAAGCGAAAGCCAGATTTTGAAAAGAAGCTGCCCTCAATCCGTGAGGCTCTTGCAAGTGTTGAAAAAGACTATGCGCGGCGCTGAGGCGAGAGCCACAGTTTGAACACGATCCGCCCTGAATTCACGAAGCTTTTGCAAATGTTTAAAACGAATGTGCGCGGCGCTGGAGCGAGAGCCACATGTTAGAAAACGACCAGCCCTCAATCCGTGAAACTCTTGCGAACTAAAACGAATGTGCCTGGCGGTATGGCGAGTCATATTTTGGAAGCGGCCCGCCCTCCATCTGTGAAATTGCTGCCAGGTTCTAAGCTTCATGCTCAAAACTGGTAAGACGAAGAACTCAATCGGAACGCCCAGCCCGCCCTTCCGACTGGCCACGGGGTGCGACAAGGAGGATATATTCTGAATGAAAAGGAACAGAAGAGGAGCAGAAGGAAGAGCAGGAGGAAAAGGAAAAGGAGGAGGAGGCGGAGGATGGGGAGTGGGAGGAGGATGAGGAGTGGGAGGAGAAGGAAGAGGAGGAGGAGGAGGAGGAGGAGGAGGAGGAGGAGGAGGAGGAGGGGAGGGGAGGGAGGAGGAGGACGAGGAGGAGGGAGCTGACTGCGGAGGATGAGGAGAAGGACCGGCGTAAACCCAAGACCCATCAACGATATTTCAAAAAACGCTCCCACCATGTCCCCTCTTCAGAAGCCCCTACAAGGATTCACGCTCACTAGAGGAAATGCCCCGTTGGAAGACAAGCGTTTGGAAATCCAGAACTGTGCCAGGACGCCAATTCTGGGATTTTAATACCAGGAATCACCGATGCGGTTGCGTCTTGACGATCATGAGTTGTGCCAGAACGCCGTTTCTGGGACTTCAACACCGCGAATCAAAAAGACGGTTGCGCCCTGACATTCCGACATCGTGTCAAACCGCCTTTTTTGGGGCGGCGCGAAATTGACGCGAACGCGCGCGGCGCTAAGGCGAAAACCACATTTTGAAAAATCACCGCCCTCCATCCGCGAAGCCAGGCCAAACTCTTAAAACAAACGTGCGCGGCGCTAAAACATGGCCCGCATTTTGAAAACGAATCGCCCTCAATCCGCGAAGACCCTGCGAATTGTTAAAACGAATGCGCGCGGCGGTAAGACGAAAACCACATGTTGGAAGCGGGCCCCACCTCCATCTGCGATGCTCTTGCGAGTTGTTAAAACGATTGTGCGCGGCGTTGAAACGAGATCCACATATTGAAAGCGGACCGCGCTCCATCCGTGAAGCTCCTGCAAAATTTCAGCCTCAATATCCTGAATGGTGGGGAAATCTCAGGCGAAACGCGCGGCCCGCCGTTCAGAGCAGGATAGGAAGGAGGAGGGGGAGGAGGAGGAGGAGGGCGATGATGAGGAGGAGGAGGATGAAGAGGAGGAGGGGGGGGAGGAGGAGGAGGAGGAGGAACAGCAGGAGGAGGGGGAGGAGGAGGAGGAGGAGGAAGAAGAAGAAGAACAGCTCCGAAGAAGACAAATGACTTCACCACACCAAGTGAAACAAACAAAATTAAGGCAAGGGGGCGGTGGGCGTTCCTCGCCTGGCCTCCTTATTCTTGATGCGCCGCATCAGCGCGGACATGCGCTTCTCGTACTCTGGCGCCTCCTGAACCTCCGCCTCTGCAGGCTGGGAACCCGATGGCGTAGCCACCTGGCGTACACGGGTGACAGCTCTGACCAGCTGTCGGGCTGCAGCGCACATACTCACCTGGGAGAAAGGGATCGCTCTATCAAGGGCCGAACGAAGACGAGGATCCGGGCGCATGCCCTTCCTAAAAGCCTGGAGGATCTCTATCCCCTTCTTCGTGGGGGGAGGCACACTTTGCCCAGCTTGGCTCCTCGGCCCTGGGGCCGCCCCCCGCATTTGACGCACAGAAACTGTTGAACCATGCTCCTGGCGGGGGCCCCAGGGATCTGACGGCCGCCTCCAACAACCGAACCTTGAACCGCTTGAACCTGGTGGCCCTTGGAGCCCCCCAGGAGCTTGACCAGGAAAGGAGGGGTTCCCTTGCAACCATCCATCGGCGGCGACTCCCCAGGGGCTGCCACGCTTCAGCAATGCTTGCACTGAAGGCCCACGGCCGACATGCCCCAATCGTGAAAGCTGGAACAAAGCCTAACCTGGGGGCGTCGACTTCGATGAGGCCTGGTCCACCTCCGATCATTCTGACAACATGGCGACACCGCAGCCGCCAGTTCTACAAAATTCGAAGCTCGAGCTTGGGCGATCACGATGGCCTCGAGGAACTGAGGGTCTGGGCTCTCATGCATTGATAAGACCAGTTTAGCATGGTTGTCGGCGGCTTTGTTTGCCTGCGCATATATGCACTCATCTCCTGTGGGAATCGAATTCGCTTCATCAGTCCGATGAGCCTTCACGTACCTTGTAAACAAAATGTTCGAGGTCCCCCCTAGAGAACTCGCAAACAACCTGACAGCAGCATATTTCTTCGAAGACCTTATCTGATATTCGATCGCTTTTTTGTCCGCGACGACTACAGCTAGACACTATAAGCCTATGCAGGTCTCCCGATCTGACACCTGCCCAGCCAGCGCATAGGCCAAGTGCTCTGCGAAAGCAGGGGTCTGGGGGAGGGAGCCAGCCACAGGCCCGCGTAACGCGGCTAGGACATCCTCACTCTCAGGCCGCAACAGGGCAATGGCCCAATCAGCCCTCCGAAGACATCCCAAAGCCTGCTTAGTACAGGATCCGTCCGCGGCTAACTCCATAGGGCCGCGCTCCCCCAGAAGCTGTCCCACCTGCTCGGGAGACTGAGGGATCTCTTCGCCATTCCCCCCGAAGATGCGACAATCGGGCGACGCGCACGGGGGGGGGGGGGCTCGCCAGGATCATACGCGAAGAGCCCCCTCGTAAATATTAAATCATCGCTGTCCCGCCCTGCATCCAAGAAGGACTGGGGAAGCTCGGCTGTCCCCCTTGCCACTGACTTCAGGGAGGTCGCAAGAATAAAGACGGTGCTTTACCGTGTCGGCTTGGCCGCACGGGCATCTTCCTGTGGTCCCATATCCTGCAAGGCGAGCTCGTTCTTCTGTCCAAAGAGCGTCGCAGGCGCAACATCTGACTAGAAACTTCTGATGCAGTGTCATCTTTTTGCTGCGCTCCGAGCCAATCGAATCGCGAACAAGGCCGAAGGTGGCGCAGTACTTGCGCTCAGCGCCGAGCTTGCACGCTAGCGCCTGCTCGTGTTGGCGCTGGAGTCCTGCCTCGAGCAAGTCAAAAAGAAGGCCAGGTGTAAGCTGGCCTACATCAACTGTTAGACCGCTGGGGTCTACCCACTCGAGAGGCTGCGGGGCATCCCAGCCTGCGCGACGAGCCGCGAGGCACGCTCTAGCGAGGGGCCCTTTGCTGTCATGCCAAGACTTGGGATTGGATGCATGGGGCTCCGTCCACATTATGCAGAGGTCCTGGGTCGAGACCAGCGCCCGATCAACATTATACTGAGACAACCAAGCCATCCGACACCGCTGCAACGCAGGGGCTAAATCCGATCGAGCGCTCTCATCACCAAAAAATGCCGTTTTTGAGCTTAAACTGGTGCCCCCATGCTGGGGCGAATGCACTCGGCTCTGTAGCCGTCGGAACTGGAACCACCCTGAATTATTTAGGTCCAGGACCTCGGTGCCGAAGGCAGCACCCGTGGAAACTCCCGTCTTCAAACCACGCCGAACAGAGTTATTCGTGCATCCTGCTATAGTGCGACTAAGCTTCTTGTGATTGCGAAGCCTAAAACGCATGTTCATGAAACGGGCCCGCTGTTTCCTCCGTCCCCGAGGGTGGCGCCTCTGACGGGCGCCCATCTAATCTACTCCTAAGTATGCAATACTGGGAACTGCTGCTTCTCGCGGGGAATCCAATTCGCGACAGATTTCTCGCGCCAGCGCCAGATCATTGGAAACTATCGCTATCTTGTCATTTAGCTGTGCACCGAGCTGCTGCACACACAGCTTGAAATCCTGTCCAGCTGAAATGGCCATCCCTCTGGTGATGGCTAGGTCTCTGCTGGCGATGCCGATTCCACTGTCATCAATGTAGCTTAGAAAGTATATGAGCGGCTGTCGCACGAGGAAAGCATCGAATTCCTGTACTGCATGTATCTTAATGGATATATCATTAAACACATCGCCTGCGGGCAGGCCCCTGTCAACAAACAGTATGCTTTGGGCATGGTGCTGCCCCGGTCTCAGGAGCCTGGGACCCTTCCAGACGTTGTAACCAGTGTCAAACAGTAGGTGGGCACCCCAAAGTGCAAGGACTTGTCCCGAAGAGACTCCAGGGGTACCGTCTCGTAGTACTTAGAACAATCCGCAACAATCAAAACGCTGGAACGGTTGCTAACTACATCGCTCTCGCTTCTAGCTGCCTGAAGCCAAGAGCAATCCACTGCTGACCGACCCCTAGTGGCCCCCCCAATAACGACGCTCGACGACGCGACTAACCTCGGTCAGCAGTGGTATCCTGAGGCGCTGCCGCACCCTGTACATGCCTGCATATAATACTATCAGTAGATGCCCCCCTTTGGGTTTGGGGAGCATTGGACCCACGGGAGCTGCCGCGGGAGCAAGCCTATAGCTTCGCACGCCTGCCAAAGTGCGCTCAGGACTTCAAGCCCTGCATCATCGATGGCCAGCACAACGAGGATGAAAATGACCTAGACTGCTGGAGGTATTGCGCGAGAAACTCCGCCCTACCTCTCGTATCGCTGTAACAGGGGCTCGCTCACAAGCGGGCCGATCAGGAACCCAAGCCCTAGGAGCCGCGGAAGAGGCACCCCAGAGCTTCTTATACAGCGATACTTCATGCTGGACAATACTTATAATATCTGCCTTGGGGCCGCTGGGCCCTTGCACTATCGCAGCTGCTCGGGCTTGGCGCGCAGCGGTTATTTTATGGGAACCTCGGGCACCTGCGGCTTTGGAGGCTACGCGCCAATCTGTCAATTGGTTTCTCTTTGGTTTCTCCTTTGTGGGCACGCTCGACATCGGTCTCGATGTCGTCTAGAAAATGCTGCAGAGCCTCAGGATCTACCTGCTCAGCTCCTATCAACTCCCCGGCAATCTTGACCGAACGCTCGAGCCTGGAGCTGAGACCTAGTCCTGGGAATTCTTCGACTAAAAAACTCGAGACCTCATTTCTAAGCATCATCTGATTTTGCACGGAATCGGAAATGCGGGAAAAACAAGCACTTGAAAAACAGCATTCTGGAGTCACTTCCAGCCATCCGCAATTGCCTGCACATCAGAAGAGGTCTTCTCCGCGCAACAAACTTCTACCCACCGTGCTTGCAAACCCCGCCCAAAGGCTCCTGGGCGCTTTGAAATCTGGCCAGCTTTTTTCTCCCAAGTACCGCGCAGCAGTCGCGGCAAAACTGCCCCAGGCATTGGCGAGCAAAGCCCGGGCAGCACTGGGGGCGACCGACGGATCACGCGCCGCTTCGCGCGCACTCTCAGCAAGCCTTCGCTCGGACGACCAAGACGGAGGCTGAGGGGCAGGACCGATTGGGAACTCTTCGGGCAGCACGGGGGTTACCGAGTAGACTAAGTGCTTTAGCTTGAAACCATTGTCCGAGATGGCAAGACGGATCGGCCTGCGGGGCTTAACCGTCCAACGCATATCAACCGTGAGCTTTTTAAAACCTCGCATCATGGGTTCGTTTAAATAATAGAAATCGAGTATGCTGGAACCTGTCCCCCCTCTGCACGCTGGCACCGCAGGCGCCAGAACGCGCAAATCAGCCAAGGGGGGGAAATCGGGAGCCTCGAGGGTCTCGGGGCTCAGGTTCCAATCTCCGGCACAAAATGCAGGTCCTCGAACGCTCTGTATGTAGCGCCCTAGCTCCGCCAGGATCGGCGCATGAGCGCCGCTCGGGCCTGCCTGCGGGTGGAGGTAGACGTTGAAGATCGCGATGGCGGGCCAGCCAGACAGGTCGACCTCGACACGCTGAAGCCGATGAGGAGAAACTTGCTCATGCCCCACAGCTGGAGGGCGTAGTCCAACCCCTGTGCGAGCGAAAACGGCGGCCCCTGCACCTGCGTTGTAGCCTGATGTTGCCATCGCTGGGGCCGCTCTCATAGTCCATCCACGACTGGCGCACCAGGAGTCAAGAGCCTCGAGATCAGCCTCCAGGTAACCGAGCTCCTGGATCATAATCACCTTGGCATTGGTCTTCTCCAAACGGCGTTTGGCAGTTCTTTCCACCGTTCGCATTGAAAGTCTCGAACCAGTGAAAACTAGCATCGGCATCAGCTTTCACATCAGTAGCCTGACCGAGCTGGGGAAAAAAGAAAATCCTGATACTCTCGGCATAGCAAAAGCATTCTGGCTGTCATCGTGCATGTCCTGCGATTCTCAAGAGGGAGAGGTCGGCATCTGCTCATTCCAATCAGCACAGTGAGATCCCATGGCCGCAGAGGAGAGGGGCGGAGGGCAGGGGCCTGGAGTCGACTCCAGACGCCCCCATGCCCCTTAGCCCTATCCGAGGGGCCGCCGCTCTCTAAGTAGGCGTCCGTGAAGGCGAGGGTGGAATTGAAGTCCCTGGAGTCGGCCTCCGTGAACTGCGCACTAGTAGCCCTCGCAACCGTTCAATCAGGTAGATGTCGTCAGGAACAACGTGCTCGCTTGAGAGAGAACTCGGCAAGCTTCGCCTTGAAAGCAGCGGGGGCCCCTGCGAGCTGAAATAATTGCCCCTGTTCTGAGTCGGATAATTCTTCATATATCTCGCTTCGTTGCAGTGGCACCTCCGCCAGCGGCTGAGGAAGCCTCTGCGGCGTCTGCGTCTCCATCGTTGGGCGCGCCAGCGTCGACGTCCACGCCAGCACGACCAGAAGATGATGTAGCAGCCTTCTTAGTGAGAAGTTGCTGCAGCACCTTCCAACCTGCGCCCTTGAGGAACTGCTGCACTTCCTCGGGCACCTCATCATTGGTGAAATCGAACATCTTGTTGAGATCTGGGGCCTTGTCGGCTTGGCACTCCGTCGTGACATGCTTCGCCGTCTCCGCAAACTCGGCCTCCAACTGAACCAATCCTCTTGCTTTGCCTGGATCTCACTCTCGCGCTTGGCGATGGACCCACGTAATCCTTGTGGCTGCTTGTTCTTTTCCTCCAGCTCTGTCTGCATCTTCTGAAGTGCAGATTTGGTTCGCTGAAGATCCTGTGCTGCCCTCCTGTGTGCCGTCGTGGGCGAGCGTAGCTGTTTGTGTTTGGCACGTAAATGTTTGATCCGATCCTCGATGGGCTTCTTGAGAGATTCATCATCGCAACGGATCCTTTTGAGTACGACCTCGAGTTCATTCATCTCCTGCAGCAACTCATCGCGCTTCTCACTATCAGACTTTCCTTCAGCAGTGGCTTGGTCCTGCTGAGGCTGAGCATTGTGTCACGGCGGCTTTGCCCCTGTCGGCTTGGCCGCAGGGGGAGTGGCCGTCGTCGTCGCACTTGGAGATTGGATTGCCTTGAGGACCTGGGCCATCTGACTCTGAAGCTTCTGTAACTGCACCGCGTCTCCATCGCCAGCGTTCTGACCACGTCCTTTTCCCTTGCCCCTGCCTTTGCCATCGAAATCTCCCTATCTCCTTGAGCCCATTTAGCTGCATAATCCTCCGCTCGTGAGACGATGCGAGCTGGGGCTGGGTTGCCGCACTGACAAACGACACGGCTCGCCCAGTTCTGTGATGCTCCACAACGTCCGCATCCCCACACTGGGTACCTCGGTCCTGGCAGCACGGCCTGCTGCTCCTGGTTCGCAGGCGCCATGACTGACAAGTGGAGGCTGGCGAACCCCATCACCCCAGCGACGCACTCCCTCTGGAGCCTCTGGTCGCGCACTGGGGATCTTGGGACCTCCGTAATGGATGAAAGCTGCCGCGGACTAGCGGTATCCGTTTTTGCCAATGCGGGCTCGGCCCGCCGAAACATAGGTCTTGAGCCAAAGTGGCTACGGAGGAGGAGGAGGAGGACGAGGGGGAGGAATAGGAGGAGGAAGGGGGCGGGGGAGGAGTGGAGGGCTGGGGCGGAACGCGACGGCGCGACGGCAAAAGGCAGCGGCTTAGGAGGCCTGGCAGACCAAGGAGGACGGCGCACGGCCGCCGGGCTGGTAGAGGCCAGGAGGATGGAGGAGCACGCCGAGACCGCTGTGGTCACAAAGACGAGAGGGGCGAGAAAGGGGGAGGCGGGGGGGGCGAGATGGGGGGGCAGTGAAACTCTCCATGGACGAGTTGACAAGCCCCCTCCCCCGCGCGCAGAAGAGCACCCGCTGAGGGCGACGATCCCCCCAGCCGAGAACAGCGCAGCCTTGACCCCCGGCGCCCGGCGAACCCTTCCTCCTGAAGGGGCCCACGGGCACGCAAATAACTACACGCGAATCACCGAATTCCCCAATATTTTCTATATGTCCCTGATGTTCGTTTTCCCCTCCATTCCCATCTTTTCCGGAGCATCGACGATTATGTGTCTGTTTGTTGTCCTCCTGACACCCCCCCTCGCCCATTGGACTCGGCCGCGCATCTTCGCGCACCGCGCCTGGCGATGCGCGGTCATCTTCGCGCCTTCGTGCCGTCGCGCTGCCGCCTCCTTGGAAAAGGGCCCGCGCTCCAGCCCAGACCGTGACGCGCGAAGCGCGATCAGTTTTACCCGCCCCCTCGGGCGACCCAGGACCATGAGGATCAGAGGCTCAGAGGCCCTGGTCTAGGACGAAGGCAGAATCGAAACGACATCGGAATGATATGATACCGCCGGTTGGCGCGTGGGTTTCGAAGAGCGCGGGATTGAGCTCGCTTAAGTTTCGCTCTGGAGGGGTGGATGGGGGTGGATGGGTGGGGGGAGCGTGGTCCGCTTTGGGAGATTTGCTAATTTTGCAGCAAGGCCCTCTGTCGCGCTGGAACAACGGCGGCCTCCCGGGCAGGATGACTTGCACCTTCTATGTAGAGACCTTCTGCAGATGGGCAGGACTCCGACCGGGGGGGCAGATGTTACAAAAAGGACACTCTGTAGACGCTCGAGAACGCCCTCCTGGGCTGGATGTGCAGCAGATTCTTTGTGATTGCAAAGGAAAGAGGCATTTCATACACCGAACCGCAATCTCGAGATCATGTTTGCGAGCGCGGGTGTTGCTCCGTCGGTCAGAGCAGTATCGCGACAACCCTATGCTCACATGTGGCAGAGACCTCGACTTCCTCACGCACGAGTGCGCTCCTTCGCTGCGTCATGGAACTCCTTCGCCTTCTTGCACAAGGGTGCCCCTTTGCCAAAGTCGGCCCGAGCTTTCGCGACACCGTCCTTCCACGACTGAAGATACTTCACCTTATCCACGCCAGCTGCTTTCACTTTCAAACTTGTCGGTCAGATCCTCCAGAGCCGTCTTACTGTTTCATCACGGCCCCGCAACACCCTTGACAGTTCCTTCCTCTGCAAGGCCTGCCCGGCGACACCCGCTGCAGCTATGCATCGTTCTAGGTGTTCCACGCTCGCAAGAGCACTGTGGCCCACTCGAACCCATCGTGTTTCTGGCTCCTCCCCCTCCCCACACCCGCAGCAATACTTCATAATTGTGTACCGCAACGATGCCTTCTCAGCCTCGCTTGCCCGCTTTGGCGCGGCATGTTTTGCAAGGAGATGCACTACTTGCAAATGCATTACGAGTGCGCGCAGATGCCGTGTCAACTCATTTACGGTTTTGGCCAGTCTAGCCTTCTCGTTCACCACGTGTGGCCTCCGAGTCGCAGCCAGGCTGCATTCGGTCTCTGCATCCTCCTGCACCGCGGCGGCGCTGCCAGCTGCTGTGGCTTGTCGTTTCGCGGGCGCCTTCCCGTTCGTCACCACCATGGGGATGCGGACCTTAAAACTAAGGTTTAGAATCAGTTTGGGCCTCGATGGCTACTGGCCCACAACACTGAACCTTTCTCTTCCTTCGCCTCCGCCTAGTCCTCCTCCTCATCCTCCTCTTCCTCCTCCTCCTCCTCCTCCTGCTCCTCCTCCTCATCTTAATCACCACCATCCTCGTCCTCAACATCCTCCGTATCCCTATCACCACCACCATCATCATGATATTCATCCTCTGGTCACCACGATCCTCCCCATCCTCTCCTCCTCCTCCTCCTCCTCCTCCTCTTGCTCCTCCTGATCTTCCCATCGTCATCGTTATGGGGGAGGTGAGGAGGGAGGGAGAGGAGGGAGGGAGGGAGGAAGGAGGGAGAGTCGAATCAAAAAACTCGGAGCGCCCTGGATCGGCGGCACGGGCCGGAGGCCATTACAATCGGAATCTCTGAGAATCACCGGCTTTGGAGGATGTATCGGGCGCCGCGGCCGTTTCAGAGCGTTCCGAGATGCTCTGGAAGCGTTTCGGAACGCTCTGGAACGGAATCTCGATTCCAGGCCCGTCTGGGTGACCTGGGGTCCCGAGGATGGGGGCCCTGGTCCCCGGGGCGTCCCTCAAACTCTTCGAGCTGTGTATCTCAAGCTGCACACTCAGGGGACCCCTCGTCTGCTCCCACCGTGCCACCACCCGCCGCGCGCCGCGCGGCGCCCCCGCAAGGCCACGGGGCAGGATCAGTAAGCACCGCATCGGCAGATCAGATCGAATCGACACGTGCTTCGGACCGGGCTGTGACGTCACGAAAGCGAAATCGAGTCGGATCAGCTGCGCCGGGGTGCACAACAGCGCCACGCAAGCATCGGGCGGCATCGGACCGTCAGGAGATCTCACTTTGACTCTTCCACGATGGCGAGGGAAGGTTAGCGGCGCGTACGTGAGGTCAGCCACCGTGCCGCTGGGCACGGAGTGGGCGTGTCCTCAGGTCCTCTGCCCAGTCCCCGGAGCCTCAGTCCTCGGTCCCGAGGGGCCACTGAGGGGCCCAGAACCGAATGTCCGACATCTCTTGTGGCTCGTCGCGGTTCCCCTGGGCTCCACCGCGTCTCCCCGCGTGCTTTTTCGGGGGCCCAGGAGGGTCCCAAGAGGGACCGGAAGGGCGCCAAGCCCATGCACGGTGGCGGGATGGGCCGAAGGCCATTCGATACTTGAGCCAGAAATGCGCAGTGGCCATCTGGCCAAGCGTCTTGTGGGAGGGCCCTCGGCGTGCCCCGCGCGCCAGGGAGCGGGGGCCAGCGCGGGTCCAAGAAAAAATCGGCGCGGAGCGCATCCTTGGGCCAACTTCGGTGACCCAAGGGTGGCCGCCTCTCCTGGAATTCAGGAGGGACCGACCGTCCCAGCATTCCTATGGGCCTACCACGACATGCTCTTACAACCAATGTAAGAACCATATTCTTATACAACATAGAGCCGATGTAATACTACGAGACACTCTCAGCCAGAGATGTTCTAAGAACATGTGGCGCAACCCCCAAGTGGTTCTTAGAACAGTCTCTGGTGGGCCTATAGGCAAGCCAGGACCCTCCGCCACTGCTTGATGGAGTGAAACTCTCGCGGGCCTTATTTAGCAGACGGCGCAACCTGGGGCAAAGCCCCATCCTTTCCCTCCCACCGCCACCGCCCCCCTTCGCTTGCCGCCCGTTTCCCGCAGGACCCCGTGCTCCCTCACGGCGAGGCCTCGCCGCAGGGGCGGTGGCACGACCGAGCGCCCGTCGCTGGCTACGATCGGCAGACAGCGGCCCTCCCCTTCGGGGGGCGTTTGCAGCGCGGCTCTCCGCGGCAGGGTGGCAATCCTACCAGATCTGGAGGCCACGACTGCAAGGTCCTTGGGGGGCGTTTTTGATGCCGTCATCTTTTTTTGTGTGTGTGTGTGTGTGGCTGTGCTCTTCATCGAGCGGCGGCACGGATATCATGAGAAGGCGAGGCAATGACAAAATGGTGAGGCAACTACATGGCACGATGAAGGGCGGCCTGCGCCAGAGATAGAGATAGAGAGAGAGAGAGAGAGTCGGGTGTTGCTCGAAGTGTCCCCTGGCCCGAAGGTGCCCCGAGGACCGAGGCCCAGAGGGCCCCCAGGGGGCTCCAGAATGGACGAGCCTTGGGCCAAGGGGCACCTGATATGAGAGATTACACTTTACGGCTTGGCAACACTTTCCCACTCCACCGACTCCCCCACTCACGACGAAACCGCGCAATTGGATCAAGGATCCCCGCAATACGGTAAACAATTGCCCAACGACCACTTCGGACCTAGCGCCCTAGCACACGCAGGACGGCCGTTATGGTGACGTTAGCTCCCGCGAGGCCCAAATCTCGCAATGGCTGCGGTGGTGGGTGCTATCAGTTCCACTAGCAAGGTGGCGGCACCCCGCCAATCGCGGCACACGAGCGCGACGCAAACCGCGGAGCAGTGTGATAGAGGTGTACACTCTGATCAACGCTGCCCGCGCAACGCCTGGCGACAGCGCTGCCCCCCCCTCTTCGGGCGTTTACCACGTCCGACTTCTCTCTTAGAGGCCGACTAGATGGGGTCGGAGGATCGCGCCGCATCGCCGGTAAGTCGGCGACGCATCGGCGACGTCGACGTGAAGCAAAACTGGCTTCACGTCGAGCCGCATCGGCGATGCATCGGCAATGCGGCGCGATCCTCCGACCCCATCTGCTCCGGCCCGATCTGAGGCCTAGATCTCTGTACCACCGCCGCTCCCTGCCCCAGAAGCCGCGCGCTTCTGCCTGCGGCGAGGCTGGCGCCCCGAACTCGCGCGCGGGGCGGCCTGCGTCGGGCCCTGGGGCGCCAGCTGCTCCCGCTCCCTGGCCCTGAGGATGTTGAGCATGTACTGCTGGTATGGGCCGCGCATGCCGTGGCCCACCACCGCGTGGCGCCCGCCACCGCTGGGCAGCCCCCAGGCGACATTCAGGCGGCCCCCGCGCTTGCCGTCCAGCACCGCGAGCAGCTGCTTGCAGTGCAGCCGTGCGGACTTGCTGGGTCGCAACCTGAGCTTGGCCTCGTGCGGCAAGTGGCAAAACTTACAGTCGATCCCGTTCTTGCAGCGCGCGTGTAACTTGAAGAAGATGCACGGCTTGCAAGTGCCGGCGAGGTGGGCCTTCTCCTTGGTGATCAGCAGCTCCTGCTGCTCCACGAGCTCGTGCGCCTCCCCGCTCGGAGAGCTATGATCCGCGGGCGGCACCACGCTGGAGCCTGCGTACCTCTCGTCCTGGGCGTCATCGCTCAACCCGAGGCATCCACTGATCTTGTGCTGGCTGCAACCGTTGATCCCCTCCCAGGGGCAGCGGCTGCCCGAGCCGACCGAGACCGATTCTGAGAACGAATGGTGAGTGGTGCCGTCTCTCGCTGCGCTCCCATCGAGACAGCCGTCCACGCGCGAAAGCCTCTCCGCGGCGTCGCCGGGTGCAACGCGAGCCGCATCCACCTGAGCCATGCCTCCCCCAAACGCGCACACAAGATGGCCGTCGCTCTTGCTGCGTCTGAGTCCTGCTGCAGCGTCTACCACCTCCAAGAACGAGTTCTTGACGACAAGCCTGGCCCCGTCGGCCTGCCAGTGGCACTGGCCCTCGACGCTGCGCATCCAGACAGCTCGCGCCGCTGGGCCCGCGCCGAGGGGCGGACCGGCGCGCTCCTGGGGGCCGCACGGACCTTGAGCCGGAATGGCTGCGGAAGCGTTTTTGACACCGTCATGGGGGCCGTGAGGGCCGTGAGGGGCGCCCGTTGGGCAAGATGTCGGAATCGAATCGGATCGTGCCAGCCGTAATCGCTATCGGATCGGATCGATCGGATCCAGACGGACCATGCGGGGTCTCTCTGGCAAGACGTGGGGCGCAGAAGGGCAATGCGCACCAAGAGTCTCCGCAACGAAACCACTCTCACCCCAAGACTTCGACGGGCTCGGACCGGGATGTGCGCCAGATCGGGCTGCATCGGCACGGAGTCGAAATCCAATCGGATCGGCCGTACCAAGATGCACACAACAACGCCAGCTTCCGACCAGACAAGCCAGGAGGCCATCAAGACGGCCCAAGGTAACTCTAAGATGGCCCAAGCGGCCAAACAGGGCCTCAAGAGGTCTCCAAGACGGCCCCAGAGGCCTCCAAGGAGGCCTCCAGGGGGGCCCGAAGAGGCCCGAATCATTGATTTTCCTGAAGTTTACAAGGACTTTGGCATTTGCTTCTTTTCGGCCTTTTGATGGTCCGATACGGCCCAAGAGCCCAGAATCATCGCACCAAGATAGCCCAAGAGGCCTCCAATAAGGCCCCAGAACTGGGCCCCTAAAACGGCCCCGAGGAGCCCCAAGACGGCCCAGAGAAGCCTCCAAGACGGCTTCCGACGGCGTCAGACGGGCCAGGAGCCCACCAAGACGGCCGACGATGGCTCCAAGATGGCCCAAGACCGCCCAAGAGGCCCCCAAGAGGTCTCTAAGACAGCCCAAGAGGCCCCCAAGAGAGCCTCTGGGAAGGCCCGAAGGGGCCAAAATCATTGATTTCCCATAGGGTGTTCCCGATGGCCCGAGGCGGCCCAAGAGCCCCGAAAGATCGTCCCAAGAGGCCTCCAAGACAGAATGGCCCAAGAGGCCCCCAAGAGGGCCCCAAGATGGCCCAAGAGGCCTTCAAGACGCTCAAGGTGGCCTCCAAGTCGGTCTTGGAGCACCCCAAGAGGGCCCCAAGTCGGCTCAGAGAGGCCCCCAAGACGGCTTCCGACGGCCCAAGGCCCACGAGAAGCCCCCCAAGGCCCCGAATAAGCCCAACGGAAGCCCCCAAGATGCCTCCAAGAGGCTCCCAAGATTCCCCCTTGTTTTTCCTCGTCCTTCCCCTCCTGATCTTCCCCGCCATCCCCCCGCAAGTGTTCCCCGAAGGGTTTCCACAACGGCCAGGGGAACACATGGTCCGGCTTGGAAGAGCTCTTGACACAACGCTCGGCCACGTGGGCGACTCCAACAGGCGGGGGGCGGCGGTGATTCGCCGCAAGCGTCTCCGATCCGCCGCACCCCTGCCGGCTTGCCACGGGGGTGCACGGCGTGCCAGGCGTTTGAAAACCTCTGGTCCCCCCTTCTAAAATTTTCGGCCCGACCCGTCAGCCAGCCACCCGGAAGGATCCCTCGCTCAAAAGATGGGAGGCAAGGCCCCTGCAGACGCCTCCAAGACGCCCAAAGGCGGCCTCCAAGATGCCTCCGAGACGGCCGAGATGTCCCAAGATGGCCTCCAAGATGGTCCCAAGACGCATCCAAGACGGCCAAGATGGCCCCAAGACAACCCAAGATTTCCTCCAGACGGCCCCAGAAGCCCCCAAACCACCCCAAGAGGGCTTCCGGAGGATCTCCAGGAGGACAGCTTTCCCTCGGTTTTCGATGATGTCAGCGTTCTCGCCTGTTCCAGCTTCAGACGCTCCAAGACGGCCCCATAGGCCTCCAAGATCGCCACAAGACATCACAAGACGGTCCAAGAGTCCACCACAACGCCCGGAAGACTGCCCAATCGGGCCCCAACGCGGCCCAAGAGGCCGCCAGGACGGCCCCAAGGCGGCCCCGTGCACCTCCAAAACGACCCTAAAACGCCCAAAGAGGAAACCGCGGCTGCCCAGAGAGGGCCCCGACATCCGACGGCTAAGAGAAGAGGTTCCTTAGAGGCCCCCAAAAGCATCCAAGAGAACCCCAAGAGGCCCCAGGAGGCTCCCAAAAGGCCCAAGGGGCCCTCAAGAAAGCCCTCAGAGGCCCAGAAGTCCCCAGGAGGCCCCAAGATGGTCTCGAGAGGACTCCTCTTCTTCTTCTTCTTCTTCCTCCTCCTGCTCCTCCTCCTCCTCCTCCATTCCTTCTCCTGGTGTGTGTATATATATATATATATATCCTCCCTGTCACACCACGAGGCAAGTTTCTAGGGCGGACCGGGCGTTTCGCCTGAGACTTCCTCACCATGCACGACTCTGAAACTTATAACGTGACGACAGTTTCACAGATGGAGGGCGGATCGTTTTCAAAACGTAGCTCTCGCCTTAGCGCCGCGCGCATTCGTTTAAAACATTTGCAAGAGTTTCACGGATTGTGGGCGGGTCGTTTTCAAGATGTGGCTCTCGCCTTAGCGCCGCGCACATTCATTTGAAACAGTTGCCCGCTCGTTATTTCGCAACGCAGGCACTTCCAACAAAAGGCAGAGCGCGGCGGTGACTCGCTGAAGGCGTCTACGATACCAGAACCGCTGGCTCACGACTGCAGGTCGACGCGGCTCGCGCCGCTGATGGCTGCAAGGGGATAGGCGCCGAGGAGCAGTGGGAGGGGAGGAGGGGGAGGGGGGCCTAGTGACTATGCTTGCCATGTGGCTGCGAGCGCTAACCTTTCGAAAACTCTGCGGCCTGGTAAAGACAAAGCGCACGGCGCCCGAAGCGATGAGCCACCTCTGGTGATCAGCACCACGCGGGTGCCTCAACGCCTCGAGCGAACTGTCATGAGATTTCCACCCCGGTCTGGGCATGCGGCTGGCGCTGAGGCTCGAGAGCCGCTCTTTTACCGAACGAGCGCACCCGCCTCGGCAGGCATGCCAGACGCACTCAGCACTCCCAGGGGTGCAGGTTGCTCGGTGCGGCGATGAGAAAGACCACATCAGCTTGAAACATGTTCGTGGCCACCGTCGTCTCAAAAACGATTGGCAACACAGCCCTCGCCGTGTCTTCAGCTATGTCGCCGACAATGTTCGCACTCCGTTCGCTTCTCGCTATCCGACCTCCGAGGCTCCACGAGAATCCTGGATGGTAAATCCGGATTCGAATCTCAGAAACGAGGCATCCGTAGCTGGGAGGGAGCGCGCCACAGTAGACAGCGCCAGTTGGGGGGTCCCCCCTGAGCTACTCCCCCCCCTTGGACTTCCCCAGTCAGAAGCCCCCCGCCTCCTTATGTTCGCCCTCCAGAAGCTCCCCCCCTTACCTTTGGCACCCCTGCCAGAGGGACGCCCCCCTCCCCTCCTTCCTCCTTCGACCCCTGCGAATTCCACCCCCCGCCCCTTCCTTGCCTTTCGCCTCCCCAGCTTTCACACTACGGAAGCTGCCCCCCCCCCTCCCCCTTGAGCCTCCCCAGCCCGAAGCTCCCCGCTCCCACTCCCCCACTTTCCCCAACGACCTCTGCCAACTGCCCCCCCCCCCCCCCTCCTTGGACCTCCTCAAGCGGAAGCCCCCCCGCCCCCCTTGCGGCACCTCTGCTGGATGGGAGCCCCTCGCTGCTGATCCTCCTCCCGTGAGATCCTACGCCGCGAGCGAAGAACTGCAACACCGCGAGCACAACCACGACAAAACCCTCAGCCTCAGCCCCCGGGGCCCGACCCAGTGAAAACACACACTCACACACTGAAACGCACACTTCCTCCAGCGGCCACGTGACATCACTGCGGCGGGGGCCAAAGTGGGGCGCGTTTGGTGCCAGTTCCATCTGGCGTTTCAGATGGGGGACCGCGCGAGGCGAGTCGTCGTGCAGAATAAAAAAGCGGCTGCGCCAGACGAGAGCGGATGGGGCAGGTAGGCGGACGGACCGCGCGTGCAGCGTGCAGGTGGAAAGACCCGAACGTGGAGCCCAGGCCGGCGAGGTGGCGGAACCATTGCGACTACTAATTCAGGGCACGCTCAATCGGACTCAACCTGGCGTGGCATGTGGGTAGACTGACGGGGCAATGGCGCGCACCTCAGGGCCCCCCTCCTCCACCTCCTCCTCCTCCTCCTCCTCCTCATCCGCTGGCGTCGCAGCTCTTCCGTGGCGTGGGCACCTGCAAGATTCGGTATTTCTGTACAAGCAAAATGTGTCGGCCCCCGTGACCGAAACACGGAAGGGGGGGACAACAACAACAACAAAAACGTTCTGCCACGATCTTGTTTGCGACATCCAGAAGCACAAGGCCGCATCCGAGGGCTGAGCCGCGCACATAGACGGCCCCTCTGGCGCTCCACCACAGGAAGTTGAGCCCTGGCTCGACGTGGTGAACTCTGCCTCGGCACGGCGGCCGCCAGGAGGGGCTCCTCCTACCTCCTCCTCCTCCTCCTCCTCCTCCTCCTCCTCCTCCTCCCTCCTCCTCCTCCTCCTCCTCCTCCTCCTCCTCCTCCTCTGCCTCCTCCTCCTCCTCTTTCTCTTTCTCTTTCTCTTTCTCTTTCTCCTCCTCCTCCTCCTCCTCCTCCTCCTCCTCCTCTTCCCTCCTCCCCCTCTCCCTCCCTGCCTCCTCCTCCCTACCTCCTCCTCATCCTCCTTCCTTCATGCCTCTTCATCCTCCCTCTTCCCACGCGGATGGAAGGCTGACCGTTTTCCACATGCGGCTCTCGCCTGATATTTCCCCAACAACATGCTACCACCACACCTGTAACACAGCGCAACAGATAAACGGGTGGAGGGCGGTTCTGTTTCAAGACGGGGCTTCACCTGAGACTTCGCACTACTTTCTGAACATAAGTTGGCCACATGGTTACGCATTGCACGACATCTACACAGTTGCAATGCGGCTCCTTTTCAAAGTGGAACTGGCGCTGAGCACGTCCTGGACCTTTGAACCCCCCTGTCGTATAGTCGAACGATGGAGGGCGGTTGCTTTCAAAACGGAGCTCCCGCCTGAATTGCGGGCCTGTGGAGCGCTTCGCGGGTAGGAAGACTGCGGGTAGGAATTGATGGGGAGGCGGCTTGGGACGGGAGGTTTTTTGCAGCATCGTCGATATATCTTGCTCTGGTCCTTCTCCTCCCCCCCGTCCTCCCCGCCCGGAACCCGCCCACATTGCTTTGGCGAACATTCGGCGCCTGCGGCGGGTCGCTTCAAAGCCTCGCAGACTGCCGACGACCCCGCCGACCCCTCCCTCTTATTCACAATTGCGTGGTACTGTGGTGCTTGCTTGCTACATAAATGATGGGGAAGTCTCAAGCGAAACGCCCAGCCTGCCCTACTGACACGTCCTGGGGGGCGACAGGGAGGAGTTATGTGACAAGGAAAAAGGATGGAGGAGGAGGAGGAGGAGGAGAAAAAGAGAGGAGGAGGAGGATGAGACGGAGGATGAGGAAGAAAAGTAGGAGGAGGAGGAGGAGGAGGATGAGGAGGAGGAGGAGGAGGAGGAACCCTGGCCCTTCGCCTCCCCCTGCGCGCGGCTGCGCTGGAGGGGCCTTTCCACCGGAAGGTCCTGTTCTTATACTTGTCCTCAAAGGCCAAGTGCACCTCCCCGCACTGGCCGTGCCCCCCGGCGGGACCGAGGCCAGGGGGCTACGCTGCCCATCCCCCCCCGCCCCGCCCCTCTCGCCTGCAGGGAGGCCACCCGAACGGGAGATAAGGTCAGAAGATGTTAAAAGATCGCGCCACATCGCTAATGCATCGCCGATTCGTGGAGGACTTCGAGCTGCATATCGACCCGCGTCGCCGATGCGGCGCCATCCTCCGATCTCA
Source organism: Prorocentrum cordatum (assembly GCA_963575745.1). Taxonomy (NCBI): domain Eukaryota; class Dinophyceae; order Prorocentrales; family Prorocentraceae; genus Prorocentrum; species Prorocentrum cordatum. Next base: position 173,939 of record CAUYUJ010013647.1, on the reverse strand, counting down.
CGTGCTCGGCCCCCTTTTGGGAGGGTCGGCGGGGGAAAGAGAGAAAACAATATATAGAAAGAGAGAGGGAACCACAAAAAAGAGAAACCAATGAGAGAGACATGCACCGCACACACACACACACACAAACAAACACACACAAACAAACAAACGCACACACTGAAACAAACACACACATACACAGATACACACACACACACATAAACACACACAGACACACACACAAACAAACACACACACAAACAAACAAATACACACATAAACACAAACACACACATACAGACACACACACACATATACACACAGACACACACACACACGCTCACCCACTTACCCACCAAACGCGGGTTGATTTCCGGCCGGCTAATCCAACCCAGCGAAGAGAACAGCAGACCGCGAGGCGAACGCGCAGAGTGGTAGATCGAGCGGGGCGCAAAAGGGACACACGCGCGGTAACTCTGTTAGTGTCGCGGACACGCGCGCGGCGGTGCGGCGCAGCGAAGGTCGGACGAAGAGACGCGCGCGGCCGGCCCAGGTCGCGCGGAGACTCTGGATCCGCCCACAGGAGATCAACGGGGGGCAGACGCGAGGGGAGCAGCCAGTCACACACACACACACACACATTGGCGGCGTGCAAAGGGGGGTAGGGGGGAGGGGGGGAAGGCTACTCAGAAGCACCCCTGCTTCTTGGGCGCGGGCCTTGTCTATAGACGTAGGGCCAGCGCCTTCTGAGGAACAGCCTGCGAAAGGGAACCCTTCCCCCCTCCCCCTGCCCCCCTTCTGCGCGCCGCCAAACACACTCGCAAACACGCATGCACACTCAGCAGGGGCGCGCGCGTCGGCGTAGCCGCGGCCGGCCAGACTCCAGAGCCCAAGGCTCGCGCTGCAACGTCGCAGTGTCCCGCCGGGCGGCAGGGTGCCACGCGGCGGTTCGACGCGAACAGCACATGCACGCGCGCACGCTTCTTCCGCCTGCGCTGTTCCGCGCGCGCGAGCGCGCGTTGAACGTTTGTCGGGTAGACAATCCAGGAGGAGGAGGAGGCAGGGAGTAGGAGGAAGAGGAGGAGGAGAAGGAGGAGGAGGTGGGACGGCTGCGTCCAACTGGACATCGAGCCGATAGCGATAGCGATAGGAGGAGGAGGCAGGAAATGGAATGGAATGGATCAATCGCGAAGCGAATCACACATGACGCTGACCTTCTCCGAGCCCGTGGCGAAAAGGCAGGACTCGACGACGAACTCTGGATGTGTCAGCGCTGACCAGCATTCACACTGAATGTTGAAAACAACAACTCCACCTTCTTAGGCGATGCATCGCGGCACCACGCACGCAACATCCGAACTAACTAACGCCGATCTTGGCCCAGTCGATCAGCGGTCCAGTGGGGATACCTGCCCGTTCGGCCGTCGGCGGCCGCAGAACATCGGCATCACGAAGGAGGAGCGCACGTTCTTCCTGCCAGCGTCGGGCTGCATCGACACGGCGGGCTCGACACAGGAAAGGGCGCCTCGATGGCCCAACCAGCGCCCAGCTCTGCATCTGGGCCTCCACCTCGAGGATGTGCTGGGCTTCCTCCTCGAGGATGGCACTCGTGCAGCTGGGTCTCCCAGGCGAGGTCGCTGTCGAGCCAGGCTCAACGGCTTCGTCCGCCCAGCCGCCCTCCGCGCCAGCGCCCGCCGCCTGTGGTCGGCCAGCCGCCTGGGCAGTCACCCCCCGCAGGGGCCCTCCAGCCGAACCGCTGCTGCCACGCGTCTCCACCAGTTCGCCGTCGGTGGCCTGCATGCCGATGAAGCCGCCGGGTACGAAATCCGCCGCGTCGGCCCTGAGCACCGTGGGCCGCGTTGTGGCCCGAGGCGTCCTCGTGCCACGCGGCACCTCAGCAAGTATCCCCCCGTACGACGAGAAGGCGACCGTGCCGCAGGTGCACCTCGTGCCGAAGACAGGCGGGCTGGTGCCGCCACCGCCGATGGCCGCCGTCGCCTCGGCAGCGCCAAGCGTCACCCCCGCGGGGCTCGCCGCGGCGCTGCACGTGGTGCCACCCGCAGGGCCTCCACGAGCGACGGCCTCGGCAGCGGCGAAGAGCGGGTCACGATCACCCACATCTTGAAAAAGCGGTTCATGACGCGCTCGGTCTCCCTGGCGTTTGACTAAGCGGCCCAACTGCATCCAGCCACTCGGCAGTACCATACACTGGTCTACTGCGCGAAGGGCATCGCCAAGCCTGTGGTGGTGATGTCCGAGATGGCCGTCGGTAGTGTGGTGCAGCACGAGCGCTCTGCCCAATACCACCAGCCGATCCGTGAGCACCTCCAGGAGGGCGCCGTCTGGAGCGATGGTGTCGAGCGCAGTGTTGACCGAGTCGTCCACGAGCTGGATCGTGGCAGCCTGAGCCCGCTCCTTGCGAAGTCGGCGACCGAGATTTGCGGCTGACTTCCGAGCCCATTGTTTACCCAATGATTCTGGCACATGACGAGGCGCACACCCTCGCTGGCCTCCCGTAGCCATTCCCAAGCAGATCAAGCCCTTGCAGCGCCAAACTCCGGCCCGGCCATGCGCGGGGGAAATGGCGACCACGGGGCTTGAGGCCGGCTTGAGCCAAAATTGCTACGGACGGAGGAGGAGGCAGAGAGGAGGAGGAGGAGGAGGAGGAGGAGGAGAAGGAGGAGGAGGAGGAGCAGGAGGAGGAGGAGAGGGGGAGGAGGAGGAGGAGGAGGAGGAGGAGGAGGAGGAGGAGGAGGAGGAGGAGGGGGAGGAAGAGGAGGAGGAGGAGGAAGAAGAAGAAGAGGCGAAGGAGGATGAGGAGGAGGAGGAGGAGAAGGAGGAGAAGGATGGAAGAGGCGAGGAGGAGGAGGAGGAGGAGGAGGATGAGGATGATGATGATGATGATGATGATGATGATGATAATGAGGAGGAGGAGGAGGAGAAGGAGGATGAGAAGGAGGAGGAGGATGAGGATGAGGATGAGGACGAGGACGAGGACGAGGATGCGGATGAGGATGAGGATGAGGATGAGGATGACGACGACGACGACGACGACGACGACGATGGTGGTGGTGGTGGTGGTGGTGGTGGTGATGATGATGGTGATGATGATGATGATGATGATGATGATGATCCACGCATCCAAGAAGGTCTGGAGCTCCCCGCTCGATACAGCCTCCCGAAGCCATGGCCTTTCCCTATGGCGCTGCGGACGCAAGGCCTGGCCCGTGCCCAAGGCACACTCGCAGACTCGCCTGAAAGCCTTGAGGCCGCCGACCGCCCCAGCCAAAGGCAGGCGGTCAGCAAACATCCGAGCCCTCACGGCGACTCAGCACGCAGACAGCTCGGCGCGCCACACCAGAGCAAAGTCCCCTAGGCACCAGGCCACAGACGGGAACGACTTGCTCTGAGGTGACCTTCGGAGGCGATCCTGACGGTCGGCCACAGCCTACCACCACGGTTCGGCCTCCGCCTGGCGCGGCACAGAGCACAGAGCGGGCTGGAGCGCAGCAGGCTGCGCGGGCTGTCGCGCCCAAGGGGCGCCAGCTGCTACATTAAACGGAGGCGCCGAAGGCGCCGAGCGTCAGACGCTGCCCAAGAGGGGCGGGAGGGAGTGAACCCTGGCGTGTGCCGAGCCCCACGGGGTACAGCCTACGCCACGGGGCCCCTCCCCCCCAGAGGCAGCAGCTCGGCGCAGGCATTCGTGATCCTTGGACCCGCCTGCGACACGAGCAGATCTTGATGAAAAGCGGCAGCAACTGGCAAGCCAATTGCCTCATGGGGCATCTGAGCGTCTAAGGCCTGGGGCGCCTCGAGTGGGACCCCGAGGAAGAAGCTGGCCGCTGCGAGGGCCAGCCGCGAGGCGGCCGCCGCCTCCGGAAGCTCGCCTGCAGACAAGAAGCCTGTGTCGATGCCATCGCCGCTGTAGGGAACGCCGCCGTTCCCATCCTCCTCCATATCAGCCCGAGCAATACGTGTAAAGATGGGAAACGTTCCCAAGCCCCCAGGGCTCCGAAAGCGCCCCCTGGGGTCGGCGCAGGCGGCCTCGGCCGCCGAGGCAGCCGCTGAGGCCTCGCCCATCACGTCCTCCTCGACGTCGCCGATGAAGAACTCCACGAGCGGCACCTCGCCGAGCGCCTCCGTGGGCCCGCCTGCAGCGGGGCCCCCCGTGGGTATGTCCTCTCCGACGTCTGCGAGCGCCTCCGCGACGATGTCATTGCCGCGCCCTGCGGCGCCCACCGTCACGTCCAGCACGTCGTCGGCTTGCCCTACCTGCACGACGCCGTGGGCGTCTGCAGCAGCGGCCGCCGCGTCCAGGAACTCCACGTGCGACACCTCGCCGAACTCCTCCTTGAGCCCGCCTGCGGTGGGGCCCACCGTGGGTCCGTCCTCGTCGACGTCATCGAGCGCCTCCGCGACGATGCCATTGCCGCCCTCTGCAGCGCCAACCGCCGCGTCCTGCGTGTCGTCGGCGTGTGCGAAGCCGACGGGGCCCGAGCAGGCGACCTCGCCGCCGACCGACTCGTCCGCCTTCGGCGCCACGACGTCGTCGTAGCCGAACTTCCACCACCTCGCTCCCGAGGCAAGCGGAGCCGCCACATGTGCACCTGCGCAGCGGACCCGCTCTCCGAGCGCGAAGCATGCGCCTGCGGACAAGCTCCGCCCGCGCCTGCGAGCGATGGCCCACTCCTGCGGGGCCGCGTCACAAGCCGCCCGCGCAGCGGGCTGGCGGCGGTGAGGCGTCGCCGTAGGCCGCACGAGCCTCCGCGCCCGATCCCGCGCACCGCCGATCGCCGTAGATCCGCCCGACCGCTGCAGGCGGTTCAGCGACGGCAGCTGCATGCGGGCGATGCTGGCGCCGCGCCTGCTAGCGCAGTGGAGTCCAGCGTTACGCCTGGACCTCTCCACCCGCTGCGCAGGCCCACGCCCCCGCTGCCGGCCAGAGGTCGCGGCCGCACCGGCCGCAGTAGCCACAGCGCCGCCTCCGCCAGCTGCTCCGCGAGCAGCGTCTGCGAGCACCTCCTCGACGATGGGCACGGCCAGCGCCACGCGCGTGACCAGCTCGTCGCGAAGGGTATCGGCAGCCGCACGCACGCCTGCCTGGTCGTCGGCAAGGAGAACAGCCTGAGCAGCTGCCGCCTTGTGCCGCTCGCTCACGGCCTCGAGCTGCACCTCCAGCAACTGCACCGTGCCCTCCAGCTCCGCGATGCGGCTGAGGGCGGCTGCGAGCTTGCCGAGCTCCACGGCCCTCGCCGCCGCCCGCCGCGCCCGCCGCGCTGGCCACAGGGACCCCCCTGCGGCAGCGGCGTCAGGCTGCTCTGCCGCCTTGAAGGCGGCCGTGCAGCCGACCGCAACCATCTGCGCCCAATGGCGCCGCCCCGAACGCGCCGAGCCCGCCCGCGCGCCCGAGGAGCAGCTCTTGAGCCAAAATGGCTACGATGATGATGATGATGATGATGATGATGATGATGATGATGATGATGATGATGATGATGATGATGATGATGATGATGATGATGATGATGATGATGATGATGATGAGGAGGAGGAGGACGAGGAGGACGAGGAGGAGCACGAGCAGGAGGAGGGACGGATTTTATCCTCCGCCAAGAGAAACAGGGGGGCCAACCGGCACATGAGCACTGATCGGCGCAGCCACAGAACGGCCGTGGGAGCCCTCGGGGTCAGGGGCAGACCGAGTCCAGAGAGGCGGGGGAGCGCAGGGTGCGACGAGCCGTAGAAGTCCAACGCTTTCTGCTCAGCTGGGAGCGCCGCAGACCAGCCCCGGACCGTCGAGCCACGCGCACGCACTCGTGCGCGCACCTCTCGCTCGGCAGGCGCGCGGGCAGCGCCTTGTTGGGGAGATTGTCGCGGCCGCGGCCGACTAAGACCGAACACGCGTTTGGCGTCGCGGCCCTGCAGGCAGCGACAGGGCGGAGAACGTCTGGAGCAGCAATCGCGCGCGCAACAAAGAGGCCGCACACGCACAGGCACCACACACACACGCACACACACACACACGCGCATACGAACGCAACACCCCACCTGCCCGTAAGGGCGTGAGCGGTTTGGAACGTTTCCTCTTCCAACCCCTTCTTCCCCTTCGGGGAAGGGCGCACTACCCATCCTTATCAATGAAAACCACGTACCCCGCCCAACCAGCGACAAACCCAGGACACTGCCAACCCCACCCCCATCTTCCCTTGCCAGAAAAAAAAAACATACAAAGTACATGCTGCACCAAAATCTGGATCATGCGCGCGCACGCCCCACAATCACTTCGCAGTGATTTTGAACACGTGCGGCAGGGGTGTTAGTATATTGCCTGCTGTGCGCAATGTCCCCCCCTCACAGCCTTTGCAAAAAGATAAAACCATTATACAACGTGCACTTTGCACCAACATCCGGATCATGCGCGGGCGCCTCGCGATCACTTTGCACTGGTCTTCGACAGGGACAGTGGGGGTGCCGGCATATTGCCTGTTGTGCGCAAAACCAACACCCCCCGCCCCCACCGTCCCTTGCAACAAAGAATACAACAAACACTTTGCACCAACATCGGGATCATGCGCGGGCGCCCTGGGATCGATTTGCATTGATGTTTGATAGGGGCGACGGGGGGGCTGGCATGCTGCCTGTTATGTGCAGGCCCACCATCCTTTCCGAAAGAAGTGCAAAGCGCACTTTGCCAGGGATGGCGTGGGTGGCGGCATATTGTCTGCTGTGTGCAGGCCCACCGTCCCTGTCAAAAACACGTGCGCAGTGATTGCCGCCGCAGGCGCAACGCACCATGCTGGCAACCCCGCCGTCACTTTGCACATCTTTGCGTCTGCCTTTTTGCGAGGGATGGCGGATGGGGTCGACCTATTGCCCAACGTGCACGCCTGGTGCGCGTGGCGCAGCGTGCACGTGCGGCGCACCTCGCGGGCGTCGGGCACCTGGCTGGTGTCTGCATGAGTTCCCGATGGTTGTCGATAGCGGCCCTGCCTATGCTGAGACTCGGGTGCTACTCATGTAGTGGGAGGGCGGGTGGGAGTGAGCGAGAACGCTTGCGGCGTTCCCGCTGGGAACTAGACCCCTCTTCCTACCTCCTCCTCCTCCTGTGACTGGACGGGGGCTGGGGGGTGAAACGATTGGAGCGTCCAAGAAGGCCTCAACGAGAGTGCACAAATCATATGTTCCTCAGGTGTTGGCCCAAAGTTGGCCTCCTGGGGGTGGCAACAAAAAGAAACCCCACTTCTTGATCGATGTTCTCCAAGATGGTCCCAAGGCCAAAAGAGCCCCCAAGAGCCCCCTAAGACACCCGGAAAGGCCACCATGAGACCCCAAGGAGAAACCCCAGGCGACTCCGAGTGGCATCCAAGAGGCCTCTAGTTCGCTGAGGCTCCTCGACGTACCCAAATGATGCCACGCTCCTGCGAGAAGGGAGGCTCCCCCTAAGCATCGTTCCTGGATGGACCGAAAAAGATTCGCGAAGCGGTAGGAATTGTCGTGCGCGTGCTCATCGTCTTTGATGTCACCCTCCTCCCCCACCGGCCGCGAAAAACTCTCCACGAAAGTAGGCACTTGTGTGGTTATTCTGGGTTTCGACATTTGGCCGAGGGGTAGGGGAGGCCCGCGCTCAGTGGATCTGCTTCTGCCAGTCGCGCGGACAGAGCGAGTGTGGCGGTGCTGACCAGTCGAGGAAAGCATCCGCCAGAATCAGCCAAGACCTGGTCCGCGGGGGGGAGAGGGAAGGGGGGGAGGCCAGGGGCCCGCGCAGACGAGCGAAGAGCCACGGGATCAGAAACCGCAGCAATGCTGGCGTGTCCGCGTCAGCGTGCTTCCTCCCGGGCGCTGTTGCTCCTCCTGCCCCCCCCTTTTCCCGCTCCTCCCTCTGCCCTCCCACCTCCGCCTCCTCCTCCTCTACCTGCTCCTCCTCCTCCTCTTCCTGCTCCTCCTCGACCTCCTCCTCTTCCTCCTCCCTTTTTCACGCTGGGCAAACTTAAGCATCGGAGCTGGAGCGTTCAACTCTGGTGATTAAACAACAAAGAGAATCAGACTTAGCGATGCGCGACACAAATCAAGCTGACCGCACGTGCACATATAGAAATGCAAACAGTCACACGAAAGTATAGCAGCACCTCCTCCTCCCCCCCTCCTCCGCCTGCAGAATTCGGAACTAGATCCCTGGGAATACCCGAGGGCTCCCGGAGGCCTCCACAATCGAAGCGTCCTCCTCCTGATCTTCCTCATTCTCCTCCTCCTGCTCTTGCAGCTCACCGTTGTCCTCCTGCCCGTAAGGAGGGGCAACTCGGCATGTTTGGTTGGTTTGGGTTTCTTCATCTTAGCAAGCGTTCCCAGAAGAGATGGCATTCGATTTCTTACTGAGAGAATCGCTGGGCGCATGCAAGGTCGTTATTCGGTCCAACGCAGGCGCGCTTTCATCCGCTGGACGAACAGCAGTGGAAGAGCAAACGTGGGCACTTACACGCAGTAGTCAATGATGCAAAGGCTGTGGCTCAATACCCCATTATTAACAGAGTGCCAGCAGAGGACCTGGTGGCAAGGCTGCAAGTCACGAAGTCGCACAGGGACAAACTTTGGCAGGACCCTTGAGACACGAACGAGCATATTTCTGCTATGATGAAGGAGCTGCGCACAGAAGCTTTGGAAAACCCCAAGGGGCCAATCACGTTGAAGCAACTCGATCACATGATCAAGGCTTTACCTGCCAAGGCTTGCGGGGTTAACGTCTTGCAACCGCAGGGCATGCAGATATGACCGCGAGAAGGTCGACAGGTGTGCTTCGAGCTTCCCAACCAGGTAGAGCAGTCAGGTGTTTGGTCAGTTCAGCTTCTGGGCACCATAGGAGCTTCTCCACCCACCCACCCCCCGAAGCCCAGCGGGGGAGAACGTGACATTGAACGTTTGTCGGGATTGGCCAAGACATGGCCTCGAATGCGGTACGGTATGAATTCGCTATGGCCAGCATCTTGTTCGACGTTCTGGGGTATGGCGGTGGCTGGCATCAGCTCGTTGACAGCGGCGTTACGCAGGTTCTTGCTCGACGAATGTGCAGGTGCTTTTGGTCTGACTTATGGCGCAGTGTTGGATTGCGAAAAATTATGCGATTCGCTCTCGTGGGTGCTCTTGGGACAAAACGGCCCAAGAGCTCGAGTTTCCAAGGGCAGCGTCGTGTTGTAAGAGTTGCAGCTTTGTGCTGGCCCAAGGTATCGCCGAGGCGCATTTGGGTGTCTCAGATGCGATATTCGCCTCCGGGTCATTATAAGGTTACCCCATGAAATTCGGCTGGCAAACATGGACTCTCCCGCGGTGAACTCCGATGAGGGGGGGGGAGGGAGCTGTCCGCCGCCCGCCTTGTTAAGGGCGGGAGAAGAATTCAGGGTGGGAGGGAGGAGTGAGCATGTGATCACCGCCCGAGCTCACGTGGCTTCGGCGAGAGGGGAAGGGAGAGAGAGGGGAAAGGAACGGGCGACAGGAAGGGAGAATCCCAAAGTTACTGGCCTTGCCCGAACAAAAAAATATTCTCCCGCGGTGACCTCACCCGATGCGAGGAGAGAGGAGGCGGGAATGTCCTTTTACGCGGCGCTATGTAGTCTCAGCCGCACAGCGGTCCGCCGCCCAAAACGGGGGGAGCCAAGGGGCACTTCCTTTAAACGCTCCCTCCAAAAAAGCGCGCCCTCCCCGGCTATACGCGGTCGCGGTGCGCGCAACGAAGGGGGGGTGGGGCACCCGCGGACGTGCCCCAAGGGAGAGGTCCCTATCTACATCGGCGCGAGATAGCCGCGCGAGGCGGTGAAATGCGTTGAGCTACTGGGAAGCGCCGCAGCCATCCCAGTGCGTGCGCCAGTCGGCGCGGTGGTGCCCCTAACGGCACTGAACTAGCTAAACCGGCTGGCCAGCGGGAACAGGGGGGCCCCTTCGGACCCCGCGTGGCAGCGGGCAGGAACGCACCTTCCCTGCGCGGCGGGCGCGGGGGAGGGCCCTGGCTCCTAACGAGCCAAAGTTTGCGGGTATTCGGTCCCACGGACCCAGGGGCGGAGCTCTGAGCGTCGCTTTTGATCTGAGACACTGTGGAAGACAGATGCAGGTATCCATCATCGAGTGGAATCTGCATGGCCCCATCTTCATCGACGGCTGGAAAGAGCAGGAACGGGCAGATGGAGGTTAGTCAGAGGGCCAACCTCAGAGATGATCTCTACCTTGATGGACGCGGGCTGGCAGGTCAGCAATGCACTTCTTAAGTGGCGCAGAACGGTCAACGGAGCTCTCGAGGAGTAGCAGGTATCTACTTCCAGATTGGATGGTTATTATCCGACGGGCTTCGATGCCTCGGAGTTGGCGGCTCCTCATAAGGACGGAGAAGGGCTTGAGCTCGGAGATGATCTTTCCTGGGCCCAGCTAGAGCTCAGTCGCGTTGCTTAAAAAGTAGTTGGGACCATTTCAGGTTGAACGTTTGCGCCGCCACAAGAGCGGATCGTCAGCGTGAGTCCCGCCACGGAGAGCCGGTGTCCCAGGTGCGGCGGGGAAAAAGGAGCACGCTTTGCCACCGGACATGGCGCTGCCCGTGCAGCAAGGATCACATGGCTCGGGGGGGGTCCTCCTGTGCAGTTTTCTCATCCTGTTTTTTGTGGAACCCCATCAGGCCCTTGGCAAGGTCACATTAGGCTCCAGACCTCTTGGCGATTGCTCGATTTCTCAGGGCTCAACGTCTCTAGTTGGCTTCGGAGGCAACTTTTCTTCTGACCCGCGTCGTCGCAGGTGAGGGTCAGCGGTGGTTGTTTTGAAGCGTGCTGGGCCTGCAGAAGGGTCTCATGGCTGGTGTGTTCAGGCCAGTGTCTTCAAGACGCTCACGGGGGCCTAATCAAACGGTCCCTCGCTCGGAGCTCCAGGCCTTTGCCCTATTCCTGGAGGCCACCGTGGGTCCAATGCAGTATGTTACGGATCACATGCCATTACGGGTAGGGTGGAGGCGGGGGCGACCTTGGAGGTTGGGCGGAGAGACTGCCACTCTTGGCTGCGCATCCGCTGCGCACCAGATGCTGGTGGCAGTTCTCAGGTCACGGTCGAGTGGGTCCCCTTCCACGTCTCGCTCACCACCAGGGGCCTCTTTGGAGACGAACGGCCCCTTGCCATAGGAAACCAACTTGCCGACGAGGCAGCGGGAGACGCTGCTGAAAGATCCTGGCATTTGTCGGTTACCTCCGAACCCCAGACTGACGCTTGACCCTCTTTCTTTCAGACTTCGGCTCGAGTCCATGGACTGCCTGTGCTATACCTCTCCGGAGACAGATTGGCGGCGCTGTGTGCTATGTAAAACTGTTGGAACCACAAGGGGAGGGGAGGAGAGGGCCGGCAGAGGAGGAGGGAGAGAAGGCGTTCAGAAGAGCTCTCAGACCCGTGTCCAAGGCGACGACCTCGGCCTCGAAGGCGCTCTTGCAGCTTTGGAGGTATGCGCCCCCGGTAGCCAATAGGGCGCCGCTCTCGTCATTCATGTCCAGGAGAACGTATGCAGAGGCTCCGATGCCAGACGAGAACCCGCCGTCGCAGCAGAACATCAGACGCGATGGGTTGCTCTGGACGGACGAAACCACCTGCCAGGACCCCGAGACCTTGCTCTCGAGGACGTGGTTTGCAATGTGATCGGCTACATTGTTACAACGGCGCGGCTGCCACTGCACGATGTTGGCTGTCGTGGTTTGAGGCCCCCAACCCCGCCCTGAGAGAGCAGCCAGGTTGCGGAGAATCCGCACAAAAGCCGGACGGTATGAGTCATCTGTCAGCACCGCGTGTCCGTTGACCACATTGGCAACGGTTTGGTTATCGACCCGGATCACGATTCGTCGCCCACCGTGGTCCCAATGTTCATCAGTAGGGTGCCGGCACAAAGAGGGGATGTTGTCCATCGTGTGGGCAGTGCGTTCTTCTCCAAGCCACTTTGCACCTGGACCAGCGGGATTGGACGGTTGGGGGAGATGCCAGGCTGCGCACAAGGTCTCCGCAAACTTCCTGAAGTGCTTCATCCAGTCATTGAGGGTGTCGCAGGTGTGCAGCATACTCCGCCAATGCAAACCGAAAGCGACGCAGAATGGGGCATCCCAATGGGATCGCACTGCGCCGCGGGATCCGTGCACCAATCCTTCTCGCCGTCGCTGGCTTACAGAACTCATGGAGCGGAGGGTCTGCCATTCGAGCGCGTCGCAGAATCGCCGCGCCATGGCAAGCTGGCTACTGCGTCGAGAATGATCCAACCATGCGGTTTTGAAGACAGCTTTCAGAACACGTATGTGCAGAGGTGCAACGGAACATGTTTCGAACCATCGGTGTATTTGGGCAGCGGTTCGTTGCAGGTAGCTCGCCTGCCCTTCTTCTGGCCTCCGTCTCAACTTCGAAATGCGACGTGCGTGCTCCAATTCCCATGATCGGACACGACGTAGCACCGTTTGATTAAGATGCCATGTCGAAGAACCAAATGCTGCAGAAGTCGAAGGTGCTCGACGCCATGCTTGAAGTTTTTCTTTCATAGTGGCCTTGGAAACGGATATGTGGCGATGCTTGTAGAAGAGCCCTGCTGCGGCCGATAGTCGACGTTCCATGCTCGTGGTTGTCGCGCCGACGCTGTCGACGCAAGTTCCGAGCACTGGCATGCTCCCGACGTTCTCATAGACAAGCCGGCATCCATGTTGATGAACAGCCAGAGGTGGATCAAAGGGCCGGCTTCCGGCCGACATGTACTGCAAGGAAGATTGTTTCCAGCGTAAATCATGCGTACCCAGTGCGTCTGTTAGCTCTTGTGTCATAATGCGGATGTCGGACTCCCGTGAAGAGAACAAAAATATGTTGTCCGCCCAGACTGCGTGAGTGTATTCCTCCTCCCCCAGGTGGAAGCCGAAACCCCGAGTACGCCAAGACAGAATGAGAGGCTCCATGCAAAATTCGATGAGAGAATTCCACACATCTGGCGTCTCCACCGCCCCTTGTTTGCCTCCACGGGTGTAAGGGAACATTTGGGTAACTCCAGCACTCGGGATTTCCAAAACAGCAGATACGCCAGTGAGCTCGCGCATGAGAATAGCCACGCTGCCCGCTTGCAGCCCCCGGGCGGTCAAGGCTGCAGGCATGGAGCTGTGCTTCATTGAATCGAAGGCAACGGATACGTCTTGAGCAGCACAGTGCAGCGACAAGCCCCAGACGTCTGCTAAGAAGAACAACTGTTGGACCAACCCGGAAACATCCTCAGGACGGCATCCTCGCTTGAAGCCGTACGTGCGGACAGCGCAAGGACGTAATTGAGGAAGTAAAGACGGTCGCACTGCCTTGATATACCATCTCTGCAATACAGAAGTTTTACCAATCCAGCGGAAATCACCAAGATCTGTTATGAATCTCTCTTTTGGTATGCCCACGAAACTCACCACCTTCCAATGCAAAGAATCGCCAGAGTCACGAAACCCAGCTCGATCACGGAACAATCGCCACACGTGCAAAAGAGCAGTCCAAGGAAGAGACAAATACACGTCTGGAGGGACCCCATCCGGACCAGGTGCGGAGCCTGCACGGAGAGAGGCCCTGGCCTGCATCACGTCGAACAGCTCCACCGTGGACTTCGACGAACCGTCTTGGATTGCATTCCTGTGGGCAGCTACTCCCGCAGCGAGCCTGGAAAGTTGATGGTCGCGTGAGTTCTCTGGGTCGGTGAACCTGTGACGGCCGAACATGTACCCGCATTCCAACCACTTCGCTCTATCGGCCGTCGGTCCCCCGTCAACCTTGAGCATCGTCGGCGTGGTCGTGAACGAAGGTTTGGCACTCTTGAGCTTGCTAAGTTTCCGTTCGGCTCCTTGTTTGCTCCTGCGAGCGCGCTCGCGGTGAAGAATGCGAGCGTGGTGTTGCACTAGCGAGGTAGAAGACGGACTCGGCGCATGAACTTGGCGAGCTTGACAAGTCGGTGTCATCTCCTCCGGCATGATCGGAGCTCTGCGTGCGATGTGGCGCGTTGCTTCAGCGAGAGTTCGCAGACGATCTTCAAGAACGTCCAGCCTGGCGTTCAAGATGCTGTCCGTGAGGCACGCTTTCTGGAAGGAGTCCAGACTGTCCGGCTGCCAGCCTCGAAGAGAACGCCCCCGATCCTGGCGAACGTAAAACGGAACACCACATTGAATTTCAGCGACAACAGGTCTGTGATCAAACCCTTTCTGCCAAGCAGGCGGAAGCTGCCGGACGGCGTGCGCGATGCCTTCCAAGTTGGGAGAAACAGCCAAATAATCGATCTGGGAACGTTTCGCCGGTAATCGGCGGAGTCCGCATGTCCAGAGGTCCTCCGGGTCCTTGTCGGCACCGTATGTGTTCAAGGCGCGAAGCCCCAAGGCGCTGAGCCAGGACACCACTGCACACTCCATGGCTCGAGAGTGGGACCGCATCTTCGGTAAAACATTGTGGCCTGATATGCTGGGTATACCCTTGGAGAAAGTGACGTTCGAGTCAAAACCGGCGACGATGGATAAAGGGCGGCCAAGAAGCTTCGTCTTGCAGCGTTGTACCAAAGACAGAGAGTCGTGAACAATGTGAGACGAAATGCCGTCCTCAGAGGTGTGTTCCAGGAAGTGGGAAGACAGGAAGAGAGTTCTGTGTATGAGAAGTCCACTCCAATACGCTCCGTGCACCACTTCCGAGATGCACGGGGCCAAATGGACGGGAACGAGAAAGCCGCAGTCGCTGCCCCTAATAAGATCCCCATTGGGCTGTTTGCGAGTGCCGCTCTGCACGATAAAACCATTAGCAATACTACCATCCACCCACCCCGAGCATTCCTGGAGACATACCAAAGCAGATCCCAACGATTTCGCCTGCAAAGCTGCCGTGATACCTTGAAGGCGCCCCTGTGCTTTGTGATGTATGTTCCACGTCATCGCGGTGAATGTGTCTACGAATTCAGGCATGCAGTCTCCGGAGGTGTCCTAATGCGAATTGCGCTTGAAGGAGCGCAATTTGAGGTCAGCGGCCCGGGGGTCGGCGACTGCCAACAGGTCCAGGCACTGTTGCTGCCAGGTGATGCCACGCTCGGTGATGCAGGCTACGTTGACAATGTCGTCGCCCTTCTCTAAGTAGACAGCGAAATCGGGCGCCCAGAACGTCCTGACCTTGAAACCGGCATTGACAAGAGAACCCACGAAATCATTCACCTTACCAGTGAGGGCATACTTCTTCTGGGTATCGGGGTCGCGCTGCGGTTGGGCCCATAATTTGATCCCATCCCTGTGGTTCTCTGGGTCCTCCAAAATCTCCCTCCACACCGAAGCCACCTCCTCAGCAAACCCACCGCCCACCGGGACTTTGACGATATGCCCCTTTGATCCCCTGATCTGTGCTTCCCCAACATGCCGCCGTAGGTCAGCGTCGAGTGGAGCCGTAAGCTTTGCTACCAAGGCAGTAGCGTCCGGCCGGCTGATACCCTTGGCCCGCCGCTCCTCCCACGAGCAAAAGCCCTTGATGTCGACGTGCTTTGCCACCCACGCTCCGGGAGACCCTTCGAGGAGCTTCGTCTCCAAGGCCGCAACCGTAGACTCGAGCACGGAGGTGCGCGATTCCACGGCATCAACCTTCTTGTCGACGGCGTCGATCCGCTTGTTCAAGGCCGTGCTGATGGTCCCCACCTCCTCCTTAATCGTCTGCGTGATCTCCTTCTTCTGATCCTTCATCATCCTCTTCATCAACTCCTCCATGCTGGCGAGGTTAAGCTCTTTTGGCTTGTGCTCCGTGGGCTCGGCCCCACGGCTCCTCGACCTCTGCGAACGACCACTGCACGTGCAGCCTCCCTGCGCGAGATTGCCGCCGCAGTCCGAACAGAAGGCCATTGCAGGCGCCTCGAAAAGATCGCTGGTGAGCCGGCCGAGGCGCGCGCACGCCCGGGAAAGCAGATTGAGCCAAAAGTCTTGAGCCAAAATGGCTACGGACCTCGGCACCTCTATGTTTTCACTAGTCGACCTCCTCCTCTTCTCCTCAACCCGCCTCTTCACCTTTGCTGCTATCATAATGCTCTGCTGGAGTAACGTCTTATTCGATCATGCTTCCCCTCCTCCCTCCTCCCCCTCTCCTCACGGGGCAGAAACATAGATGCTCTCACCCACAGAAGGTCCGCGCGGATTCCCTTGATCTGCGCTGGACCCCCCTCCCTGGCGCGCGGAGGCGCCGCCAGGGGCCTCCAGCGCAGATCCAAGAACTCCGCGCGGACCGTCGAAACCCTGAGCCCCAAACCCTAAAACGGGCTCAGGGTACAGGGTGTGTGTCTGTGCAGTTCTTTCTTCTTCGATCTGCGCCCCACGTGGATGGGGTTTCCCAGGTACGACTTCAGCCCGCAGTCGGCCATGAAGTCCTCCGCGGGGGCCGCGCCCTCCGGAGCAGAGCACGACCCGTGTCTCGGCTCGACGAGAGCACTCGCGGACGGACCGAAGCTGTTCTGGCCATGCTCTCGTTCGCCTGCCAAAGGGGGATCGTACTTCTGGGGGAAGGGCACACTGAGGAGAGCATACTCTCTGAGGAAGCGACCGGCCCGAGCCAAGAACGTCCAGAGGAGTTGCCCAGGAGAACACAAACAGGCGCAGGATGCTTTCCTCGGCCGTCATCGTATAAGAAGAAGAATAATAATACGGATAATAATAATAATGAGCATAACAAGCACATAATAATAATATGATTAATACTAATAGTAATAGTAATAATAATAATAGTAATAATAGTAATAATCATAATAATAATACTAATACTAATAATAATACGGATAACCATAATAATAATGTTAATAATAATACTACTACTACTAATAATAATAATAACTGCCCCAGCAAAGCACCCGAATAGCAGCAAAGGCGAAGAGGCGGGTGGAGTAGGAAACAGGCTGTGGGAGACAGGGGCGAGAGCACGGCCACGTGCGCCTCCACGCGTGCCCCACCCGGGACCGCCGCCGTCCGGACAGCATGCGCAGCCAGCGCCGGGGCGAGCGCACGACTCCCGAGTGAAACGCAAGGACATCTCAGGCGACACGGCGCCCGGACCGGGCGGTCCCGGGCTCCCCGTCCCCCCTGTGGGGCTCTCCCGCTCTCCCGCTCTCTGCCCTCCACCCTCGAGCGAGGCGCCATTCAGGAAAACTTGCGTGAACCTTCTGGGACGCACAGAGACGTACTGATACTATGTGTCGTCCTTGGAGGCGCGCGTCCGACCCAAGCATATGGTATACTGATCTTGTAGTATATCGTTGCCCGAGCGGTGTGGCCAGAAAGCGCCCGCTACGACGTATGTGCTATAAGATTTCTCGGTGCGCGCGTCGCCCCTGGGGGGGCGAGCATATAGTACAATGAGTCTGTTGGGGCGACGCCGAACATGCACCGTGGGCTCCGCGCGGGTTCCTTGGGTCGGCGCTGGGCCCCGCTTGCGGCGCCATCCCTGGCGCGCTCACGGGAGGGGGGTCTGGCGCCGATCCGAGAAATGCGCGCGGGCCTCCGAAAGTTTGTGCTCGTGCAGTCTTGAGTCGGGCCTGTCCCCCTAACAGGCCGATCTTGGACGAAAAATAACATGGTAAAAACAATATTCCAAAACTAGTCCCCAGACTATGTTTTGACTATCTTTAAATATCCCTCCAGAGGGACAGGCCCGACTTAAATGCAGCCTGTTGCTCCTTTCTGCTCGTCTCAGCATCAACGCCGCGCGCCGGCGGGGCGGCGCGGCCCATCGGTGCACGAGGCGCTACTCCCGCGGGGGTCGGGCGCGCCCAGAATCGCATCGACAGGCCGGATCGGCGATCGAAGTGCATCGGATCGGCGGCAATCGGCAGCCGAGTCGGGAGAAGCCGGATCGGCGAACATCGGGGCAAGCTCGCAGGCCTCCAGTGAGAAATGCCGGAAGCCGAAGCGGAACCCGAGGCCGAACCGACTCGGAGTCGGGAGCCACCGAGACCGAATGGAAACGAATCGGGGGAGTAGAAAGGAGCCCTGGAGTGTCGAATGGGCAGAAGGCTTCCGGGAAAGACGCGGCGTGCTGGAAAGGCAGGGGCCCACACCTCTGGGCGTCGGCGCCGCACGACGCCGCTCACCGCGAGAGGCGTCGCCAGGGAGGCCCGCGCGACGGCTCTGTCCGGTGCCTCGCGCTTCTCGCGAGCCGTTGCGTGTTCCCTGTGCCTCCCGGGGGGCTTCGTCCGAGTTGCCAGGGCCTGGTGCCAGAAGGCCCTCTGTTCTTTTGGGCGGTGAGCTGGGCGGACAGCGTCGGAGCGCGATCCTCGCATGCTCCACCTCCTCGGTGCTCGAAGTTCGATCCTGGATCCTCCTCCCGATCCTCGAGTGGAAGTCCGATCCTCGATCCTCGATCCCGAGCACAGGGGGGCCAGAGAGGCACTGGACTGCAGAAAATCATCAGCTGTGGGAGAGACGTGGGGACTGCTTGGATCGGCGGTGGGCCCTCTTGCCCTGGCGCACGGAGCATGCTAGGGGCGGCGCCCGAGGCGCCGACAGGGGGGCCCCTGCGCCCATCCGATCGGTGGCTACCTGTGAACCATACCCGCCCCCTCCCCACGATTTCTATGGAGAGGTGGGGGTTCACTCCGCTCGGGAGCCCCCCTCCCTTCAGAGTTCGTGGGGGGGGGTGGGGGTAGGGTTCACATGTGGCCACCGATCCGAGGGATCCGCACGGAGCGTCGACAGCTTGTGTTTATGCAGTTTGTCCTCCTTCGAAGTGCAGGGGCCATGAGCATCGTTGGACCGATCCCTGTCCCCAATGGCGTGGCCTTGGCCCCAGTGGCGGAGTTGCCAACGTCGGTGGGGAGATCGGCCTGTTCCGTCGGCCGTCGGTGTCGCGGGGCCTATCCCCAGCTAGAGGTGGTTACAGTGGAAGCCAGTCCACAGGCAACCTTCCACAAGAAACCCAACCTGGAGACCCCAGGACGTCCATGGATTCTTGGTGTGGGAACGTCACGCTCTTCATGGCAAAACATCGAAACCCAAGAGATCCAGGGCTCCTTGGAGGCACGCAGGGTGTCTCTTGGCACGGGCCTCCACCGTATCCCCAGCTGGAGGTGGTCATGCTGTTGTTTCCGGGAACGGTCGTTTTACTCAGGGAAGGGGGAAGGGGGGGCGGGCCCGGTAACGATAACGCTCGGGCGGGGCGGGGCACGTGGGGAGCGGGGGTGTGCTGCGATCGCCACGGGGTGCGCGCGAACACCAGCGCGTGTGGAAGAGGGGGGAGGGTCCGGCCCCTGCCTCCCTGCGTGAGATCGTTACTGCTGCCCGGGGGGAGGGAGGGCTTGGCCAGGGCAAAGGACTTCCTATAGGTCCTGGGAGGGCGGAGAGCGGGCTGGTGGGGCTGAAGTACCAGAAGAGAAAGCCTGAAAGCAACAGCGCCCGAATCATAAAAAACCCAATTCCCCCCTCCACCCGTTCGAGATGTACGGTTCATCATGTGTCTGGTCCCGCTTCTCCAAAAACAATTCTTAAACATTAAGGCTGGGGATCGGAATGGGGTCGTGCGAAATGGTTCCTCAACGCTTGTTGCAATCTGTTGTCCTTCATCGGTATGCCCCCCTAAGAAGGTGGGCTGATGGGCCTGAGATGCCATGGCCCAATGGGGATGGGGATAAGCCAGACGATGCTACGAGTACGGAAAAATTGGTACGATGCCCAACAGCAGGTGTTGCCCAGAACCTACAGCGGCCGCTGCTGGGCAGGCGACTGCTTGCCTAGAACTGACAACGTCCGCGGCGACGCCGACAACGAGCCCTCTTAAAAATTGGCGGAATAGAGAAACACTGATACCGTGACCCGTGACCCCCTGGACATCTCCAGGAGTGCGTTCAGACCCAAATTTCGAGCAGACTCCAGCCTGCAACCGTAGCGACAAGGGAAGGGGGCGCATGGCAGACGCAGACATCCGGCCGCTCCAATGTTTCGATGCGTGGGCCCCCAGAGGTCTCGACGAATTCCCCAGGACCAGTTTTTCTTTCTGAGCTGTTCTTGGACTGTCACGAGGACCAGCGAGTACCCCTGGAGGCCGAAAACAGCGAAAAGAACGCCGCTCCCATCACTTGTACCTCCTCCTCCTCCTCCTCCTCCTCCTCCTCCTCCTCCTCCTCCTCTTCCTCCTCCTCCTCCTCCTCCACCTCTTCCTCCTCCTCTCCTCCCCCTCGCGCGCAAGGTCGGCGGCACTGGCCGCAAGGCCTTCGCATTACAAGCATCGTGCCCCCCCTAGAGGCGCACGTCCGAACATGTAGTGCAAACACCTTGCAGTACATCGTTGCCGAGGCGGCATGGCCAGAAAGCACCCACCACCGAGCATGACTGGCGGGTGATCCCGATGCAGAGGACCCAGCGGCCTTCCCAATGAGGCAATCGTGTGCCCACGCGGCGGCGCCCACAGGCTCCAGGGAGCGTGGGGCCACGGCGGAGCCCATCGCCATTGCGAACTCCGCGGGGACTGCTCGGCCACGCGCATGGGGGGGGCAGGCTGCTTGGAAACACCCCTGCTTTTTAGAGCGCGCTGGCCTTGCAAACGTGGGGGCGGCGCCTTCTAAGGAGCGGCCTCCTTCTACAAAGCCCTCCCCGGTCTCCTATCCCCTGTGCGCGCCGCCGAACGTATCCGGGAAGTTCCGCAATGCGAAAGCAAAGCACTCAACACCGTCATGGAGACCTCGCACATCCCAGGCCAGCTCACTCCGCGCATCGCACCCCGCAGTGGGCGACGCGCTGTTACCTTCGCGCCCTCGACCCGCCACCCTAGAAAAAGATCATTCTTCGGCCCGCTTTGCCCCCCCCCCCCTCTCCCCACCCCACCCGCCCCCATCCTCCCCCTCCCCCCCGCCGCACCGTGCCCCACGTGCGCCAGAAAAACCACTCACCCACCCACGATCGTCATACAGCAAATAGATAAGCGTCGACAACCAGGCCAAACAACGGCCTATTTGAGTCGGGATTACACGGGCGGCGATCGAACAGCTCTGGCGGAGAAGAGAAACCAAAGGAAGAAAGGAACCACAACTGTCCAACCATAAGCACATTCTAGACTCGGCAGGGGGGCACCGTCGCTGCCTGTCCTGATGGGCGCGCGCGCGCGGGGGCGCGAGTTTATCCACTGCACTGGTGCGTTCGCTCGTGCTCTCAAAAGCGGCACTGGAGGAGCTCACGCGTGTGACTGAGGATGGCGTGAGTTACTGTGCACCGCGTGGTGTGATGCTGGTGACCTGGGGCCGCAGACAAAATGTCTGATAACCTGTCCTGAGACTTACGCAAAATGATGGCCCAGGGGTCACGTGAGTGGCGAAATGGAGGTGCAGTGCCTTGACCTGCTAGGTGGGAGAGAAAATGATGGATGAATACAGACCTTGAAGGATGCGTTCACGATCCGTCGGACACGCCCCGACCGCGACAACTGTAGGCGACCTCTTCGCTGGGCGCCCCAGGCTCGGCACTGCCCCTGGGCGAGGGCGGCTGCCGTGGCAAGTCGGCGCCAGCCGCGCGGAGGACCGCGGCGACGTTTGACCTTCTCCCCAGCCCTGCGGGTCTTCTTCTCGGGGAGGTCAGCGGCGTCGTCCGACGCGGGCTCGCTCTCGTCCTTGCTCTGGCCCTTGCCGGCTATCGCCGCGGCGTGCTCTCGGGGGCCAGTGGGCGCCATGGCACCCGTCCTGGTCCAGAACGGGCGTGGAGTCAACGGGCGAGGCGTCGTCGGTCTCCAGCTCGAACCGTGAGCCGCGCTGGCCTCGTCGCATACAGCCTCGCCAGATGGCGACTGAGGAATTGCCCTCTGGCGAGCGGCGGCGGCGAAGCGGAGCGCGCGGCACGCGCTCGCCCGGAAGCGAAGGGGAGCGCACCGCACGCGGCGACAGCCCCGCCGGCCGCTCATGGCCAGGCGGACGGCCCTCGGACGAACGGGTGCCGAGCGATGCGCCGCCGCGCTCGGCCGACGGATCCTGGCCGGATCCAAGCCAGGACCCCGCGTTCATCTGCGCCCCGTAACGCCTGCATTCGTCTCGCTGCCGGGTGCCCCGCGAACTCCAGAGGCGGTGGAACTTCGTCGTCATCGTCGCGAGTGCGATGCCCACGGGGCACTCGCATGCGCGGGCCTCGGAAAATTTGCCCAGCCGTGGATTCCACGCGCTCCGATGGAAAATCCTGCGCGGGGCTCGGGATCCATCGCGTTGACGCTGAGCGAGCTGCAACGGAGCGTCTGTTCTGGCATCGGATCCGCACAGTGTCAATTGCGCGCGAAATTTGCAACTTCCTCGTCGAGCTCGGTGAACGGCCGAGCATCCTCCGAGAAGGCCGTGGCCAGCAGTGCCTCTGGAGGGGGCGGCGCACATGGCGAGGTCGGTGTCATCGCAGGCGCCTTGCGGGTCGGCATCAGCCGCGAGTGAGACATTGCTGCCGCGCGGCGCCTGCGCGGATCGGGGATCTTCTGACCCGGGTCACTCCAGACCCGGGTCAGCAAGAAACCAAACACTGCAACGCAGGAAAAATTATCCCGGCAAAACAACCTAACAGCGATGTGTAGGAGCATATCTGGAAGCATTCCCCTTAAGATTCAGGTGACAATCCAGTTGTAGAACTCTGCTGTTCTCGCAGTCGTAGTCGCATTCGCGATGACAGTCGCAGTGGCAACGGCAGTCGCAGTCACAGCCTCATCCTCAGCCTGCCTCAGCCTCAGCCTCAGCCTGCCTCAGCCTCAGCTTGCCTCAGCCTCAGCCTCAGCCTGCTTCAGCCTCAGCATCAGTCTGCCTTCAGCCTCGGCCTCAACCTCAGCCTGCTTCAGCCTCACACTGCATCAGCCTCAGCCTCAGCATCAGCCTGCCTCTGCCTCAGCCTCAGTCTGCCTTCAGCCTCGGCCTCAGCCTCAGCCTGCCTCAGCCTCAGCCTGCATGAGCCTCAGCCTCAGCCTCAGCCTCAGCCTCAGCCTCAGCCTCAGCCTCAGCCTGCCTCAGCATCAGCCTGCCTCAGCCTCAGCCTCAGCCTCAGCCTGCCTCAGCCTCAGCCTCAGCCTGCTTCAGCCTCAGCCTCAGGCTGCCTGCAGCCTCGGCCTTAGCCTCAGCCTGCCTCAGCCTGAGCCTGCCTCAGCCTCAGCCTCAGCCTGCCTCAGCCTCAGCCTGCCTCTGCCTCAGCCTCAGCCTGCTTCAGCCTCAGCCTCAGCCTGCTTCAGCCTTAGCCTCAGTCCGCATTCAGCCTCGGCCTCAGCCTCAGCCTGCTGAGCCTCAGCCTGCATCAGCCTCAGCCTCAGCCTCAGCCTGCCTCAGCATCAGCCTGCCTCAGCCTCAGCCTCAGCCTGCCTCAGCCTCAGCCTCAGCCTGCTTCAGCCTCAGCCTCAGTCTGCCTTCAGCCTCGGCCTCAGCCTCAGCCTGCCTCAGCCTCAGCCTCAGCCTCAGCCTCAGCCTGCCTCAGCCTCAGCCTCAGCCTGCCTCAGCCTCAGCCTGCCTCAGCCTCAGCCTCAGCCTGCTTCAGCCTCAGCCTCAGTCTGCCTCAGCCTCCTCAGCCTCAGCCTCAGCCTCAGCCCTCAGCCTCAGCCTCAGCCTCAGCCTCAGCCTGCCTCAGCCTCAGCCTCAGTCTGCCTTCAGCCTCGGCCTCAGCCTCAGCCTGCCTCAGCCTCAGCCTCAGCCTCAGCCTGCCTCAGCCTCAGCCTCAGCCTCAGCCTCAGCCTGCCTCAGCCTCAGCCTCAGCCTGCTTCAGCCTCAGCCTCAGTCTGCCTTCAGCCTCGGCCTCAGCCTCAGCCTGCCTCAGCCTCAGCCTGCATCAGCCTCAGCCTCAGCCTCAGCCTGCCTCAGCATCAGCCTGCCTCAGCCTCAGCCTCAGCCTGCCTCAGCCTCAGCCTCAGCCTGCTTCAGCCTCAGCCTCAGTCTGCCTTCAGCCTCGGCCTCAGCCTCAGCCTGCCTCAGCCTCAGCCTGCATCAGCCTCAGCCTCAGCCTCAGCCTGCCTCAGCATCAGCCTGCCTCAGCCTCAGCCTCAGCCTGCCTCAGCCTCAGCCTCAGCCTGCTTCAGCCTCAGCCTCAGTCTGCCTTCAGCCTCGGCCTCAGCCTCAGCCTGCCTCAGCCTCAGCCTGCCTCAGCCTCAGCATCAGCCTGCCTCAGCATTCAAAATGTGGCCCGGGAATGGAAATTCTGGGAACTCGAAGAACACGAAGTGGCCTACAGTTGGCTCCGGGCATTCAAAATCATGCCCAGGAATGGAGTTCTGGGAACTCGAAGACCACGAAGTGGCCTACAGTTGCCTCCGGGCATTCAAAATCATGCCCAGGAATGTAGTTCTGGGAACCCGAAGACCACGAAGGGGCCTACAGTTGGCTCCGGGCATTCAAAATCATGCCCAGGAATGGAGTTCTGGGAACTCGAAGAACACGAAGTGGCCTACGGTTGGCTCCGGGCATTCAAAATCATGCTCAGGAATGGAGTTCTGAGAACTCGAAGGCCACGAAGTGCGTTACTGTTGGCTATTAAAAAATCCCCGGATTCCCGCGGGAGTCCCCGGATTCCCGCGGCACCCGTCCAGCATCTGCCCAGACCCCCCTGGGGAGTCATGATGCTCTCTTTTGAGACCACTAGAAACCTATCAGTCTTCGCTGTTAGGTAAAAACTGCAACGCAGGTCTTCGCAAACCCAGGTCAGCCAACATGCGCGGCCGCCTCGCGGCCACGAGCGGCTCGCTAACCCGGGTCAGCCAGAGGGGGTCTTCGCAGGATCCTGCAGGATCTGGCGCTCTGGCTGACCCCCGTTTGCATTGACCCCCGTCTCAAGGCTCCCGAGCGGAGATGGCGGGCGCGACCGGGGGCGGGGAAGCCCCGAGGAGCCCGAGCGCGGCCTCGGGAGAAAGGTGACTGTAATGCCACGCGCCTTGTCTCGCTGGACTGCTGCGCCGGGCGTTCCACTTCGCGACCCTGGGCGCTGCGCGGCGGCGGCATCATTCGGGGGAATGCTGGGTGTGCGGATCATCGCCAGCGGCCCCGATGGGCCGTCGACTCTTGCCCGGATGCCTGGAGGGGGGCGTCGGAGACCGAGCCCATGGCGCGGCTCGGCCTGCAGTCGATGCGAATTCCGCATCTTCTGACGACGCCACATCCTCCGCGGTAGAAAGGGGAGACGAGGGCGCGGAGCGCGAGCGGCGGGGCGGCAGCGAACCTGGGGGCTCCAGCGGCTTACTCTGAGGTATGGTGGCACGCGCGCGCGCAGCAGCGGGCGGCCGCCAGCGCGCGGCGGCGCGCGGTGAGGGCCCGCGTGCGGGCCCGGCGGCGCGCAAGCTACAACCGGCAGCCCCGCGCGCCTCGGCCGGGCCGCGCACCGGCCTGCTGGTGAAAAGTGGCAAAGGCAGCGTGAATGTTTCTCCCTGATCCTTCTTGCTACTTCTTTTTCCGCTACATCAGTGCACGCGCTCGCCTACACTCATGTCGCAGCGAGTGCCCACTGCAACATAGACTCCCGACAGCATGCCCGCTCGAACTGCCGCGCTAAAACATCCCCCCAAACCACCATGTGCCACGTGACAGGCCCCCCGAAAAAATGAAGAAGGAGAAGGACCGCGCTGGTTCTGAGGAGGATGGACCACCCGCAGCCCCTACGCGCATGAGAATATCAGCTAGTTTTCGGAGGTCGGCCGGCGCTCGTGCCCTGATAGCACGGTGAGCTGGCCAGGCGACGCGAGGGCAACTGCGCGCAGTGAATGCGACCGCTGACAGAAACCACTGGCTACGTCATGGAGGGCAGGTCTACGCATGCTGCCATTGGGTAATCCGTCCACGATAATGTCGCGAATCTTCTCGGCTCAGGGCCCATGGCTGGCCCGAGCTCAGGAGGTCGCGGGGCCAGTGCACACGCGGCAGCAGTGCGTGTTCTGCCTGAGGCTTAAGTCTCGTAGATGCAACGGCCACGGCCACCCCCATCGAGTCGAGGCAGAGCTCGATTTGCAGTGCTGGCAGCTGTTGACCATCTCGTTGGCGACGTGCCGCTGCAGGGCCAGTGAGCCCTTTGAGTACATCACGGGGCGTGGTGGCGACAGCGAGGCCGTGATCCGATGAATTGATGGCGGCCATCAGATCACTTGTGAGGGTGCTTCGTGTACTTGTTTCTAGCGGCCCACGTTGTCAATCCAGTAGGGAACGCGTTTACTCGCCAACGAACGCCCGGTTAGTCCCCGTGTCTCCGATGCCCGTGCGCGCGAAGGTGGCTCCTGGCAGGGCTCGTTCTGCGTCGGCGCCCTCCTTCTGTTTTTTTCGGAAAGCTGCGCCGCTGTGTATTTCGAGCTTGTGTGCGCAACGCATGGGTGATAGTGGATGCGTAATGGATGGTGTGGCCCGTGCCCATCTCACCAGCGCGTTGGACTTCCGCATGTTGCCGCACGTTGGCGCCGCTGCGTGGCGATGAAGTGCGACTACGTAGAGGCGCAGATCGATTCGGGTGATGAGCGCGAGGGCCAGAGCCATAAGTAGACTGAGGTGCGGTTTGGCCGGGCTCTCCGAGGCGAGCTCGGAGTTGAATTTGCCAGCCAGCTCAGAGCTTCCCATTGGCTTCAGAGCCTAAATGTACTCGGTCTGGCCCAGCTCACGCCCGCCGTCGCGCGCGGGGGCTTGACGCGTCTCACAGCAAGTGATCCTTCGCTAACACCCAGCGAACCTTTCCCAAAGACATCCTCCGGACATTGACGTAACTTGGCTTTCTCCTGAGGTGATCTCGTGACCTTGATGTCATCCAAGTATTTGACGGCCAGCGGGACGAGCTCGCCGTCCATGTGTTTGGCGATGAACCCGCTGTCGTATCAGATTGGGATGGCTTGGTGCATTCGATTGGTGATGCTGGTGAGTTGGATGGACCAGCATCTCGGGGCGCCTTTGCTCCTGGCGCCTGGTTGCTCCATGTGGATCTTCAAGTGCTGGGTCGGAATATTCGCACCCTTTGTATTGCGCGCAGGACTGCGACGGCATCAGAGAAGATCTCAAACTTAACCTCGCGCTCTTCCTCACATGTTGCTTCCGCAAGTTCCTGGTCGCCGACGTCATTCAGGAAGGCCTCCTTGACGCCCCGCGCATCGATCGTCTATCCTCGAAAGGCCGCCTCGGAGACCATCGCGCGCTGGGAATCGCGATGGGGTGCCTGCGCATGCGACAATGACGGCGTCGGGGTCCAGCAAGCCTCGGAGAGTCATCCTCATGCGGATGATCCGGACCTTCTGAGATGGGTCTGATCTACTTCGTGCCTATTTCCACTTGCCTACTCGCCTGCAGTCAAGGATGTCGCGCGCTCCTCGGCGCGGACGCCGAGAGAAGCAGGTGTGATCTACCCATAGTTGCAGCGCCTCGAGCACAACGGCTGCGACGGCTGCGGGGTGAATCACGTTCGACCGCTGCCTTCTTGGTTCCAGCCACGTAGACCCTGAGGCGTGCACAGTGAGCGCCGGCAATAAGATGACCTGGCATGAGTTTGTGCATCTCTTCTGGGGCCGACATTTCCACGTGGGCATTCCTGGCCTCATCGGTGTCGATGGCCTCTGGGCTCTCGAGAGGCGCAGCACCTAGTGAAGTAGTGGTATGGCTGACACACCTCTGTAGGTGGGACTTGCGATAGTGGGTATGATGGAGCAGGTTGGGTCTCTGTCCCTAGGTTCTTCGAAGGAAACCGATTCTATAAGCAACGCGTCCTTCATGACTGCCTCTTGGTCGTGCGTTAAGGAGGTCCACCATGTAGTGTCGATAAGGTAATGATCGCTCGAGGAGTCCTCGTGGGACCCATCCTCGAAGGTGGATAGCATGCCTTCGTCGTGCGTGGAACCGTCGAGGCGCGTGCCTGCTTCCGAAGGATCGGCGCTACTTCCCCGAATGTCGGCTACAAGGAGCTCATCGCCCAGGGGATCTCCGAAGCAGCGTCCAGCTACCTCTCCAAGTACACGTAAGAGAAAACAGATGTTGCTGCAGTCGAGACCTAGGAGCTCGACAAATGGATAGCCTGCCAGCCTCGAAGCTCCACCAGGTGTCCACTTCGCGATGGCCTGGTCACCACCGCGCCAAGAGTGACAGGTCTCGACGGTGGGCCACGATGCGCTCGAGGCCGCGGCCGACTTGGATGGCCGCGACACATTTGATATTGAAGCCGCTTCTGGCTATGTACTCGAGGCCCAAGGCCACAGAGCACTCGTTAGTGGTGACAGCGGTGACCGCGCTGGCGTCGGCAAGGTCAAAAAGGGTTCTCAGCCGCGAGGCTCATGATGTACTGCTCTACTTTCATCCATGCCTGATCGTGGGGCGCAGTGGGTTGTGCATTAATTCCGCATACTAATCCACCAACATCCATGAACCGTCGTGCATCTCCGAGGCGGCAAATCTGTTTGGCTCCTAGGTAGTTGATGGTCACGGTGCCTCGTTGGACACTCATCTTGACGACTGCGGCTGGTGCGCTCCATCCACCCGCTCACACTCTTGGTGGATGGACCTCGGCAGGAGTCGACCAACTCACCTGGCTTGTAATCCGGGGCCTGGCCTGCGACAGTGGCGTTGGTCTTCGAGGCTCGGTTGATTCGGGAAATGACCAAGGCTGTGCGCTGCAGAGCGATCCCTCTTGGCCAATGTGAAATGTGGGGCGCGCCTACTGCGTTATCTGGGAGTGCCAACGTGTCCGACAGCATCCGCGGTTGCCGTCCGGATCGCGCTTTGCCAGGCGTCCCGCCTCCATAGGATATGGGAGACTTCCCAGCCAACGCTGCCTCAGATAGTAGGTCGGGCATGCTGACTCCCAGTCCTTCACGCCGACGTTGTCTCTCTATGCACTGCGTAGCGCGTCGTAGGATTGCACTGCGTCGTTCAATCATGCGGGCGCGATGGTCGGGGGTTCGTACTCAGACCGCGATGCCGCGTCGATGGAAGACTGGCTTGGCTGCGGCACCGAAGATACCGCGTTCGCCATCCACTATCAGCGTCTTGAACGGTCCGAAGATCGAGATCCAACAATGGAGGATGACAGAGCACACAAGCTCTCTGAGGAGCGGTGTCCAACATCGCTTGGGTCACCTTTGAGAAGCTTTGCTGCGTGTGTCAGATCGGGCACTGGCGGCAGAAGAAAATATCCCCTTCTACTTCCTGATCGGGAGCCGTGACCGGCTCGACCGAGGGTGTGATTTGTGACGCGTTGCTGGCCCAAGCCCTACACTCGCGGCATACGTCTACCACGCCGGCGACGATTTGGATGACTGTACTCTGGCACTGGGCTGCTGTAGAAAATATGTCATCTGAGTCCGCGTAGCATGCCACCTACGGATGTGTAGTCCACATGCATCACCAGTTTGTAGCCTGCGCAAGCTCTGAGGGGCGTCGAAACTGGTCCAATCCTCTGGCGAACGACCGCAGCGTCCACATATCCAGGTTTCGGCCGAGGAACTCTGGGCGCTCGGGGCGCTGACGGGTCAGGCGGTTGTGGCGGTTCGTCGCCATCGAAGAGATCGTCGCGGATTGGAGCTGGCGGTGCCGGGTCGTCGACGGGGCCTCGGTCTGGAGGCGGACAATCGGTGTTCGGCCTCACCTGAAATCCAAGGATTCCTGCCGCGGGATCTCGAGACTGCTGCACTCAGGCCTCGCGGGGACAGGTTCCGGGTTGGCCGGCGCGGCACCCTTGGATAACCCAGTGTGGTTCGTCAAACCAGCGGCATTGGCCTGGCCACTTGGCGCGGCCAGGGCGCGCTATAGCTCGCGGCGGGTCTCGTGTGCATCCTGGACAAGAGTGCGGTGATTCGACTCCTGGCGGGATGGCGCACTTCCCTGGGGTCTTGATGCGACGTGGATCCAGATGGCTGCGGTTGCCGCGACAGCCGGGACACTCTGGGCGTTTGGTGCGTTGGCTGCCTGCTTGGCAGCTGGTGCGATGGCAGCCGTCTAGGTGCTCGCGGCGCGCTCGGGCACGGTGCTTAACTGTTGGTTTAGGCGTGGCTGCTGTTACTGGTGGGGGTGCTGGTGCTGGTGCTGGTGCAGGTGATGCGCCAGCCTTCTCCCAGGCGTTCAAATTCCCGGAGAGCCTCTGGGCTGATGTGGGTCCCTGTAGCCAGGCAGATCTGCCATCAGCGCGAGAGAGCTTTCCACCGCAGCTTTGACGACACCTTGCGCCACGCGCGCAGCTAAGCGCCATGGTCAGACCTGGAGTGCCTCGGCATGTTGGCTGCGACCTCAGTTGGCATCGTGGTCGTGGCGACCGCTGTACCTCAAGTTCCTGATGGGTGCTAGCAGGTGTGGTGAGTTGGCGATAGCTACGGCTGGCATCTTAGCCGAGAGACTACACGGTCCTTTGGCTCCCAGACAGCATCGGTCGAACACGACCGCGTCCACATGGGGATGTGTAGCCACTTGTTCCCACGGCGGCACTGTGCTGAACCGCGTAGGACTCTGTTGTTCGACAAAGCAGCATCGTCCGTAGTGTATATGTACTAACGCAACTTGCCCGCAGAAAGAGATGCGCGGCGCATCCTCCGCGCAGCGTGTCCGCCAGGTCTCGCGATATGGTAGCTGAGACCACTTGGCGGCCCAATGCTGTGGCAAGCTGGCGCCATGACCACCGCTAGAAACCTGTTGGACCTGAAGTGCTGTAGGACGTGTTGTTGAATATTAGGGTCGCTCAAATCACCGCCAGTAACCAAGTCGAAAGTGCCTCCTTCATCGAATCGCCGTCGAATTGCGATTTGCGCGGCGCGGGCCTCGCCGCCGAACAGCTCGCACAGGTCCGCGTCCGGTCCAGAGGCGTGGATCGTTGCCAGGGCATGCGCGACGTCTGCGGCCTGGAAGGTGGACGCTGGGCACGCGGCGCGATGACCAACTATGGTCCCCGCTGCGCGCGTTTCCGCCAGAAGCTCACCGACTAGGAGCTCTCTGGCGCATTGAACGGCTGTCTGGGAATTGTCGTTTGAGCAGCTCCTCCGCGCCAAGGCCAGAAGTCGCCCCGATGTCGCCGAACGCGTCTTCTACCTTTTTGGGGCGTTTGACTGGCACGTGGCCTTGTCTCTTGCGTGATTTCGCGCGTCCTGCCTCGATGAAGACAGCAAGCGACGGGGGCGCCTGGCCGACGTGGAAAGAGGTTATCCTGTTCATTCGCATGGCAAGACCTCGCGCGCAGTGGATCGCTGTCTCCAGCTCGAGGTGTTAGCGACGAGACTACCTGGCCCGCGTTGGGACTTCATGCGGGCCGTCCTCTCGCCTGCCAGCGAGGTAAGAGAACCCGGGCAAGGGGCCTCGGCCGTTGCGAAGAAGGACTTCCGGAGCAACGCGTGGATTCAAGTCGCGGTGCTCTGACCTGGGGTCAGAGATTCAATGCTATTCTTTCGTGGCAATGTTGATGTATTCGTCTTTGTCGTCTGGTGTGTTTGATCTTATTTCATTTTGCATCATTGTCTTGTAACCCATTTGAGTTGGGATTGTCGGGTTCATAAACAGCCCGGGGTGGAAAATGCTGGGTGCTCGACGAAGCTGCCGATGCCTCCTCGCCAAGCAGAGCAGCTGGTGCTTTCGCGGGCTCTACAATCTTTGACTCTGCCCGAGCAGAAGACCCTGCTCGAGCCAAACCAACATGGATGACCGATCGCACGTAGAATTGGAACAGTACTTCTGTTTCGACCCACTTTGCCTTGAAGATCAAGGAGGAGCTCTCCTTTGCCAGGAGAGCGCCCCGCCGCCCAGTGCCACGCGCGGGCGAGCTGGCCCCCAGTTCTATCGTCGTGACGATGCGGACGTCTTGGCAGGTGACCTGTCGTCGGCTTCTGGTGCGAGCCCGAGTCGGCAGAGCCTAATAGTGGATGTATTCATACCAACTGCTGGGTTCGCGACCATTTCGATTGTGCGATTCATCTGGCTTGCCAAGAACATTGCAGCACAGGGTATGTCGTGTCTTCGGCACGTCAGTTGTAACTCATCCAGTAGACCTCTGGCCAGATGGTGCTTACTTCCAGGATGGATCCATATGGCTTGGCGGCATCATGATCCAAACCAGTTGATATTCGCGTCGGGCGACTTCGCTGAGGCGAACGGAGAAGTGGGGAGATATGATGTCGGTCAGATGGAGCGCTCGCGGCTGCCGCCCGTGCTGTTCAGGAGCTCTAGCGCCTGTCGGCGCGAGCCTATCACGATAACGCGGTTGGAACGCAACGCTGCTTCCCTGGCCAGGGGAGCTGGGGGGCCCCGCGTGAAGTCGCAGCTCATTGCGAGCCGAAGTTCGACCGCTGCTCGGCCTCCTGTCCGGAGGGGACAGCTGCCGGCGTCGCGTCCTCCGTCTCCGTCTCGTCGGCGCGGGAGCGAAGCTGGGCGCTGCGGTCGGGAGCACCGCCTGCGGCTTGCACTGTCCTCTCGAAGTCGTCGATGACTATCGCGAGGTGTCCGCTCGCAGCTTTCTGCAGTGGGGTGCGAGCGGCCCCCGCGGGCCATCGGATCTGGATGTCGCCGCCGCCAGGCAAGATGAGCTCGGCTTGGCCCATGTCCAAATTCGCGCGCATGGACCCCATGCTACGCAAGCCGAACAGGCCGGGCAGATCGCTGCCCGATCCTCTGACAATGGGTGCTGTGAAGCTGTGGATGGCAGCTTTGCCCTGTGCATCCGTGACAGCTATGGGCTATGGGGGTGCTCAACTGATGGGTGCACTCTTGGGCCCTGTTGCCAACGCCTGGGACGCTCGGAGGCTTGCTAATGAGGAGCTGCTGCGGCTGGCGTCCTGCCTCCACGGCTCGGCGGCGCGACTGGCGCGCAAGGTTCTCACGCATCAGATTGGTCGACGACGACGCTGAGCTCACCTGAGGGGAGCTGCGTGCGACTGCGATGCACCTTCGTGGCGCGCTCGTTTGCTGGGTCAGTTGCTGGCCGCCAGGGCGGCGCATCGGCTTTGGAACCTCGCGGCGAGCCTTGAGTTGACTGCCGCCCTCAGGTGGATGCAGGAGCGCCGAGGGTGGTCTCGCCGATCGGCGCGTCTCGCGGCGTGATCAAGACACCGTTGGCGCCGGGGGGCACGTCCACATCGGGCGCTTTCAGGGGCGCGCTGGCGAATCGGATGCGCGCTATCACGCGCGCTACCAGACGTTGCCTACACGTTGGGCATTGTGAAAATGGTTATCGGGCCTGGTCGCCACGGAGTGCTTCTTCCACTCCTCGCACCCGGGCGTTGTTCTAGCCATTGGCGGCCCAGGCGTCGGCGCAGCTATGGTGGGGGCGAAGGCCGCGCCAGAGAATTACAGCAAGATCCAGGTCGACATAGTGGCCCAAACAGATGTCGCACATCTCGTCGGCGTCGACTTCAACTCCAGTGACTTCTGACTCTGCGCGTAGGTCCGACGGCAGTGGCGGTGGAGCGACGGTCGGGGGTCCAGCCGCTAACATGTCGATCATCTGTTGGGCGCGCTCACGGCGACGAGCACGCCGCTGCCCAATCTGGGCGTCGCGGTCGGCCCCTAATCTAGCCATGGAAGACAGCTGGGCGGAGATTTCAGGAGCCAAATCGCGCGCGGTCGTGGTCCTGCTGGCCGTGGCCGGCACTTCAGCCAGGTGCCCATATCCGCGGCGTCGTCTGTCTTGCGGGGCAGCTTGCGCTAGTTGACCATGTCGTAGGCGCGCGAGGTGGCCGAAACCACTAATGCGAGGCATGGCGATGCGCTGATCATCGGGAACCGTGAGTTGGCCTATCGGAAGGATGGTAGCACCTGCTCTGCACCATTTGTCGATAAGGTTCATCTCGCGGGGGGGGCCATAGAGCTGCAGCCCCCCGCGGCGCGTCGCTTGGAGGGTGAAAAAAAGGGCCTGCGACAGGGGGTCTGTGATGATGGCTGAATGGCGCATGCATGTTCAATATATCGCTCATGCACGTGACCGGGTATGATTGGCATCCAATGTTGGCGGTCAGGAAGGGCCAGCCGTTCGCGCCCGCGCGTGGCCCGCGCGACCAAGCGCGCTGCCCATCCATCATCGTTCCGGCGTGCGGGCGTTCTTGCATATCGCGCGTGGGGCGGCGAAATGAAAGCAAGTGCGCCTTGAGCGTGCGATTGATGATCGCGCATGTTCCGAAACGATGACTTGTCGACCCCTAGGACAGATCTAGGATGGGTCCCGCGATCCCCACAAAGTGTGATTTCACATTTCCCTTTGCCCCAAAGTGTGAACTCACGTGCTCCTTCTCCCGAAAAAGCGAATTCGCCTTCTGGCCCATTCATGGGGAATCCTGTGCCACATTCCAACTGCGCATTCACATCGTCCTTTTTCCCAAACTGTGAATTCACATTATCCTTTTTCCCAAAATGTGAACTCGCATTTTGCCATGGCCCTCGAGATCCCCAAGACTGAGGCGCAGTGTTCCGCATGTCAGATTGGTTGGGCAGATTGCGACACTCTCCTCGCCACTTTCGTTGATTCCAACCATCTCCTCTTGCGCCCTCAGCGCACGTTGCCTTCGTCGCCTCTCCCCAGCCCCCCGCCCCCTTGCTTCGCCCACCCTCAAGTCTCGCGCGCGGGCGCCGACGGGGGACTTCAATAGGCCCCCCCCGCCGAACACAGCAATCGAGGACGCATGGCCCACGCGCGGCCCATGGAGACACCATTGCCGGGGCCCTGCGCCCGACCCCCGCATCTCCGAGTTGCCGGCGGAACGAGCTCCGCCAGCCGCTGCCGCTGGCTCCGCAGCGGCGGCGGCCGCGCCGGGGAAAGGCGGCAACGCTGGAAGTTGGGGCGGTCCTGATGTTGGCGTTGCCATGTTGAACATCTGCGGTGGCGGTGGGACAACTGGGGCATCGGCGCGCGCGTGGCTCTGGGCCGCGGTGGGCGAGGCTGCTGACCGCGAGCCGTTGCCTGATCACGCCTCTGCCGGGAGCCGTCGGCGAATGGCTGCGCTGGCGCAGCGCCGCGGCTCGGCCGCGGCTGAGGCGGGCCCTCAGCAACCGCGATGGCAACTCCCGAGATCCTGGCAAGAAGGCCGGAGTCCAGGGCGCCCTCTATGGGCCCGGAACCTGCGCGATTTCCAAATTGACCGCCGCTGCCACTGCCCCGTGGTCATGATGCGGTGCCTCGCGAGGCACCCAGCACGCGCGTGGCGCTCGCTCCCAAAGATGCTACGCGTCATGGCGGTCACGTCATAGCCTTGCGGATGGCGGCGCCTGCCCTTGCCGTTGCCTGGCGAGCGCCTGCCTTTACCCTATCCTTTTTCCGCCGGAAAAAACCTGATCTACTTGGGTATGCGAGAGCTCCATGATGAATGCGTACCTCTGCAAACCCTTGCCTTTGCCTGTGCCTTTTCTGGAGAAGGTGCTGTTGCCCTTCCTGATGAATATACGTGCCCTCCGAATAGGACGTTGCATGCGTCGGCGCCGCTGTCGTTCGGCAGTCTTCATTTGCCAGAACGACTAAGCACCTATCTGAGCAAGGTCAAGACCTTGGAGCTCTGGCGCTTGGCAGTTGACCTCCCCACCTGGGCCCGAGCTCGCGTCGGACGACGCCCCGCTGTCGCAGTCGGCCCCGTGCGCGGGCGCCCGCGCGGCAGCGGCGCGCGTTGCCCGCGGCGGCGCGGCGCTCCGCGACAGGCCGGTAGCACGCGCCAGGGCTCCTCCCGCCCCAGGAAGCTCGGCGGCGCTGGCAGCCCAGGGGTCGAAACCTAGGGGGCGCCAGGGGCCATGTGCATCGTTGCCGCTGCCGTTGGTCATGCCCGCGTACCCTCCGATAGATGGCGGCGCACGAAGAACGCTGACGACGTCGTTTGGCGTGTACTCCGCAATATGACCCACGCCCCTGAGCACAGACGTGAAACAATTGAAATCGGCCTCTGTGGCTGGGCACCAGCTGCCGCATAGCTGGAGCAGCGCCGTGGGTTGGCTAGCTGCGACACCGACCGCTCGGAGCAGCCAGTTGTTGCCTTCCGAAGACATCGCAGCTCCACCGTTGTGCGCAGCGCGGAATCGCAACGCGAGAAACCGCGAGAGCAGCGGGTCGGTGTTCTCGTTGCGTCGCCTCGAAAACTCGAAAAGTATGTGGCTTGCTTGGAGGCGCGACTCCTCGCCTAGTGGGCCGAACTGTGTGGCGGTGTTCGCGATGAGGTAGTCCTCTGACAGGCCATTGACCATGCCTCCCTTCGCCATCTCCGTGAAGCTCATGGAGCGCGTGAGCTCGCGAGCGGCCCCACCGAGGTTGGGGATGACGGCGCCGCATTGTTGAGCGCTGTCCTTGTCGGTGTCGGTGGCTAGCACACTCCAAACGAACAAGTCATGTAACCAATGGCGCAAAGGATGCACGGACTCGCGCTTGGGTGATCATGAAGGCGGCTGGTGGGATGTGATAGCACGGCGGCCACCGGCACCCTGCGGGCCGGCTCCACCAGGCATCATAGCAGCGAACCAGAACAGAACGACCACGAAGAACGCGATGATGCTGCCCTAGATTGTCAAGAAAGATATCCTCCTCGAGAACCTCACCACGTTGATGGTTGCGCGGGCGCCTTGGGACTCGGGCCTGCGCAAAGACGAACGCCATGTCGAGGTGCGGGGCAGCCATGTTGATGCCCTCGTCAACCTTGGCCGAGGCAAAGGTCACTGAAATTGGCGCATTGTTTTGCAGCGTTCCACTCGGGTGGTACGATGTGCTCTCAATGACAGCCTACTTTATCGCACACATACCGAAGCACGGCGCTAGCCCAAAAACGAGCCTCTAATTCATGCCCGACGCGAAGCTGCGGCCACTGCCTACGGGGTTGCGTTGGGTCCAGGAACGTCGCGGCGTCCCTGTGGGCGATTCCCTCCTCATCACGGTTACGCCTTGTGCTACAGGCGATTCGAGGAATGGAGGGTGGTACCGAAACGGAGATGAAGGTAACTACGAATGTGCGTCCACACCGCACTCTTCGCACATTATTTGGATCGCGAGTTGGAACTAAAACTGCCGGGTATGGAAGCTTTACGAAATAATGGCGGCAATGGAAATGTAGATTGCGGGGCGTTTATTCATCATACAGTAAGTAGATATGCGTCGACGATCGGGCCTAACAGCGGCGACCTCTCCTATTTGACTGAGGAGGAGGAGGAAGAGGAGGAGGAGGACAAACCCCCCTCTATCCAGCCGTGGCCACGAGGGCACCAAAGGATGAACAGAAACGTTAAGAAAGAGAACTTCGAACCCAGGCTTCCTCGGACGTGCTTCTGTTCCATCGACGGCCCGAGAGATCCCCAAACCCTTTGCTCGTGGGTAGCTCTACGCACCCGATCCGCTTTTGATGGCCACGTGGCCCGATAACAGGCCGCGGAGGCTAAAACGAAAGAAAGACGCCGTAATTGAAAGAGCCATCATTTCTGGGAAACCAAACAATCCCGATACCACTACTCCCAGGACCTCTCCTGGGGCGCGATCTGACCAGAAGTTCGAGGCGAATCCGGCCGTGGCGACGAGGGCCTCACAGGAAGCCCGAAAAGGCGAAGACGCGGGAAGACGGGTGGCGGTATCGGTATTTACCTTTCCTCCTCGGAATACCGTCGAAGGTCTGGGAGCCTCGGCCCTCGAATTTGGACGCCTGGGGTGGGTATGAACCGAAGGGGTGCGATGCCAGACAACGAATGATGTCCAAAACCGACAGCGGCCGTTGTTGGGCAGGCGGCCTTCTGCCTCAACTGGACAGCGTCCGAGGCGACACCGACAGCGAGCCCTGCCCAAAGTGTGCGAAACGTGCTGTCCGTCTCCGCGCCCATTCCTTCCGCGCCCAGTTCCAGTCGACCCGATCGAAACCTCGAGAGCCTGCCGGTGCCGCGCGAGGAGCCCGAACGCGCGCGTCCTCCCACGTCGCCGCGGAGACGTCACCTCTCCAGGGGAGCCGCCAGGCGGGGCTGCGGCGCCGCCCGGCGGGGGCGAGGGCCGAGAGTCGAGGGTCGGACATCTCGGGTGGGCGTTCCCTGAGATCGAGGAGGAGGAGGAGGACGAGGAGGAGGGGGACGACGAGGAGGGGGACGAGGATGAGGACGAGGAGGAGGAGGAGGAGGAGGAGGAGGGAGGAGGAGGAGGAGGAGGAGGAGGGAGGAGGAGGAGGGGGGGGGGAGGGGGAAGGGGAGGGGGAGGGGGAGGGACGGGGGGACGGGGGAAGGGGGAAGGGGGACGGAAGGGAAGGGAAGGGGAAGGGGGAAGGGGGGGGAAGGGGGAAGGGGAAGGGGGACGGGGAAGGGGGGACGGGGGGAAGGGGGACGGGGGGAAGGGAAGGGGAAGGGGGAAGGGGGACGGGGGAAGGGGGACAGGGAAGGGCGGGGAGGGAAAAGGGAAGGGGGAAGGGGGACGGGGGACGGGATACGGGGGATGGGGGGCGGGGGACGAGGGACGGGGGACGGAGACGGGGAACGGGGGATGGGGGACGGGGGACTGGGAGCAGGACGAGGAGGAGGAGGAGGAGGACGAGGAGGAGGAGGAGGAGGAGGAGGAGGAGGAGGAAGAGGCGGCGGCGGCGGAGGAGGCGGCGGAAGAGGCGGAGGCGGAGGCTGAGGGGGAAGCGGAGGGGGAGGCGGAGGCGGACGGGGATGGCCGAGTGACGCAGAAAGAGAGGCTATGCAAGGTAGAAGTGACCATGCGAATTGCAATCCTTGGGCTGCGACTCTTGTGATAGGAGTGCGAGAGAATCTAACAATGCGAGGGTAGGCCGAGTGGAGCAGATAAAAGTGGCCATCAAGTGCACTGTCGGACGCCATCCTCCTCAAGGCTCTATGGCGTCAAGTTGCAAGTTCAAATTGTGGCGCGCGCCGCCAAAGTGTGCAAGGTCGTTAGCATGCAATGGATGGCCGAGTAATCAGAAATATTGGCCATGCAAAGTAAACATGTCCATGCGAATGCAATCCTTGGGCTGCTATCCTTGTGATGGGGATGGGAGAACGTTGCCACACCTAGACATGATGAGGAGTGGGAGAGTTACTTTATATATATGGGCCTGTAGTATGGCTGGCCTGCTGTGGGCTATGCCTGCGGAGAGAATGCTGACTGAAAAATAAGTAGGCTGGCACTGAATGCTGGACCTGTGTGCCCAATTGGGTAAGGCAACGTACTTAGTGGATTCACTCCCCCCACTAGCATACCCACCTCCAATTCCACCGATCCCCTTCGTGTCAGGAAACCGCAGCATAGTTGACTATGAGGCTGTCAGTAAAAACGAATGGAGTTTGCTCTGCACAGCACAGGTCTGACGCGTGCACAATCAAGTAAATAGCAATGCAACTTGCAATCCTTGGGCTGCGACCCTTGTGAATAGGAGTAGGAGAAAATGGCGGGGAACGCCGGAGTAGGAGCAGGGGGGCATACAAATGCAATCCTCCGGCTGATACCATTGTGAGCGAAAAAAAACCGCGAATACGAGTGGGAGCGTTAGTTGCGCACGTCCGGGTGGGCTCTATACGGCTGGCCTGCGGGTCGTGCCTGTGGAAGAATGGCTGGCTGATATAAGTCGGCTGGCACTGACTGCTGTCCTTCGATGTCAGACTGGTTAGGGCAACGTACTCGGAGGCTCCGCTCCCCCATGCCAGCTGACCGCCTCCATCCCCACCAGTCCTTGGGTATCAGTAGCCGCTGCACTGCCTAAGAAGCTGTCATTAAAAACGTTGCTCGACATGTTATCCATGCCTGGCGTGTGCAAAACGGTTCGCCAAGTACGAATTAGGTGGCAAAATAGCTTGCAATATGTGGGCTGCTACCCTTGAGCGTGAGAGAAAGGAGAGAAGAAGTGCGGATGTCGGAAGTTAGGAATGGCGAGAATGCAAATGCAATCCGTGAGTTGATACCCTGTGAACGGAGAAGTTAGGCTGGCCTGTACATGGCTGGCCTGCCGTGGTCAATGCCTGCGGAGGATGGCTGGCTCAACGTGCTCACAGGATCCCCCCCACCCGCCGTCTAGCCCACCTCCCTCTCCACAGGTCCCCTCAGTGTGCGAGTCAGGCCTTAAAGTGTGCGAATGGTGGGCCAAGTGGAGCAGTAAGAGTGACAATGCAGCGTGCAATCCTTGGGCTGCAACCCTTGTGAAATGGAGGAGGAGAAAGGCAAAGTGCAATCCTTCGGCTGCGACCCTTGTGGCGAGGAGAAGGAGTAAAGCAAGCAGCAACAACGAGGAAGACGAGGGTGAGGAAGGCCAAGCAGTCATGCTCGGCTAGGTCAACTGACCTCTTGAAACGCGAGAGAGGAAGGGGGAGCAAGCGGAAGACGAGAACGATCGCAGAGTAAATAAGTCGTGATGGACTCGTAGACTGAAACACACCGCGAGGACAGGA
Source organism: Prorocentrum cordatum (assembly GCA_963575745.1). Taxonomy (NCBI): domain Eukaryota; class Dinophyceae; order Prorocentrales; family Prorocentraceae; genus Prorocentrum; species Prorocentrum cordatum. Next base: position 133,741 of record CAUYUJ010013647.1, on the reverse strand, counting down.
GATGGGGAGAAGTTCTGCGGTGGTCGGCACGAGATAGAGCTTGTGGTGGATGTCGCTGTAGCCTCTGCCCTGTACCCGTACGGCTCGTCATGTTCATCTTAGTTGCGCGTTGTCGTGCGATTGTCGCGCAATGCTGCTGTCGGCGCCTGGGTTGGTCGGTTGTTGTGTGGGTGTCGGTGGTACTTTGAAGATAAATGGGGTACGGCTTGCGCTGTGGCGCTTCTTTGAAATGTATGCCGTGTTGGAGGTTGCGGGTGTGAACGTCGGTGAGGTGCTGCTCGTACTATGCTTGGTGTGTACGTACGATGGCGATGTATTCGTGGAGTCGCGGGTCGCTGGTGCCCTGCGCGAAGATGCGTCCGAGGCTGTTGACCTCGGTGTTTGGGGCTGGTCTGTTAATGGTACGTAGCAAAGTGCCAGGCGGCGCCCTGGTTGGAACGAATACCTGTCTGGTAGCGTAAGTCTGTGGTGCCAGGTGATGAATTGGCATGTGTTGTAGCAACTGTTGTGTCATTACGTCTTCGATGGGTGGGCAGACAATAGGGATCTTGAGAGTCGGTGGCGGTGGGTAAATGGGTGTGGTGAAGCGTGGTGTGGGTGTGGGAGGTGCTTGAGGTGTAGTTGCGATCGTGTCGCTGATTGTGGTGTGCGTTGTTGATCTCCGAGGTGGTGATTTTGTTTGGCAAGTGGTGTAGCACGCTGTGGTGGTATTTTTATGGCGAGTGGGATTGGTGTGGGTGGCGGTGAGGTTGGACCCGTGTCGCGTCTGTCGCTCGTCGTGTGGGTGGTGGTCGGATTGTCATCGTCGCTTGAGCTGGTGGTTGGCGTCAGCCGCATGAGTCTGGTGGTGTTGTGTGCCGCCGTCGGGTTACAGCTCTTCTGTGGGAGTGCCGCTGTTTCTTGGATGCTGACTGTCCAATCGTACTTCATTGTGTCGCTGTCGTCGTGACAGGTGTGGAGCCGTTGCGCAACCTCTTGGATGGCGTTCATCTTGTCGTTGATTCAGTGGGGGCAGAGCTGCCTGTGAGTAGTGGGTGGAAGTGCTGGTTAGCGGTGGCTACTGCAAATCTGAATGCTTCGTTGTTGCGATAGTGGTTGGCGAATGCTGTCATGTCGTTGCCATGTCGGACCCATGGTTGGTTGCGTGTGTGTTTGTAGGGTGGTGACAAGGGTATTGCTTGTGAGTCGGGTTGTAGTGGGGTGTGTGGGAGGTATTGCTGGTGGTCTCGGTGTATGAAGAGATCTTTGTTGAACTTGTCCAAATACCTGCGCCCGCCTGGTAGGAGCAGATGGTCGTTTGGGAATTGGTACATGCTGTTGTTGGTGGTGCCTTGGTAATCGGCTGCGCAATGTTATCGGTCGTCCTCGTAGCCGTCGGTGTCGGTGTCCCTGGCGTGGTAGGCGTAGGTAGTCCATCCGCTGGGGCAGTGCATGTCGTGTCCTCTATGCGGAGGTAGCGATGTAATGTAGAACTCCTGCTTGTCTGTAATAGTTGGTGGAATTGGTGGTGTGTGGCCTGTACATGTTCAGTCGTAGGTTGTTGTCATGTTCGTACTGTTCTGGTTATGCTGTGAGTATTTGTGCAAGCTCTCCGCCTCCTTCTCCTCCTCCTCCCTTCCTTGCTCCCCTGAGTATTTCCCTCCTCCTCCCCCCCCCTCCTCCCTCCTCCTGCCTCCTCCCTCCTCCCCCCTCCCTCCTCCCTCCTCCTCCTCCCTCCCCTCCTCCTCCCTCCTCCCTCCCTCCTCCCCTCCCTCCCTCCTCCCTCCTTCCTCGTCCTCGTCCTCGTTCCCGTCCTCCTCCTCCTCCTCCTCCTCCTCCGCCTCCTCCTCCTCCTCCTGCTCCTCCTCCTCTCTTTCCCTCTCTGTCTCTCTGTCTCTCTCTCTCTCTCGTCTCGGTCGTGAATGCATCCTGACGTGGCCATCCCCCCCCAGGACTGGTCGGCCCTGGGTTGGTGATCAAACTAGTTTGCCTCGCGACCAGCTGGTCGGGGCGAAGAGGCAAAACGAAAAACAATATCAGGACGCAAGACGCAAGACGCGAGTACGAAGAGAAAGGAGAAGAGGGCTCAACGCAATCCTCATCCTTCTCCTCCTCAGCGATGAACCATGTCTCGGACTCCCCAGACACGTAAGACGAAACCAGGACGAGGATAACATCGGGTGAGGAGAAATCGAGAAGCTCTGCGATTCGGCAGTTCTGAGGGATGGCTCGGGCGCCGCGGCCTTCTCAGAGCGTTCCAGAACGCTCTGAGAGCGCTCCGGATGGCTCGCGAACGGACTTGTCCTCGTCCTGGCCCCGTCCGACTCTGGGCCCTCGCCCTCCCAGGCCAGCAGCGGTGGCCCATGATCAGCCCGGGCAGCAGCGCGCGGGGTCAGCCCCCAGGGCCTCTAACCACGGCGTCCACCCCCGTCGGCAGTGTTCCTGGGCAGCCGGCCCGCTACGGTTGCGGCTGACCCACCTCCTCCTCCTCCTCCTCCACCTCCTCCTCCTACTCCTCCTCCTCCTCCTCCTCCACCTCCTCCACCTCCACCTCCTCCGCCTCCTCCGCCTCCTCCTCGTCCTGTCCTCGTACTCGTCCTCATCGTCCTCGACGTCGTCGACGTCGTCGTCTTCGTGGTCATCGTTGTCGGCTCGTCGTTGGCGGCGGCTGCGGCATCATCGTCGTCGTCGTCGGCGGCGGTGTGGTCGTGGTCGTGGTCCGTGGTCCGTAGTCCGCCGCCGCCGAAGTTGTCGTCATCTCCTCCTGCCGCCTCGTCCTCTTCTTCCACCTCCTCCCTTGCAGCCGTTCACGCGCAGCCGCTCTCCTAAGAAAGAGAGAGCTAGAAGTGGGAATGCCCTTAAAGGGTTCCAAGAGTCTCCCGAGAGGGCCTCAGAGCGAAAGATCCGCGAAACTCTTCATGGTTGACTCCTGCAGTCGTCATCGTCCTCCTCCTCTTGCAGCTCATTAATGTCGTCGGCCCTCTTTCACTTCCCTCCTCCTCCTCCTCCTGCTTTGGCTTCCATTATTCTTCTTACCACTCTCCTCATCCTCCTCCCTCCTCCCTTTCCTCCCTCTCCACTTTCTGCTCCGCTTCATCCTCCTTCTTCGACGGCAGGCTCTGCAATTCCACTGATGGATATGTTCAGGCTGATTATGTTGTTCCACTGCGTGCTCCTCTAAACTTGTCAAGTCAACTCGCCTGGGCTGGTGGGGGTACGCGAAGCGTCAAGAGTATGCTCAAACCGTTCCCGACTAAACAAACAATTACAACAGCACCACAAACAACACCAACAACAACACCACCAACAACAACAGCAGCAACAACAATAACAACCACGACAAAACATGTGTGCGTTACGTATGTTCACCAACCACAGCTTACTATCGAAAAATCCTCGCGGGTATAATAATGATTTGACAAACATTCGTCGCTTCAATGTCGAGTGGGTCTCCGTCTTCCCAGTGGTGGGTCCCCGGTCCTGGGTTCCTGGGTCTTTGGTTTCCTAATTGAGGCCAGGCTCCAAGAACCTAGAGAGTACCAGCACTAGAGGGCAGACGGCACAGAGTAGATAGTACATGGTGTCGGCAGAATGGGCAGATCGGAAAGCAAAGATCAGCCAGCGTTGACTCCAAATAGATAGGAGGACAGGAGGAGGGCGAGAGGAGGATGCGAGGAGGACGTCAGGAGGACGGGAGCAGGACGGGAGGAGAACGGGAAGAGCAAAATCAAGCAAGCACAAGCAAGCAAGCGGAAGCAGCAAGCAAGCGCAAGCGAGCAATAACAAGCAAGCAAGAACCAGCGATTAAGTGCAAGCAAGCAAGGGCAAGCAAGAGCAAGCAAGCGAGAGCAAGCACGCAAGAGCAAGCACGCAAGAGCAAGCAAGCAAGTGCCATTGGAAAATGGGGGGGGCATTGGAAAAGGGGGGGGGCATTGGAAAAGCGGGGGGGTCCTAAAGACCAATTGCTTAGGATGAGCTGGGACTCCTATAGGGCAACGATATTTGGATAACAAATGTGAGAGTTGGGAGGCTAGTGTAAACGCACTGTAGAGACCATGTGATACAGAGTCCGATGGTAGAGGGCAAAAGAGCGGAGAGCTGAGGGCGAAGCTAGACCTCAAAGGTAAAAAGGGGCAGGGCACGTAGTAGATGACAGAGAGCAAGTTGCACCCACTACATTTGCAATCTCTGCTCATGCCCACAGCCAGTATGCTGCCTGCATGTTCTCCCGCATGATTTGCGTCTTACACGCTTTGCCCCCAAGAAACCCCACGATCAATTCAAAACAGCAGGTAGAGCCCCCAAGGTTGCCCAAGACGGCGCCGGGATGGCCCAATACGCCCCAAGATGAGATGCGGCAAACATCGTCCACGATGATGGTCAAACAATGCCCCCACACGGCCCAAACATGCCCTTTGGAAACCCCAAAATTGACAAGCCCGAAATGGGTACGGAATGAATTCGTGCTTCCGATGCAGAGCAGCAAGTGTTGTCCAAAACCGACAGCGGCTGCTGTTGGACAAACCCCTTTTTGCATCAAGTGGACCACGTCCGCGGCGATTTCTTGCAGCGAATCCTGCTCTAAATTGGCACGAAGTGCTGTCGGTGCTCGTACCCATTATTTCCGTACCCTTCTCGATCGCACCGATAAGACAGTGTCAGCATTGCCCAGAGAGGTGGCCCCAAGATGCCCTCGAGAGGCGCCTGGATGGTTCTACGCCTCCTATCTTCGCGCATCGCGCCCCGCCATGCGCGACGCGCGATCATCTTCGCGCCCTCGTGCCCTCGCGCTGCCCCCCCCCTTTCAAAACAGGCAACCGTTTTGGCCCCAGCCGCGATGCGCGAAGCGCGCTTATTTTCGCGGCTCCCCGGGCTTCGTGCTACCATGTGGAAAGCTGAGTCCGCCACTGTGCCTGCACGGCTGGAATGCTCGTCTGTTGTCTGGTTGTTCAAATGTTTTCTAGGGCTGCCCCCCTCCCCTCACCCGCGCATCCCCCGAACATCGCCCCCTGATACTGTTGTACGGCGGCCTGCTCGGCCCCCGAACGGCCAATATGTCCTCCAGGACGGCTTCTTAGACAACCGAGACAACTCCAAAACGGCTATAGATGGCCCAAGTCGGCCTAAGAGGCTATGAAGACAGCATCAAGACGGCTCGAGAGGCCCCCATGACGACCCAAAAACATTCAAAGAAACCCTCCAGGAGAACCAACGGAGGTCATGCCCCTGGATGCCCTGTAGGTTTGTGAAACAGTTTGAGGTTCTCGCCTATTTGGATTTCTGACCGCCCAAGACGGCCCAAGGGGCTTCAAACATAGATCCAAGACAGCCCAGGAGGCCCCTAAGAGGGCCCCGACTCCCCAAGAGGGCCCCAAGCGGCAACAATCGTTGATTTGCCTGGGGTTGTTGAAAGGTCTTGGCGTTCTCGCCTTTTCGGCTTTCCGACGCTCCAAGACGGCCCAAGAGGCTCCCAGGACCGCCCCAAAACGGCCCAGGAGGCCTCCAAGAGGGCCTCAAGACGGCCTAAGAGCGCCCCAAGATGGCCCAAGAGGCGCCCAAGACGGCTTCAAAAGGGGCCCAAGAGAGGGAACGCGAACTGAAAATCCCGGCCCCGCAGAGGCCCCCCAAGGCCCAAAACAAGCCAGAAGAGGCCCCCAAACGGCCCCCAAGAGGCCGTTCAACTGCCTCCAAGAGGCCCCCGAGAGGCCTCGCACGAGATCCCAACGAACATCCAACAGGCTCCATACCCAAAACCCAGGCGCAGCGGCGGGATGGGCTGAAGGCCATGAGATGCCACAATACTTAAGCATGGCCATAACAATAATTAACGAAATACGCATGTAATGGCTCAAATCGCTCCGCGTGAATCTCTCGAGAATAACCGACAATCGTGCGACATTTCACTCGCTCTGCGGCTCCACGTTTGTGAAACAAGAAACCAAAACATCCATGAACTCATCGTGCCCTATCCGGAACATCTCAAATTAAAAACCCGTCGTCTGCTCCGATTCTACCGGATTTCATGTTGAACGGTGCTGCCGTGACCTCTATCGCCGTGACCGTGGCCATCTCCTCTGTCACATCCCGTTTTTCCATTAAATTACGCTGTCCTCCCCCTCCTCCTGGTACGGAGGGGGGGAGTGAGAGGGAGGGAGGTGAGAGGGGGAAGTGAGAGGGGGCGGGCCGTCTCAAAGACAGCGAGGCTTCTCAGAAGCCCTCGCTCCGTCTGAGAAACCGTCTGCGGCCTACACGCGGATTGTGGATGAAAAATTTAAAATAACATGGTCCAGCAGATTCAAACAAAATTCACAAAAAACGTTCCCCGACTTTTTTTTCACTATTTTCGAATATTCCTCCTGTAGAGGGAGACGCCCGACTTAAGCCTAGAAGGTTTCTCGGAAGGCAGGAGGCCTTCTGCTCCCTCTGAGAGGAGGCCGTCCACTCTGTCTTCCCTCGTGGTCACGCCGCCGAAAATGGTTGTCGGATGATACAGTGGGGGGCCCGACCACAAGAGACCCAACCCTGAGACCCCAGGACGTCCATCGATTTCTGGTGCGGGAACGTCGCGTCTCCATCGCAAAACCATCGAAACCCAAGAAACCCAGAGTACCCTTTTTTTTGTCTCTTTTCATGGGTGTTTCTTGTCATGGGTCTCCACTGTAACTCGGGACTCTGGCGGCTGTTCGGGACGATTCGGGCACCCGTGGAACGCTCTCGGCGAGGAGCAGCTGCCGGAGAGCACCCCGAGGCTGGAAGACCTCCAGGAACCCACGAACAAGCGCAGGAGAATTGGCGGCGCGCTCAAGGGGGTGGAGGGGTGAGGGCTTCTTAGAAGGAGGCTGCTTCTTAGAAGGCGCCGGCCTTACATCTGTAGACAAGGCCCGCGCCTTCTAAGAAGCGGGGGCGCTTCTAAGAAGCCCTCCCCCCCCACCCCCTCTCTCTGCGCGTGGCCGAGAGAAGTCGAGCTTCCCTCCGCGCCGCAGCCGCCGAGAACCGGGCCCGGGTGGGCCGGCGGCGAAGGAGAGCAGACCTTCAGGCAGGGGCTCCTCGCGGGCAGTCTGAAATTCGACGCGAGCTCCCGCTGCAAACGTCCCACGAAAACCGGACCGTCAAAATCCGGGACGCGCTCGTCGAGAAGCGTCGGCAGACCCGAGTTGCGGCGTACTCGAGACGTACGCTTCCTCGAACCAGCGATGCTTGGAGCAGTCGGCAGAGGTGGATAGGGGGCCGCATGCGAACCCTGCCCCTACCCCCCACGACTTCTGAGGGGGAGGGTGGGGTTCACTTCGTGGGGGGTGGGGGGGCAGGGTTCGCACGCGGCCCCCCAGTGGAGGCAGCGTGCGGCGGCAGCGGCAGCACCCGACGGACCCCTGCCTCCATGACCGCCGGGCGGGCAGGGGCACGCCTCGGCCGGGGCCTCCGACCAGCAGCGACGGAGAAGCCCAGGGCTCCAGGCCAGGGCTCGAGCCGTATACAGTGCTTCTCGTCTGCGTTGTCCTTCGCTCTGTCGCCGTTCCGCCCTTGCTGCGGAACGGAGTCAAGCCGAAAGCGGTCCACGAAATCGCTGAAAACGCCGTTGAGCTCGAGCTCTGTGTTCCCACTCGGCATGACGTTCCCTTGAAGTGGGCGGGACGACCTGAGCAAGTACAGTGAAGGCCAGTCCACTAGAAACCTTCCACGAAAGACCCAACCCTGAGACCCCAGGACGTCCATCGATTTCTGGTGCGGGAACGCCACGCTTTCCGCCGCAAAACCGCCGACATCCAAGAAGCCCAGGGCACCTTGGAGGCAAGCAGGGTGTTTCGTGGCATGGGTCCCCACGGTAGCTTCGCGCCGCCTAGGGGAGCACCTTGGCAGGCCGCCGCTGGCAGATGCACTCGGGCTGCTCAGGGAGGCGTCCTGGCAGGCAATCCGTCGGGGCTGCCTCTGGGGCAGCCTCCTGGCAGGCAATCCGTCGGGGCTGCTCAGGGAAGCGCCCCAGCGGGTACCTTCGGGGCCCCCCAGGGAAGCGCCCTGCACGGCGGGCACGAGACCGCCCACCCCCTGCCCGCCCGACGGTCTCGCTCTCTCGGCGATGCGTCCGTTTCCGATTTCGACCCCTCGGGGGAGGTGCGCCCCCCCTTGCGCCTGGCACTAGGTCGGGCGTGTCCCCCTACAGGCGGATTGTGGACGAAAAATATAAAATACCACAAAAATGCCCACGAAATCTTCTAAATTAGTCAGAACATGGTCCCCATACTGGTCTCTTTGACTACCCGTCCCCCCCCCCCCCCCGCCCCTCCTGGACCCGCGGAGATCCGCTAGTGGGAGGTGCCCCGCCGACAAGGGGAGCGGCCGCGCCCTCGTTCGGGCGTGTGCTCTGCGCCCTCGGGCGAGGCCTCGGGCCGTGCACCGGGCTCTGCGCTCGCATCGTCCGCAGGGGTCTCTCTAGGCAGCACGCTGGCCAGCGAAGACCTCCACGCGCTTGGCCTTGACCTTCTCCTCGCCCCCGCCGCCTGCCCCTCGTGCTCGTCCTCCTGCGAGTCTACGTCCTCGTCCTCCTCCACCTCCACCTTCCCCCGTCCTCCTCCTCCTCCTCCTCCTCCTCCTCCTCGTGGCTATGCTCCTCCATCATCTTCATCATCCTCATCATCCTCATCATCCTCATCCTCATCCTCATCCTCATCCTCATCCTCATCCTCATCCTCATCCTCATCCTCATCCTCATCCTCCTCATCCTCATCCTCATCCTCATCCTCATCCTCATCCTCATCCTCATCCTCATCATCATCATCATCAGCATCATCATCAGCATCATCATCATCATCATCATCATCATCATCATCATCATCATCATCATCATCATCATCATCATCATCATCATCATCATCATCCGTCTCCTCCTCCTCCTCCTCGTCTTCGTCCTCCTCCTCCTTCTCGTCCTCGTCCTCCTCCCTCCCCCTCGATTCCTCTCCTGATAAGTAACTCCTCCCTGTCGCACACCAGACGTGTCGTTAGGCTGGTCTTGGCGGTTCGCCGCAGACTTCCTTGCAACTTACGACTTCCTGAAGCTAGAAACACTTACAAAACATATGACAAGGATGGAGAGCCAGCCGTTTTCACGCCTGCGCGCCGCGTACAGTCGTTTCAAAAGCGCCCACCAATTACATGGGTGGAGGCCGGCTCGTTTTCAAAATGCGGCTCTCGCCTCGGCGTCGCGCACACTCGTCTTAAACAGCTCCAGCAGCTGAACGGATGGAGGGGTCGGTTTCCAAAGTGCGGTTCTCGCCTCAGCGCCGCGCGCATCCGTCTAAAAGGACGGATGGAGGCCACGATCCGATATTCGAGTATGCCACATGAGAACTTCGGGACATGGCCTCCGTCTATGTCTCTGGATGCAGAACGGCTCTGGTTTGAAATCCCACCAGCTTCTGAGGTTCGGTGGTCTAACGAGCTCGCTCTGCTAACCCACTTCTACCTCCCCCCTACCCCCTACCCCCCCCCGGGTCTGGCGGGGGCGTTTCGCGAGGGATCAAGCGGTCCCTTTTTGGCCCAAGAGAGCTTTAACAAGGCACCGGAGAGCTTAAGATAGCATTCGCGATCCCTCGAGGTAGCCCAAGATGGTTCAACATAGCTTCTAACATGCCCCCAAGAGCCCTCAAGACCGCCACAGGGGCGGCTCCTGGTGCCCTCCGAGCCTCCCAAGGAGGCCCCTAAGAAACCACTCGTCTTTTCTCTTCCGATGGGCTCTTGAGGCTTCGAGATGGTTCCAGGATGACCCAAGAGGGGACCCAAAAAACTCCAAGACCGTCCGAGACCGCCCAAAGAGACTTGTTTTCGGGCCCCGACATGGAAACGCTACTTCAGTCCCCCCCCCATCAATGACCGATGGATTCCAAGATCGCCCCAAGAGGGCCCCCCCAAGGCTCCCAGGAGGCCTTCAGGAGGGCCCAGGGCCCAGGATGCACCCGCGAGGCCCCCGAGAACCCCCCAGCATGCCCAAAGAAGGACCTCAAGAAGACTGCTGAGCAGGGCAACTCGACTAGCGTCTGTTTGTTGGATGGACTGGCGGGGATACTTGTTTTGATTGGCGGCTCACAAGGACAGATCCAAGAAGCGGGACGGACTCGACTGGGGCACAGGGCGAGATAATCAGCTGCAGAGGCGCATAGGCCGCTGTAGCGGGTGCACGTGCCAGGGACAAAATGACCCTCATTAGGACGCTGGCGGCCAGAAATCGGGGAACGCAAGCGCAGAACTGGAAACGGACGGATGGAGCAGTCGCACACGCGGCGCCAAACTCTGACCGTACCGAACAACGCGAAAGGGCGAGGAACACGCCGCGCTGTGGCGGCACGGAGTGGCCGGGGTGGCCGCACCGACCATGAAACGAAGAGGAGGCCAAGGAACAGGAGAGACACGGCGGGCACAAGGGCACGCGGCGGCAGGAGAAGGGGGGGGGCACAGATGGAAGCCTCACTCACAGTGACTCATAGGACGCTCTTGGGCATGAGAGCGACCAGTCCCTAGTCGAGGAACCGGCGGCCATGTCTTCTGAGTCCACAGCCTGCAACTTGCCTGACACTGAAAGTCGGGGGAGTAAAGCTGCAAGCACTGGTCGAGCCCCCCGGTCCACCCTGCGGGAGGACCGTGATGATCTGCCAGAAGGATAAACCACTTGTGCAGTAGCTAGAACACGAAGGCGACGCCCACCGTGAGAACCCAGTCGTCGACGTCGTCGGCGTACAACGCGAGCAACTTATCCGTCACAGGGGACGGGGGCACAAAGTCGCGAGCGCAAGCCGAAGCAAAAAGGACGGACCTGCCGGGGGATCCGCGGTGACCTGCCAAAGGATGAACCACTTGCGCAGGAACGCGCCCGCCCCAGGCCCGGCCTCAGGTGGCACCAGAAGCGGCGAGGCGCGTTGGTCTGCACCTTGCCGAAGCCCAGCGCCTGGATCGCCGCGAACCATGCCTTGTCCTCGCGGGCGATCCGCGCACCGTCGCGGGGGCTGGAGGAGCCAGTACCTGCGGGGTAACACTGTCGCAGCCCATCGCTGTCCGGATCACTCCTTGGCAGCCTCTGCTGTCAGTAGGCTCCTCGGAACCTTTCCAGGGAACCTTCTGGACGCCTAACGATGTCCGTGTCGCTCCTCGGCATCGGACTCTGCATGGGGGCGCAGCCAAGAGCCGCAGCAAAAGGTGAATCGTCATCAGGGTAGAGGGGAGTCCGAGCAACGCTGAACGCCGCACCAGCACAGAAGGGGGAGGAGGAGGAGGAGGAGGGGAGACGCAGCCAAGAGCCGCACAAACTGGTGAATTGGAGGAGGAGGAGGAGGAGGAAGAGGCGGCCCTCACTGTCGATGCTGAGCGGTCGGGGTCACCTCTGTGATCCCTCCACCGCTCCCTGTGGAAGGTCTTCAGCGACCGCGGGGGGAGGGGGGGCTACGCGCCAGTCCACTGGTGGAGGACTGTGCTGTCACTTGCCAAGAGCAGCACATGCTGGAGAATGTCCGCGAGGTGTGCCACCGCGTGTCGTGGCGCGACGGAGGGGACCAAGGCCTCCAAACTTGGGATGGTCCGTCGCACCGCCCTGCTCCCAGCAAGGGCGCACTTAGTCGAGGGCGCAGCCAAGAGCCGCAGAAACTGGTGAATGGTCCAAGGCCTCCAATCTTGGGATGGCCCGTCGCACTGTCCTGTTCCCAGCCAGGGCGCACTTGGTCGGGGGCGCAGCCAAGAGCCGCACAAACTGATGAATGGCAACGTAAGGTGGAGCGCTGGAGGTGGGCCGCTGGCGCCACCAATCCCAATCATCCAAAGTAGGTGCCCCTGAGGGGCGACATTGGCGGCCCCCTGCCCCGTGGGGCAGTCAGGTCTATGGTGGGACGCGGGGGGGTGGATTATTTCAGCCACCGGGCCCACTGTCCAGGATGGAACCGCGAGACCAGCGTGGGCTGTCTAGTACGCAGCGCATGGGTATTGGTGCACCTCTGACCCAAAAGAGGTAGCACGGGGGTATTAAGGCCAAGGCCTGGCGCTGCGGTGAAACCTGCCCACGTCGTGGCCAGGAGCAACCACGAGGGAAGCTCGACCGTGGGGTGGCTGACACTCCCCACTGACTTCAGCCCCCTAGCCCTGCGTCGCTGTTCGAGGCAAAGGGTCGGTTGAGGACCATGGGGCTGCCAACCCAGCGGGCTCCGCCAGGCGCCGCGGGATCCCAGATGGCCCACAGGGTCAACGCGATAGAGACCACCTTGTACAGGAGGGGGGGGGGTGTTCCCAGCTGCCCAGGATCACTGTTGCCCAGGGAGCACGCGTTGCGTTCCATGACGGGCCGAGTCGCAATTCTGAGAATTGACATGTTCCGGTGGACCAGAGATGGATTCGAGCCACAGACAGGCTGCGCGGACCATCCTCCACGAGAAGCAGGGAAGGGGGACGGAAGGCGGGCGGGGGGGAAGCGGGTAGCAAGCACAGTGAGAGGTCCGTGTCGGGGCGGGCCGCAGTCCCCCGAGCGCGGGGAGGGGGTGGGCACGAAGCGAGCAAGCTAAATTGCACCTCGATCACTCGGGGCGGAAGTCCCATCCCCGCGGACGCTTGTCTGCGTACTGGGTTTCACCTCTGGGGGAAAACCGCTTCCCCTTCGCCTTCCAGTCAGCGTCGGTCCATGTATCCTGCTGATGGTCGAACGCGTCGCAGGACTGCCATGTACGCCAAGGTGCTGCTGATCCAGATGCCCCTGACCAAGCAGCAGCCCTGCCTTCAATGGCCCATGGGGGGGTCTTTGCAGCCTCCTTGCCTTCAACGGCCCATGGGGGTGGGCGTCCGCTTCCGATGGGCACGTCGGCGGTGCGCAGTCTGGTGTCGCGCTGCGTGAGTTTGCGCCGCTTCTCCATGACACTTGGCCAGTCGACGTGGAGTTGGTATTCTCTATCCATCCTGTAGGCGTCGTACCCCATTTTGCTCCATGCCTGGAGGAACTCGTCGCATTGCTGTACAGTGTCTAGCCTGGGGTTGGACTTGATGTAGGTACTCCCTTGACTGAAGGCTGCCTTTCTGGCCCAGGCGCTCCAGGCCCCGTTAAACGCGCCTCCCAGCGCCTTCTGCATCCGAGTGCTCTTATCGGGTGCCGGCTCGTCCCTTGCGACGTCTGCCTCGTCGATAGATCTCAAGTGCATGGGGGGGCCTCCCATGGGGTCATCAGGGCGCGCTGGTGGGATTGCCGCAGTCCGCGCGTCGTTCCGCGAGTCCTGAGCGCTGTGCCGCGGTCTGGATGCGTTGCGAGGCGGTGTGGCTGAGCGTTCTCTGGTACTGCCGTCGTCGACTGCGGGTGCACGGCGGCCAGCTTCGCCCCCCGAGTGCCTAAGAGTCCTGCCGTCGCTGCCTGCGTGAAAGCTCCGGGTCCGACCCTCTCTGGGGCGGGCATCGTCTCTCTTCCATGCGTCACTGGGCGCCCCTCGGGCGGCAACGCGCGCAAATGGGGGCCAGGCTTTTGCGTCGGCCCGAAGGGGAAGTTGGGGCCAGAGCGGGGGGGGACTTTGGGCCGTCTTTTCGTCGGCGGGGGCTGGGCCGCAGGCGTCGTCTTCCTGATGGGTAGGGCTGGCCTGCGATCCGGAGTCGGCCGAGGTATCCAGCGGGCTGAAACGCGCCCGGGCGTCCGGCTCGGATTTCTTGCCAGCTTCGTCACCCCAGTCTATCCCTTCCACGTCGCAGTCGCCATTCCAGCGCTCTGATGAGGACGGCACCTCTTCTGGGACTCCGTCGGGCTGGCCAGGTGCAGCCGGTTGCTGGGGTGTATCGTTCGCGTGGGTCAGGGGGGCGTCGTGATCCCCAACCTGGCGGTCGGTTGGAGGTGATTCCTTCCTCCGTGGCCTGCTGGGCCAGCTGGCAGCAGGAGACCCGTCTCGCGCCGTGCCTCTGACCGTCGCATCCTGGGGCTGGGCGGCGAGGATTTCTATCGCTCCTCTGGTTACGTCAGAGTTCTCCAGCCTGGCGAGGAACAACGCGAGGACATGCAACGGGTGTCGGCAGGGTCCCTGCCCTTTCTGATTGGCGAGGTTGCCTGCGTAGCGCTCCCAGTCCTCCTGGTACTTTGGGTTGCTCTCCGCCAGGTGTGAGACTACCCTGGCAGCCGTTGCCCTCTGTCCGTCCCATGGGATGCGTAGGGGGCGGCCATTATTTGGGATTTCTTCTCCGTATATTGACACTAGAAAGGGGAGCAGCTGCTCGAAGGGCCATCTCGTTTCGTCGGTTACATCGCCCTCGATGCCCTCCCCCTGGTGCTGTGCGAAGGCGGCCCAGAGGGTGTAGACTGCGTGGCCCCACTCAATCAGGTATTTCAACAGGGCAAGAACTGGGCCTCTCGACTCACCCCCTTCCAGACGGAGGGTGGAATAGGTGGGCAGCAGGGGCGCCGGGGGCGGCTGCAGGTCGGGGGGGGGAGTACATGTTGGAGGCCCTATCGTCTGAACCCCCTTGCTTCCCGAGCTCTGTGTAGGGCAGTGCAGATCGGTCCTCGCGTGGTGGGACAGGTGTGTCCGCGTCTTCGCCTGGTGCCCTGCTACCTGGGTAGAGGTGCGCGGCCATGTCGTAGCTGTAGCTGTCCTCGGGAACTTCTGATGTGGTCTGCCGCTTGGTAGGGATAGCAGGATACACCTCGTTAGAGTAGTGGTCGAGTATGTGGTCGAGCACCTCCTGAAGGCCCATTCCGCATTCCACTGCTGCCTGATCCATAGGGAGGGCATTAAGTCCCACGGCGGGAGGCCTGTCTGCTCGTTGCAACATGCTTCTGCCTCAGGGCACCACATGAAGTATCCGAGGGCTGGACGGCCCGGTTTCCATTCCAGCAAGGGGGGACCGGGTGGACGGGTGTCGCACGTGGCTGAATACATTTTGGTGTGGTGCGCTTCAGCACCGAACCTGCCATCGGTAAGCCTGTGGGGTGGGAGGGTGGTACCGGCACAGGATGGCTGGAAGGGGCGCGGCGCACGCATGACGATGTCCTTCAGGGTGGAAGGAGCTGGAGCATTGTTAGGACGTCCGAACCCCAGCGGGAGGCTGGACAGCGAGGGGAGGGCCCGGGCTTTCTTGCGTGCTCGGTGTTCTTCCATCCTGCGCTTATGCTCCTGCAGGCGCTGCTGCATGGCCTTCTTGGTACCGCCATCAGCCTGGTTGGGGTCGGGAACCTGGACTCCCTTTCTTTCCAGGGACCTGACCCAGCACAACTCGCAGAGCCATCTGCAGTTCTTTCCCTTTATGTAAGCCTGTGCGCGGCTCTGTGCTAGCAGCTCACGGGTGTCGTCATCCTCCCAGGTGCCGGCTGCACCCTGCAATCCCGTGCTGGTGCAGTCATCGCAGTTGAAGCTGGCACTCTGCTGCAGCCTGCAGAATCGCTCGTCCCGCAATACCGGGGGGGAGAGCACAGTACCGGGGGCTGGGGAGGCAGGGAGGTCCTCGTCTAGGCGGCGGTTGGACATCGCGACCCCACCTCAGATGTATTCCAGGTCTGACATGGTGTGTGGACTGCCGAGTCCCTCTTCTGAACCGATCAGCGCCATGTGCAGCTGGCAGATGGAGCAGTCTCCTCTGCTTAGCTGGTTGACGTCCGCGGGCTGGACTATCACCTCCAGTACGCGCATGGGGGCCTCCAGGGTGAAGTCGTGCTCCTGCATTCCTGCCCATGTCTGAGGGCAATTGTGCGTCGACGCAGTAAGGTGGTGATGGGCGAAGGTGGCCAACGTGCCAATATGGCGAATGACCTCCTCCATCCGATGGATTCCAAGATGGCCCCAAGAGGGCACCCAAGGCTCCCAGGAGGCCTTCAGGAGGGCCCAGGGCCCAGGATGCACCCACGAGGCCCCAGAGAACCCCCCAGCATGCCCCAAGAAGGACCTCAAGAAGACTGCTGAGCAGGGCAACTCGACTAGCGTCTGTTTGTTGGATGGACTGGTGGGGATACGCGAAGGGATCAGATCTTTGCTCTCACAAGAACCTCCCGCGGTCTCATCATGCGCAACACGTACCCGAACGGATGTGCGACCATTTTAAAACAAGGGGTATCGCTGGACTCTTCCACGAAGTGGATATTCCTACCTATCTGCGATTATTTAGTGGAGGCAAGTCCACAAGAAACCTTCCACAAGAAACCCAACCCTGAGACCCCATGACGTCCATTGACTTCTGGTGTGGGAAGGTCACGCTTTCCATAGAAAAACTCGAAACCCAGGAAACCCAGGGCATCCTGGAGGCAAGCAGGGCATGTGTCTCCACTGTAAGCCAGAACAGCGGAGGGTGAATCCTTCACAGAATTGGCTTTCGTCTGAGCAGCAGGCCCGCGGGGCGCTCACCATGCAAAGGGAGCACTGCCAGCAATGGAGAAGAAGACGTCTGGGAACTTCTGCTGAGGGCACTCGGAACCGCAAGGTGTCCTGCAGCTGTGTCGATTCATTCCTGCTGCTCCTCCTCCTCCTCCTCCTCCTCCTCCTCCTCCTCCTCCTCCTCCTCCTCCTCCTCCCCTCCCACCCGCTCCGCCCTCCACCGCGGGGGGGCAGCTGGGCGCCAGCCTGGACCTCTGGCGCTGTGCACGCACAGGATCAGGCCGACCAGGCAGGTGAGCAGTATCACCCACTGACGCGGGCGCGGGAAGAGCGCCCCCTCGGACGCCAGAAGATGACGCCAAGGAGGTCCAGGATGAGGACGAGGAGGATCAGGAAGAGGACAACGACGACGACGAGGAGGAGGAGGAGGAGGAGGAGGAGAAAGAGGAGGAGGAGGGAGGAGAAGCGGACGTCGACGAGTGAGGGAAGGAAAGGAGGAGGAGGAGGAGGAGGATGTTCATCAACGTATGCCTAGATGGGGCAGGAACCAATCTCTGCAGAGCAGCACACGCCTAAACCTCGTCAGGCTCCTCACAAACTTCGTCCGTAGGAGGAGGAGGATGATGATGATGATGATGAGGAGGAGGAGGAGGGAAAGGACGAGGAAGAGAACGAGGAGGACGAGAACAACCACGAGGAGAGGAGGAACAAAACGGAGGAGGAGGAGGAGGAGGAGGAGGCCGAAGAGGATAGGGCGGAAAACATCGAGAGGGACAACGACGAGGGGGAGCCTCCTCCTCGTCGTCGTGCTTCTCAATTTCCTCCGCCCCCTCCTCCTCCTCCTCCTCGTCGTCGTCGTCGTCGCCGTCGCCGTCGCCGCCGCCGCCGCCGCCGCCGCCGCCGCCGCCGCCGCCGCCGCCGCCGCCGTCGTCGTCGTCGTCGTCGTCGTCGTCGTCGTCGTCGTCGTCGTCGTCGTCGTCGTCGTCGTCGTCGTCCGCCTCGTCGTTGTCCTTATCCTCCTCGTCCTTCTCCTCCTCAGGAGGAGGAGGAGGAGGAGGAGGAGGAGGAGGAGGCTGAGGAGGAGGAGGAGGAAGAAGAATAAGAGGCGACGACAACGACGGCGAGGAGGAGGAGGACGAGGAGGAGAAGGACGAGAAGGACTCAGGAGGAGCAGGACGAGGAGGAGGAGCAAGAGGAGGAGGAGGAGGAGGAAGAGGAGGAGGCGGAGGAGGAGGAGGAGGAAGAGCAGCAGATAGAGGACGAGGAGGAGGAGGAGGAGGAAGAGGAGAGCAGGAGGAGGAGGAGGAGGAGGAGGAGGAAGAGGCCTACGACGAAAAGGACGACGAGACGGACATAAGTACGACGAGAACGAGGGCGACGACCGCCACCGGGGCCAGGGCTGCAGGCGGAACGGACAGCCCCCCTGCGAGGCGCACCGTCCGAGGGGCGCGGGCGCACGCGCCCGCGCGGGAGGGAGGTGGGAGGGGGGAGGCAGGAGGAGCAAGATAAGGAGGAGGAAAGAAAAGGAGGAGGGAGAAGAGGAGGAGGAGGACGAGGACGAGGAGGAGCAGGAGGAGGAGGAATAGGAGGAGGTGGAGGACGAGGAGGATGTGAGGAGGAGAAGGAAGAAGAAGATGAGAGGAGGAGGAGGAGGAGGAGGACGACGAAGAGGGGGAGGGGGATGGGGAAGAGGGGGGGAGGAGGAGGAGGAGGAGGAGGAGGAGGAGGAGGAGGAGGAGGAGGAGGACTGCCCGCGAAGGGGGATGTCAAAGGAAAGAGGAAAGAGAAAAACGGTGAGGTGCCAATCGAAGGAAAGCTCTTTGCACTCTGGCGAGGGGCCCGAATCCCCGCCAGGAGCCACGGTCATGGCACCTCACCTCAAACATCAGCATCGTCACCTGCCGCCTCCGAGGCTCCCGAGGCTCTGGCAACTTCGACGGCGGCACGGATTCCACCGCCCTCGGGCCCAAGGCTTCGGCCTCAGCGCGGCTCTCGAAGCCGAAGGCCAGCAGCACAACCTGAAAGCTGGGCACCCTGCAGAGCCCCTGGCTTGTACAGGGTGGGAGCCGGGCAGTGGCGGCTTCCGATTCCCCGTCCTGCGCCACGCCGAAATGCGCGCTCCAACGCGCACGGGGGTTCATCGAGGTGGGCACGGCCACCTCCAGTGCCACTCCAAGCTGCGTGGGGTGCGTTCCTTCACGTAGTTGTCGCGAGCAGCGTAGGCCGCTCCTCCCGTGAACTTTCGGCGGCCATTGCATGGACCTCGGAGGCCGCGCTGGCCGGGCCGCACGGCGTACTGCCAGCAGAGAATGCCGTACAGTAGGGGCTCGACCACAAGGAACCTTCCACAAGAGACCCAACCCCGAGACCCCAGGACGTCCATCGGTTGTTGGCGCGGGAACGCCACGCCTTCCAGAGCAAAACCCTCGAAACCCGAAAAACCCGGGGCACCCTGGAGGCAAGCAAGGCGTTTCTTGGCATGGGCCTCCACTGTACAGGAGCGGTTATGTCGCATCATTGGGGGACCTTGTCTGTCCCGTCGCGACCCTATCAGCGCCGAATCCGCGTCGAATCCATGTCGGACTCGTGGGATCCGTGTCGAATCCGTGTCGAATCCGCGTCGAATCCACGCCAAATCCGCTTCGAGAACGCATCGAGCCCGCGTCGTGCCCCCCGAAAAGATACCAATTTGAGGGGACAGGCGAGGTCCCCCGAGGATGCAACGGAAGAGCGGGTGGTTGCCAGGGACCCCCTGCTTCTACCACCGAGTGCTCGCGGACCCTCCAGGGCCGCAGTGCCCCGAGTCCGAAGCCTTCGTCCTCGTCCTCGTCCCCTCCTCCAGCCACCTTCGCCCTGGCAGCAGCAGCAGCAGCAGCAGCAGGAGGCAAAGCAGGTGCCACATGCGGGCCCTACACCCCACCCTCCACGATGTCTGAGGGGGAGGGCGGGGTTCGCTTCGTTCGTGAGCTCCCAAGTGTATGCATCTCTTCCGAGGCCATCTTCGCGGCTAGCCTAGCAGAGGAACGACGAGCTTGCTTGGCGATCTCCAAGCACCCTTCAAGGAACAAGACATCGCAGTGGCTTAGCGAACCTCTCGGCGGAAGCGTGTCCGATCAACTCGGATTCGGTCAGCTTGCCCTCGCGCACGTCGGACATCGAACGATGACTAGGCACGCGCTTGAAGGCGAGGCGAAGCAGTTGTCCCCGGCGTGAGCTCGAAGCCACAAGTGGGCCCTAGGATTAGACAGCGCGGTAGCCGACTGGACAATCGCGCAGCATGACAACGTAGCCTTCGCACAACAAGAACCGAATACACGCTGTGAGACTACGTACAGTGCATCATCCTCTCCGTCTCTGGCCGCTCGGGTGGCAGCGAACTCGGGGGGCGCCGCCTCGTGAATCGCTCGAAGAAAACTCCCCGAGGCTGAAAAGAACGAGGCCCCCCACCCGGCTACGCGCAGAGACGGGAACCTGCCGTCCAGCCCCGAGCTGTCGGTGAAACGAATCCTCCCTCCAGCAGAATCGGGAGTTCAATGCCCGTGCCCCTGAACTGACAGTTTGGAACGAAAGCTCTTCGAGAAACAAGCCCCCGAGCGAACCTTTCGCACCAAGCTGGTGGGGCTGCGCTGTCCACGCCAGCTGCCTTCTTCAGAGCAGGGGCAGTATTGTCTCGCCTCCAGGCCGCATGGCCTGGGCACCGAAAACAACGATGGCTGAGTGATCCTCTCTCCTCCCAACGCGACGTGCACTCGGACGGCACTGACGCATCCTGCTCGTGCAACCTGCTTTAAGTCCAATGCGAGCCGGCCACCAGACCCCTGAGGGCTGACTGCCGGCGTTGCCCTCAGCCGTCGTCACACTCGCAGCACAGACACTGCCGGCGTTGCCCCCAGCCGTCGTCCCACTCGCAGCACAGACATTCCAGCACCGGGCGCCAGAATACAGCCGCGGCCCAGCCCCCGCGGTCTTGAAGCCCAAAGGGCCCTCGCGCCCAACGCCCGCCGCGCCGAGAAAGAGATCTGATCGGCAGTGCAGTGCCTCGTGCCCCATCCCCGACCAGAATCGCCCACACCGACGGTCGGCCCCCTTGGAACTCCACCCCGCGCGAAGTGCTGTTGAAACCCACGCTGGTATGGGATCTTTGCAGGTGGCCCACGGCCTCGCCGCGGTCGCGTTGTCTTGGCCTTCGTCGGAGAGGGTCTGGAGGGCGGCATCGGAGAGAAAACCCTCCCAGAGCTTCAAGACCGCATGACAGAAATAATTTCGAGCACCGGGAAAAGTGTCGACACGGTGTCGAAACAGAGTCGGACGAGTGTCTCCCAGGGCCCGACACGTGAGAACCCTCGAGTTTCGGTACTTTCTTGGTGCTCGAAATTCTTTCTGGTGATCAAGGCTGAAGTAGGTTGGAACACCATAACCCACAACACCTCTCCGACTTGTTCCATAGAGTCCGCCGTCGTCAAGACCAGCGGGTCGCTCCGCCAGCCTGGGCGCGCACGGGACAGGAAAAGTGCGGTGGACGCAACCTGCCCTCGGCATGCGCGGCCATGACGCGGAGCCGACGCAGTCTTGCGTCGGCCAGGCCATGCGCGCAGGAGCCCCGCAGGGCGACTGCCCGGGGCTGCTCGGTGGACGTAGAACACTTTGGCACCGCCAGACTGCGGAAGCCGCAGGCGGAGAGCCCTCCGCCGCGCCGGAAGGAAACGATCTAGATGGGTCGAGACGCGCCTGAAACGTCCATCGGTGGCATCACCGCCCAAGTCTCTGTGCGACTGTGAACGAGACGCCAGCTCCATGGATCAATTCTCGCACATTCTGCGAACCAGCTCGTTGGAGCTGGCGAGAAAGCCGGCTTTGCTCCAAGAGATGGGGAGGTCCTCCTCCTTGACCTCGGCCACAACGTGGTCGAAGCCACGAAGCAACTGGGAGGCAATTGTTTCTGCTCCTCCCATGGCGTGGAAAGAAACGCCATCAATGACATCACTCGCTCACCATCACTCTCGGCGCTGCAGCACCGGCCTCACGCAGACGTGCAATCCATCAAACTGTCGCCAAAGTCGCGGCCTCACGCAGTCGTGCCGCTCCGTTGGCCTCCACGGGCCTGCTCGCGAAGCCCTGAAGGACTGCACGGCGCTCCGCGCGGCGCACGCAACGCAGCCCCTTGAGGAGCACATCTGGGAACCCCGCGAGGGCCGCAGTTGCCCCGAACTCCCGATGAGAGATGTTCTCGTCAAACTCCTTGAAGTCGAGGAGAGCCCTGGCCAGCCCTGGGCCCCTCGGCCGTGCTCAGGAGGCCAGTGGAGGAAGCCTAAAATCGGCGAGGTGCGCGCTTGCCTCGACGGTGAGGACCACCTCGGAAACAAACACTGCTGCCAGTCTCGATGTCCCAGTCTTCGTCCCGAGATCTACAGTCGGCCTTGATTGGACAGGACACGCGAGAGGACAGAAGACCCTTCCGGGGGCCACGTTGCCACAGAAATGCAGGAGGTATGGGTCGCAAGACACAGGACACGAGGGTACCCTTGATCTGGCAGGGTCGACCTACTAATCCGGGCCGCCTGTACCTGCAAGGAGAAAGAACAGCCTCGACAAGGCCAATGGAACCCCGAGAACCGCAACTCGGGACGCCAGCGGCTCCACGGTCGACACCAGCACCCAGCCCTAGCCAAGTGCTAGCAATGGCTTGACGGGCCTGCCACCAGGCAGCACCTCGATCGAGCCCAGGGCGTGCACCTGAAACAGGGACGCCTTGTGCACGAACACCGAAAGGAAGTTCGTCCACACCACGATGAAGATGGACGCCATCGCAATCATCTTGAGTAGCGCCTCGAACCGCATCACGGCGCCGATGAGGATGGGAAGAACCAGCCACATCTTCGGGATGCGCGGCGGCCTGGGCAAGCTCAAGAAGATCCCCGCTGCCCGCCCGAGCATGATCACCAGCTTCGCGAGCTTCGTCGACCAGCTCGCGACTACCACGATGAACCACATCACGCGGCGCGGCAACATGGCCGGCAAGGGCACCATTTTGACCGCCCCCATGGGGAAGAGGGGGGCCAAGCGCAGAGCCCGGGCTGTGCAACGCGCCGCAGACGGTCCCGAAGAGCGTCGCGCCGCAGGTGCAGAGCCAGCCGTGCGCCGCCTGCGACCTAGACAGAAAGGCGGGGCGTCCGCCCGACGGCGCTGCTGAGCGACGGCGACCTCCGAGCCGAGCCGCCCCCCGCGTTGCGCCCGCCGCCAGTGCGCCAGCGGCGCCGAGGCGCGCGGGCACTGCAGCGAATGCGGCGCCACATTCCCGAGGCGGGCGCCGTGAGGCACGCGGCAGCCTTGGAGCCGAGCGATCAAGGCAGGACGAGCGGTCGCCTCGCGACGCCCCACCTCTGCCTCCACCGCCGAGCCAGGACCCGCGCGCGCCTCCAGCATCGCCTCCAGGGCCTCGCACCGCAACTTCGCCTTGGCCAGCTAGCAGCTGAGCCAGCTAGCAGCTAAGCCGACGCGCGCGCGCCCGCCGCGCCGTGCAGGGCCGCCACTCCCGTCGCCATCCTCAAATCGTGCCTGTTGTCGCAGCCGTCACCGCCGAAGCACGGCCCATCAACGAGGGAGGGCTGCAGAAACCGGAGGCAAGCTCGGGCCAACATGGCTACGGACGGAGGAGGTGCGAGGAGGAAGAGAAGGAGAAGGAGGCGGAGGAGGAGGAGGAGGCGGAGGAGGAGGCGGAGGAGGAGGCGGAGGAGGAGGAGAAGAACGAGAGGAGGAGGAGGAGGAGGAGGAGGAGGAG